>BSAI01000106.1:9501570-9611858 GCA_036245035.1 Adrianichthys oophorus
AATCAACTCATTCATGTTGGTTGCGTGAATGGTCAAGAGTTACAGTACGTCAAAAAGCATGCATTATTTAGGTGTTGCCTGCGACATCTCCGGTGGTAAAGGGTTATAGAACATTAACAACAACTCATTTGTTTGACCTAAAACCACTTCACAAACTAGACAACTAGAACTTCTTAAAAAAGGTTCGAATGTTTTTTTATTGTTTTCTGCCAAATTAAGAAAACGTGTTTTTTTTTAAATGGTACGTGCATACGTATTGGCTATGCTACGGTTAACTTACTACTGTTTATTTGTTCCTCTAAATCTGATTTTTGGTTTTATTGATATTTTTAAAAGATGAAATGTCTCAGAAATCAGTTCAAACAAGAACGCCCGTCTTCCTGTTAGTGTATATGTCAACATGGAAGCAACAGCAGCAGGTTGACAAGTTTAAAAATCCTAAAACTCTATAAAAGTCATGAATACATAGAGTAGGCTACGATATAAAATCCCCTTAAGTTCTGACTCGGTACCAAACTTGCCTAACGGCGTGTGCTTAAATCAAATGTTGGTCTGTTTTTCTCCTTCCAGAGCATCAATTGTCCATCAGCTGATCAAGGTTAAGCTGCGTTTGCCAACACAAAGCCAATAATTGACTTCCTAAATCCTCTGCTGCTGTTTCCATTGTTGTGGGTTTCGCTGCGCTACCTGTGTGCGCAACTCTGCGTCACTAAAGCTGCAGTCGAGATTCCTTTGAAGTTCAGACCCTTCAGGTTCTTCGTTCTTTTAGATGTTTCTACTCCAACTTTTCCTCTTTAGGTTCTTGAATGCTTCTCTTCAGCTGCTAAGTCATTATTTCTGCTTTATGAGAACTTCTGCCTTTGAATTTCCCATTGAGGCACCAATGAGCCATGCAGCTAAAAAAAACACAGTCATGGTGTCTGTTGGTGAAGTGCCCCCCCCCCCCCCCCCATCATCATCATCCTGCAGCTTCCTGTTGATCTGCTCTTCCTTGCTGATAACAAGCACACACGCAGTGTCCCGCCGCCTCAGTCTGTGTCCTGGAAAGCACGGGAAACGAAACCAGCTCGTCCCGCGAGGGAACTCCAGACAAAGACCTGTGTGCAGCACCTTCTTCCACAAAATTGCACGATGACAAAGCAAATTTTGTGGAAGAAGGTGCTGCACACAGGTCTTTGTCTGGAGTTCTGCTCCAGTCTGCTTTCTTTGTCAACAGATAGAACTATTAAAAACATCGGGGGGGGGGGGCTGATTGATCAACGTTACTCCTGTAGATGACCTGGTAAAAGACAGAGCAGCATTTGATTATCTTACTTTAAGAGCTACTTTCCCAGTACACGTAAAACCACATTTCTAAAACAACTTAATAAACCACAAAACATTATACTTTCAGAAAGGAGCAAAACATTGAATCATATGATGATCCATTTAATGCTAAATAAAATGAAGTTAAGAAAAGAACTTTAAAGAGGGCGGCACGGTGGAGTAGTGGTTAGCTTCTGCTCACAGTGTGCATTGGTTCAAATACTGGCTGGTACTTGGTAGGTACTCCGGCTTCCTCACACAGTCAAAAATGTAAAAAAAACCAACATTTTGTTGGTTAATCGGTGACTCTAAAGTGTGCATTTGATTCGAATGTAAGTGTGTGTGTTTGTGTGGATTAGTGAACCACTCAGTGTGTACCCTGAATGGATGGATGGATGATTGAGAAATGATAGATGAAGTGTGGGATAGATGGATGAATGGATGAACTGACTGACTGATGGAGAAAGAAATCACAGCAGTTGAACAGAACCATCAGGATTGGAACCGGTTGTAGCAGCCGCAGTCATCCTCTCCATTCACTCCCATCCTCCACCAGTAGGCCGTTGCCGGTGAACCCCTCCACATCCCCACGAAGTCATGAAACTGAGAATAATCAGATTATGCAAAGTAACTCTGAAGATAAGATCACCAGAAATATTTGTAGACGACAGGAGTCAGTTGGTGGATTTATGACATAGAATTGCCAAAGGGATGAAACTATTTTGGAATTTCTTGTTACAGAACTTGCTACAGTTCTCGTCAGTGTGTAGCAGAACTGCAGGTTTCGGTATTTTCAGTTTGGCTCCAGTGCTGCAGGGAAAAGTCGGCTTTTCACTCTGTCGTAGTTGCATTTTGGTACGTCTTACTTTGACCACTGTGGTTCTGCATGACAAATTCAGGTCTCAAGCAGACCTCTTGACCTCTTCTTCAAAACTAATTTTACCAGACAAAGTCCTCAGTCCCAGACCATAATGCTTCCACCGACAGCGGCTTCACAATTTATCCTCCAATCAGACTGTTCATTTAAAGATGAAAATTTTGTTTTTAGCTTTTATTTTCCTTGTCCGAGCTGGAATCTGTCTCAAAACTGTACGGCTGGATAGCTCCAATACTGCTCGCTGTTTTAGTTGCACTGGCTATGTTAGGTTGAGGGTGTGAGTGGCTGTAAGCTAGCAGGAGAGAGTGTAAACCAAGAATTCTCAGCAGTAGAGAGAGGAAGGGGGACGGGGTTGCTCGGCGTCAACGGTACTGCCCACAACTCCGATTTAAATTTCCAACGAACTCCTGCTGCTTTGCAGAAACTATGTCCTAGAAAACGACACAGGTTTTTAGATTTGGCAAAAAAACAGCAAAATCATAATTAAAAATCACTGGGAACACTTTTATAAAAGATCAAAAGATGATCGGAGTGGGTTTTTAGACTTCTAAAAGCACGTCAGAAACGCATTTGCTCTCATTTTATTTCCCTTGAAGGAACAAACGTGAACCCAACAAACAAGGAACTCTCAGAGTGAGATTCTTACTCAAATGCGATCGCAACAAGACCCACTTTCAGTCAACGCGGCAACCATCAAAGTTTCTGTAAGCCGACTTTGCTCTTTACTGTAATTATGTCGGAGCCTCTCAGGTTTTCTCTCTTAACCACGATCTTCCTGATACTCTGTAGTATTTCCTCCTCTGTGTAGGGGGGTTCACCCGCCCAAAAAACACCCACACATGGCTGACCAGCACAAAACATTGCACGTTTGTGCCTGAAAGTGATGGGAAACCCTCGTCTGTGGCAAATCACCAGCCACTCTGCCTCTGCTTTACCAAAGTCACCTGCAGTCGAACACGAGCCGACATGTTACTTCTACCTCTGTCAGCTGACGCCTGAAAATATTGGTATAAACTATGCTTGATTTTGTTCTCTTTATTTCATAGGTTTTCATAAATTTCATTTATTTAATTTTTCAGAGTTTTTTTGCTTTGCAGAATGTTTAAAGATCCGAACTTTATTTTATTTATTTATTTTTTTTTAGATGAATACGGGAAATATTGGTTCAAATGTGCAGGAACTTGTTGTGGTTTGTGTGGTTTCTGTCATCGTTTTCAAAGTGGAAAGATGTGCGATGTAAATGTGCGAGAAGAGGTGTGACGCTGTGTAGACTTTCAAAATAAAAGTTCCTTTTCAGAAATATGATCAAATGGAGAAGTGAAGCTGAAAGCTGAAGGGAAATCTCCACAACACATGAACGATTACTTTTTCCAACCAGCATGAAGCTGAGTCAGCAGAACTGCACTCATGGCTCCCATTGGTTTGTAAAGAAAAGTTTCAGATTAAAAACAATGACATTTTACTTTCCTCAGCTGCCATATGCCAACACTTCCATTTCCCCTTTGAGGCTGGTTCAAAGCTAATCCAGGTTAGCACAGCAGGTAACCAGTAGCAGGCCTATTACACAATGTTGTAAGTGTCATTTACTTCAATAGATCACATGATCACAAGGGTTGTCTGTCTCTTATGCTGCATTCATATGTTGGGAGTGTTCATTTTCAATCCTAAGTCACTGTGAAGATCCGATGAAAGGTCTTGTGGCAGGATTTGAACAGCCGACACAGTGAAATTTGCACTGCAGAGTGTGGCACACATTTTCAAGGGTCCAAAAATCTGAACTCAAGAGGATGTTTGCGTTAACCAATCAGTCTGCTTTAATAGTGATCAGTGGGTGAAGTTCAAAAAAACACATGGAAAAGCTCATTGTTGCAATTTGTGCTTCTCCTGAGCTTGATGATGTTTTCTCTTATTCATATTGGGACACGACGAAAAAGCTCGCCTTCTTTTATTTTTCATCTCACTTCTTTTCTTCTGTGGCCCAGTGTGGGATAGTTAGTCATCAAACTGGGTCAAAGAGCGACAGAAGTACCGCTTAGAGTTGCTTTCATCATGCTGTAAATGGTGAACCTGGCTGTACTGGTAGTATTTCTGAATAATCTCTTGAACTCAACGTGCTTACCGATGCCTTTGTAGAGCTCTCCAAACTAAATAATAAAATACAGTAAATAAACCCAAGCTACTCCATCAACATCGTTCATCACTTTCATTATGTAGCAATGAGCCCACAAAAAACAGGTTGGCAGTAAATCCTATCAAGCATGAATTAGCCTGAAGTAAATTTACGTGCAGTTTATGACCACACTGATAGACACTTGAATAGGAGAAGAGTTGTACCCTGGCCCATGCGTGAATCATGCTTGGTGTGAGCAGCACTACAGTATACAGTGTGTCAATTAATAAAGGCTCCAACAGTGGGAAGGTGCTAAAACTGACCTAACACATTGGGTCGATTACGTAAAATTACCCACCTATCTGTGATCAAATGAACAGTCCGTATCAAATATGACTTTAAGCACCAGCAAAGACAATGAAGCAAGTGGTCAGAGGAAAATCTTTGGAGGTTTGTTTATGCAATGGCATCCAGCAGCTTGTTTGTGCAACATCAGAAAAACCAGCAACCTGATCCAGAAGGAAGTGTGCAAAGGCTGGTGTCAGTGGCATGCAATAAGGCAAAGGTTAAACTAATAATGTGGAAACAACACTCTTATGAAATGAATTTACATAATTACGGTTACCTGTTACAACAAACAAGCTCCCGCAAGCCAACATGGGACATTCTCAACAAACTTGTTCAACCTGCTTCCTATGCCAGAATCTGTTTACTTCTGACAACAAACTTTGTTAAACTGAGCTGTCACACAGTTACCTTCACTGTACAAGTTATCTTTGCTTAGCTTAACAAGTGAAGTATGCAAGACAGCAACACAAGTGAGCAATAAAAGTTACTTATACAAGTGTGATGCACAACAGCTCTACAAGTGAACAATGTTGGGTAAACTACTTCTAAAAAGTAATTGATTACTTTATACTTAGTTACTGGATTAATTTGTAATTAAATTACTTTACTCACTACCTATTTGGAAAAGTAATCCACTACTCATTACTTTACTTTTTTCCACTCATCTATAAATTTTCAAGGGAAGAACAGCTTCGCACAAACAAGGTCCTCTTGTCTTTCAGCTAACAGGGCTCCTTTGAAAAATAGATTTTTAATCTCAGTAGGACCTCTGTGGTTAAATGAATAAATAAATAATAAAAAAAACTATATTTTAAAGCAATAACCTTGTGCAAGGTATGAACATGGTTCCAGACATAACCTGGCTTCATCTGAATTCAGACAACAGTGTGAAAAATGATACCAAAATACGTTACATCATATGTGGTCTATGCTACAGCTCAAAGTCAGATGTGGAAAATACTGTTACATCATATTTCTCTCTATCAAATCTGCAACCAAAGCCGTTTTTTTGAAAACACAAAGAACTATAAAATGCATCCATGTTCAATTTGGCCAACTTTATGTTTTCTATGACAATGAGTTGCACCCAATGTGTCAGTGTCTCTCTCCTTCTCTTCATCTGCCTTTTGTGCACAGTTCTGCGCGATTGTGAGTCTACCAAATTATGCACCCCACCCCGCCCCCTCGGAGCGCATTGAGCGCAAACTCATACTGACCAGTCGCGTGCAGCTTAGAGAGAAAAAAAATGAAGAAAGGGTGAATAAATATAGAAAAAAAAAAAAGGTTCTGAGTCCGAGGAAGGAGCGGACTCTTGTCTTTCACTCCAAAGAGCGGCTTTAGAATCGTTTCCTTCATAACAGACACATCAGTACATGGGGTGGATCTCTGCTCTGCCTGCTGCTCCGCGGAGATGACAGGACTCCTTACATCATCTCTTTTTGCCTCATCTTTGAGCCAGTTTGGAAAGCACCTTGACTGCAGCATGTCTGTACTTTGACCGATCCCCGACTCTGCTCGCACGTGTCCGCGTATGCGCCAATTATTCCGTTTTGTTTTAAACTAATCTGCGTTTTTGTTTCATCTAATCGAAAGAAAATGTCAGAGCCTACAAAACCTAAGTAACGAAGGTTTCTATAGTCCAGTAACTGTAATTTATTACTGAACCATTAATTACTGAACTGTATTTCATTACGTTACTCCATTACTAACAAAAGTAATTAAATTACAGTAATTTGTTAATTCGTAATCTGTTACCCCCAACACTGCAGGTTAGTTGTGTAATGGTATGTATATGGTAGTTACATACATTAGCTATACAAGTTAGTTATATAAAGTAACTATGCAAGTGTGCTATTACAGTTAGCTATGCAAGTTAGCTGCGTAAACGTGCAATTAAAGTTAACTATATAAGTTAGCTATGCAAATGTGCCATATCACTTAGCTATACAAGGTAATAATACAAGTTAGCTATATTAGTACAACGAGTTAGTTATATAAGTTAGTTATACAAGTGGACGAGATAGGTTAGCTATGCAAGTGTGCTCCACAGCTTAGCTCTACACATTAGTTACGACAAAACTATATCAGTGAGTTATACAAGTTAGCTATAGGCCTAGAAGTTAGCCATGCAAGTTTGATACATACTGTAAGTTAGCTAGGGTACATAAGTACTACCTAACTTAGCTCTAAAAGTTAGTTATGCAAGTTAGCTACCGGTATATAAATTAGTACCAGTATTTAAGTTAGCCTTTGGCCTACAAGTTAGCTCGTTTAACCAGTTTGCCGAAAAAGTTAGATATAAAATTAATACATGTTACCTATACAAGTGTGCTATTTAAGTTAACAATGTAAGTGTGCTACACAAGCTAGATTTTGTGAAATTTAACACATTAGCAACAAAAATGTGCTTTTATTGCAAAAAAAGATTTATTTAAGCAACAGATGTTTGACTGATTTTAGCCAAAGAATCATCAAGGCTCTGGAACTGCTTCAAAATGTCCGAATCTTCATGAAAACTTAAACATGCAACCAAAAATGTAAAACCTCCACTATAATTGAAGTCCCCAGTTTGTTTTAAGAGGCCTTTACTCTTTTTTAAATGTTTTTTACTGTTCTTTTGTTAGCTGTGGGAACATCTGGAAACATTCACACTCACGAGATCCTCTTCTCTTTCTCTTTTATGGCTTTAATCTAGAGTGCTTTAGCAGTTATTTGTTTACTTAATTCTAGCAAATTTAGATTTTAATAATTAACTTGGCACTTAATATCAGATTTTTTGCAATATTTACATTTGTTAGCTAATTTTGAATTAAAGAAGAGGCCCTTTATTTAGTGTTACATTTTTATACTTAATGTTTGCACTTAAAATGTCCTCACTACTTTTGTCAATTTTAAATCTTTAAAAGCTCACATCACATGTGGTGTGTCTCAGGGCCAGTAACTAAATCTATTCATGAACATGTTTCTGATCTTCTTCAGTACAACATAAACTTTCACTTTAACACTCTAGGGAAAGACTAACTTTAAAATGATGCAAGAATTTTTTCAATATAGAAATCGCACACATTCTTTAAACATTCATTTCCTGCTTTTGATACCCTCTCACTTACTGTATTGATTAAGCAGAAACAAAATTTGTAAAAATAGCAACAACAAAAATTAAATGAATTAAAAAAAAATCACATTATTTTGATAGTTCCTGGACTTTGCAGTTTCCTTCAAACTTTGGGTTAAAACCATCATGTTGGCACTAATGTCCTTCTTTCAGAACCTTTTTTTTTCATATTTTGTCTCCATTTAGTCCCTCTAACCCCTCAACATTTCACCACATTTCGTTTCCTTCGCAGAAACTAAGCAAAGAACCGACTTCGTGTTTAATTTGATATATGTGTGACTCATTTAGGAAAATCCAGGAGCGACATAAATGTTTTGAAAATGTGTGGAACTTGCATGAGAACTTTGGTCATGGCACTGACACAGTCACAGAAAACCCTTTGTTGGTCTGGCTTTAGCTGCTGGATCCAACTTCCGCAGGAAACTGGATCTTTTGTTTTACAAAGGGAACTGTGTTTATTCTAACTGGAACTGACTGGACAGACGCAGGAGTGATGGTTACTGTCGGAGATATCCGGAAGGCATGCATTTAAACAGTGCATGGCTGAATTATGCGGAACTGAAGGGAAGTTTTGAATCACATTCAAGAACACCGCAAGTATGACATTGGTATTCAAAGTCGGTTATGTGACAAGCTACCTAACTGGAAAGATTGGAGGATCAGGACTTTGTCTTCACTGGAAGCGGTTTATGAGATCATGGATCCATTTTGTCAAAAAGTCTTTCTGACAGTTGAATCGTGAACTCTGAACGTTACTGACTCAGGTGAGGCCTGCACTTCTTTCCAAGTTCTTCTGCTTTTTTATGACTTCATGGTGGAGTCCTCATTGTGTTCTTGGACCCATTGTTTGGTCCTGAGAAGATTAGTCAGGTTGTCTCCATGATGTCCACGCATGAATGACCCTTTCAAACATGACAGAGACTTTGATTCTCATTCTTTAAAAGACTTTATGTTTGAGATCAAGCTTTTCTCTTTTTAGTATTCTTCGTTTATGCCTGTAATCTGCACGCAGCAAAGTCACAGAAAATTGACTCAGTGTCACCGAGTGAGCTCATCTGAGGTTGGGCGCGCTTCGTTGTAAGTGCTGATAAAAATTCGGCTCCTTTTTCCTGGTACAGCTCAGCACTCCTCCCACCTGTCAGGACTGTAAAAATGTCATTACAGTCATTGTACAATAAACCGTCATGATAAAACTGTGACTAAGAGCCAAAGAAATAGTGGCTCCAGCTGACTGAGCAGCTCAAACAGAAGCCTCTGCTTATCATATGCTTGTCGTAAAATAGACACGAGTTTCTGTTTCAGTTTGACAAAAAGATGACAGGAAGATTACAAGTTTGTGTGTCTGTTATTGTTTTTTTTTTTTTCTTTACCATCAAATGTTTTTCAAAACGCTGACATTTTGTCATGTCTTCCAGCTGTTGCCTCTCTGGTTGGGGGCACATATTGTGTTCAACTGTGCTGTGGTTGGCGGTGGAGGCCGTGTTTGTGGCTGTGGGGCGCAGAGCGAGACGACAAGACGGCTGCAGAAATCTGAAAGGTTCAAAGGTTCATCTGTGGAGACTTTACATGGAAGCTGACATGGCAGTCAGCAGGTTCACATCACAATGTCGATTAAAACCTCACAGAAGAAGGAACTCGCAGCCCGGAAGTTTCAGCTCATTCTGAGGAAAAGTGTTTAATTAGTTAAATATGACACTCTTAAATGATGTATTTTTAGCCACAAGTGAGAACTCAGTCGCAAACATTGTCAATTGGCCTAAATATATCATTTAAAACACAAAAGCAGCCTCTCAAAATAATAGATTAAAAAAATGTTTACATTATTGTAGCTAGTTTTAAGTCTTCACAAAAATGTGATCATTTAAATACTAATTTAAATTAAACAGAATAATGAGCAGGTTAAAGTCATTTTGCCAACTTAAATGTTGCACAAAATGTTAAAAAATATTCATAAAAATTAAAATAAGAAATCTTTAAAAACAAGTTAAGCAACCTTCATCATAATAATTATTCTTAAAAGCTTTGGGTAAAGCTGCTATAATGTTAAATTCTGAATGATCACTGGTTAGGCAACTCACATTTTGAAATGTTGCAAGATAAATTGATTTTATTTTAGTTTATTTATTGTAAAATACCAGATGAAAAGGCCACATAATGTGCTAAATTGGTTAAACATATTTTAAAACAACAAAAATGTGGTAAATTGTAATTAAAATCTGTAGGAAGTGAACATTTATAAAAGAGGTGTTAAAAAAAAAAAAGAAAGAGACATAAGCTAGCTAAATTGAAACCCCTACGGGTTCCTCCTGCCCCTACGTTTATCCTTATCTACGAAATCGGGCGGCACTAACCCGCACTAATCCTCAATGACGTCATCAGCACTCGCCGGTCATCTACTTTAGCGGGAAGCTGCCAGCTGCCAGCGCTCAGAAAATACATAACAACGTCGGTTTCAAATATGTGCAACTCTATAGTAAACGTTGTATATGCTTAACATTTTTCAGATTGGATAAAAGTAATCCCTTTTCCACAGATTAATTTCTTAACAAAATCTGTATATAATTGAATAGTTGCAAATGGAAAAGAAATGTTTCATACAAAAGAGTTAGGGAAGATTTAATGAATTACTTCAGTCACTTTTATGGGAATTTTCTGTTACTTTGTATGGAAATTTTTTTCTTCTATATTTAAAGAAACTGATTAAAACTTGCCAAGACTGGAAAAGCTGAGGACATTTTCTGCAGCTACAACCCAAAAATTCTTAAAATTCTTAGCTTTCCACTTGCTTCAGCCTGTCTTCAAGAAAAATAGGAGCTTTAGAATAAAACTGATGGTAAAAAGGTAAAAACTTTTTAATTTAAATTATATTTTGGAAAATAAAGTCAGGCACGAAGGGGTCAATGTGATTATGTTTTGCTTATTTTGATATTGTTGGTATTTTTCAAACAGGACTTTGCAATTCCTTTCAGACATGGATGCTGTCAATCAAAAACGTTTTATCTTCTTTGTCAATCTTAACTTCTCTGTTTAACAACTAAAAGTATTTTATGTGCAATGGCGCCGCCTGGAGGATCAGGAGGCTCCTGCAGCGCAGCTGCTGTCTCCACTGACCGCACGGGGTCGCTGCAGACCACAGAAGGGTAGATCTCACTGTGGAAGCAAGTCTCTGGAGCCTGGCCACGAGAAATTATTCATTTATGGCCAAAAATTCACATTTTGTGCGGACTAATCAGTATTTTGTGTGTGCAAATTAATATTTTGTTTTGTATTGTTTTGCTTGAACAAATTAGTATGTGTGCAAAAATTAGTTTTTTGTGCGCATACATTAGTATTTTGTACTCAAATGAGCATTGTCTGGCCACAATTTATTGTTTTGTGCGCACAAATTAGTATTTTTGTGCACAAATTATTATTTTGTGTGCACAAATAAGTAATTTGTGGCAACAAAGTAGCATTTTGTGTGCACAAACGAGTATTTAGTGTGGAAAAATAGGTTTTTTTGTGCACAAATAACTATTTTGTGTGCACAATTTAGTATTTTTGTATGTTGAATTACTACTAGTTTGTACACACAAAATAGGGTACTAATTTTGTACACAAAATACATTAAATGCTAATCTTAACTCACTAAATGTTATTAAAACACCAATTTGTACCAAGTTGATGCCACAAATGAGTAATTTGAGAGAACACTTTTAATGTCATGTTCAGGGGTTCGTATCAAACATCATTAAAGGTTAAGCATGTTCTTTAACTGCGTGTGTTTGATGAATGGGAAACATCAGCTGCGCTTCAGCAGAGGGCGGTTTCTGGGAGGGGGCGTGGCTTCCTGAGGGCGTGTCGCCACACCTGAGCGCCGTGTGCTGGCCACTAATGAGAGGCGGCGCGCGCACCCTGAGGTTTCAGCGCGTGGGGCCGGGTGGGCACGAGCAGAATCCGCGGGAGGAAGCCGTGACCCCGACCAGCACCGAGATGGCGAAGAAGAGCTCCGGCAGAACCACTCTGAAGGCGCTGTTCTCCAGGAGCGACGGCGGCCGCAACGCGCCTGCGCGCACGGCGGATGGAGAGCAGAAGAAGTCAAAGCTGTTGAAGCTCAGGATCAAAACGAAGAACTCCCAGAGGGCAGCTGACGAGGGCCGGCACGCGGGCAGGTAAGCGAGACTCACGCGCGCGCAGGTGCTATAGAGTTGTGATGCTAGCGCGCTGATGGTACTCTCCTCTGACATGGAGATGCTGCTGATCTCTGAGGGCTGAAAAAAAGAGTTTGTTTAGAAAATATAAACAGAAAAATAAATATAGACCAACACAAAAAAGATTTACTCAATAAAGAAATGGTTGTAAGAAGAACCAACCAATTCCTCCCTATAACTCTGTTAATATCTATTCACTTTAATATTCATATACATGCATAGACACAGAAATAATCTTAAAACTTCTTCATCTTTGCAGTCATTTCACATTAAATACACAAATACGGCATTTTTTACTATGTTTTGGCCTCATCCTTAAAGACCTATTCAGATGAAAATCATGTTTTTTAAAAAACATTCTTGTCGCATTTTGCTCATAATAGAGGACATTTGTTAAGAACGATAAGCTTAAAATTGCATTTTTGAGTTTTTATTTATTTATTCTGTGAATCAGGAACAGATGAAAAAAAGCAGTTTGGAAAAGATCCAGCCAGAATTGTCCAGCCCAAGATTAAGAGGTGAATTTTGCAATGAACCCCTGCAGAAACACTGTCCTGGTAAATGACACAGATTTTGGCTAAAAACGGCATAATAATAATTAAAATACCACTGGAACAATTTGGAAAATATCTGAGTGGGTCTTTTCAACAAGACAAATCCTTATTTACTTGATATAAGGACAAAAAAACGTGTCTTGTGAGATTAGCTAATGAGAGTTACTATGAATACATATTACAATAACTGGTAGATTGTGAAGGACGTGTGGGTAGATCCTTTCCCATCAAGAAAAAAAAACATGTTAGACACTCATCATCATCCTCAACATGGAAAAACGTTGCTTGATTGGCATTTGTATTTATGCACATAAATATGAACATTTCAAACTATGATCCCATGTGATTTCATTGAGCGTGTGTAGAAATATACACAGAAAAGTGTGGACACGGCTGCTATATATTGCAATAATGTGTTGAATGGGATGTTTGCCACCTCAACTTGTACCGCTTACCTGTGACTCCTGTGTCCCCGAGGCCAAAGGCTTTGGCTTCACAATAACAGGTGGAGCTCAAAGTGGCTTCAATTACCTAAAAGCTCAAGAATTTAAGGCATCAGGATCATATTTTTACCCAAAATGACAACTCTAGGTTCATAACATCCTTAGGTTTTTTACAAAGTCTTAGAAAATGTAGGAAAAGAATTCCTGTTATATTGTGGAGAAGGTTAAAGTCTCCAATGCTTCCATTTGTGTTTATACAGCAATAACTCTGAAATTAAGATATACACAACCAATTTTTGATCATTTGTTGAATTCATACCATTGACTGTCGCCTATAGAAAATAGTTTACTTCCAGCTCCAACAAAATGAAAATTCAGTCGCCTTTTTTTTTTTTTTTTTTTTGCGATTATGGACGCCACTGAATTGGAGCCAGACGTCGTCAGTAAGCAGTGATTGGTCAGAATTCGTCTGAGTCAATATTTCTATGGTGACCACTCTCTCCAATCAGAAGTGAGCTCATTGGAAGGCCACACCCCTACCACTTGAATTTGCCCAAAGTTTCAAATGTTTGATGTGAGAACATATACTTTTATTGAGGCATCCAATTGATCAGCAATAACTCGAATAAATTACTGAAAAAAAATATTAGGAAATGTTTTTTTAAATGTAGGAAATATAATGACTAATAGCCATGTATTTCTCTATAGAAGTCTATAGGATTTTGGCTTCTTGGAACCAGCAGGTACTTCCTGTTTGGAATGCAAAGGGTGAAGGGTCACTCAGTCCAGTTCTGATGTCCAGTCAATGCTGCATTTCCACTGAGGCGTCATGTTATACTACCTGGCTAAACCTTCCTGCCCTGCCACCTTTCCTAGATCTATCACGGACTCCCTTTTAAGATATTCAAAGTGTATTTTTATTTTCATGCCAGTGGAACTTTTTTTCTCTCTCTTTACAGACTTTGAAATGTACAAATGAGCATTTGCAAAGTTTGATTAGTTTTTTTTTTTCATAACTTTCAGTTCACTTTTGAGTTTGTTTCTTGCAAAAGTGGCGTTGGTAAACGTGGTTGTACCTGGGTGAAGGTCAAGATAAGGTAAAGAGGAGGTGTCTATTTACTGATGGCAGCTTTATGCTGTACACTGACCTCCTCCTCTTCATGTAAAAGGAGCATATGGTCAATGGAGATCGGCTTCTCTGTGCTAGAGCAAAGTCTGACCCAACCCAAAAAAAAAACGCCGTCTGTTGTGATTACAAGTTTTTACAGCCCATTGTGAACTTTGGCGGTCATAAAATGCAGTGAGGTGTTGAAGACAAGCAGCCACACCCCCTTGAAGGTGGTATGGAGTTCACCTTAGGTTCAAAAGTAAAAGTTTCAATGCAGTAAACCTGCAAGTCAGCGCAACTGTGCCACGGTGTTTGCACAGAAGGTTGAACTAAAAAGTGAACAAGGACTGCCTCAGCGACAAGAACAAACACAGGACACGCAACCCTGTCCTCCTGAGGTCAACACATCTGCAGGAACAGATTAAATCCAGGATTAAGACTAAACCTGTTTGTGTTGGTTTGAAGTTGTGTACAGAACTTAAGGTTTTGGGGTCTAAGAAAGAAAAACGTTCTGGTACTTTGTCTGTTTGGGAGTCCAAGTTGATCTCAGTCACCTTTAAAGAGTTTGAAACCTCCTTAGGATGTGTGCAAAATGACAGCAGGAAGTTCTTTGTGGGAGGGGGGTCTGGGGAAACGCCCTTGCCTTGAGTTTGTGCTTTTGTTCAGCTAAGGGGTTCATTGATGGAGTAATGGTCTAGAAACCTGCCTCACTGCATGCCTGACATGTCGTCAGTCTGTACATGAAATGGACAAAGGTGCTGTTGTGGTGACTGTTTGGTAACATCTTTGGAGCCCTGCTGAGACTCAATGCTGAGGAATGTTTCAGCCAAAGGCCTTAAGGCTCTAGAAATCCTGAAACTTCAACTGCAGTGTCTATTATAGGGGTAAGAAATAGACATAGTAGACAAAGGGGTCAAAAGTATTTGTTAGTCACAGATTCTGCAATTTTTTTACACTAAAAAGGATGAAAGGTCTGAAATGTTTATCATAGATGCACTTCAATTGGGAGAGAGAAAATGCAAGCCAAAAAAATAATAAAAAATCCAGGAAATCACAATGTATGATTTATTAATTTATTTTTACCATGGGGGACACCCCAAAGATCAGTGCTGGACCCAGCTGTGTCAGAACTTTAGCTTTTTTTTGTTTGTTTGTTTGCATTGCTTATGATTTTTCACCTGTTATATAATTTTCCAATCTTATGTAGACTTGAGGGTTTTATTTTATTTTTTCAACAGATTATACCGGTAATTTATCTTTTTTAACTTGCTTTTTCTTTAATTTTAATGATTTTAGCAGAATTGCCAAACACAACTACAAAGACAAAAAAAACAGCCACTTGTAGCTTCCTTTTAGCGTCTCTATATTTTTTGGCTAATACTTTAACATCGGCGCTGTAACTTTGGTGCTGACGCTCTTTGAATTACCGTAAATTTTTGACCATTCGCGCAGTATACATATTTCCAAAATGTTCCGAAAGCTGAGAAAAGTAGCTATGCGCTGCCATGCAACACTGCTGTAGTAAAGTGTTCTTGCAAATAACATAATTTCAACGGATTCTGACAATGAGAAAAGTTGCTTTAATTTTCACAATTGAGTGAAATTTTTGCCAAAGGTAACAAAGAAGATAAAGGACAGAATAGTTTTTAGCCTATTTTTTTGCTTTTTATATTTTCTTTGAGTTAAGCCTTTAACAGATGCTCTTTTTACCGTAACTATTTGACTGTTCACACAAAAGTTATGTAATTCCAACAGATTCTAAAAGCCGAGAAAAGTAGCTTTGCGCTGTCATGCAATAATTTCTCAGCTTCAAAATTCTGTGGAATTTCATAAATGGTCAAGAGTTTATTGTAAATCAAAGAATGTGGTGTTATTTCCTTTTGCCGGTTTAAAGGGTTCAATTATTGTTTTGGCTATTATTTTCATAGTTTTTGTTTTGTCCTATGCTTTTATCAAACCTTATGTCACTAAACTTAGCAACTGTAGCATTGGTTAGCATCATCAACAAGTCTTTTTCACTGCTGTTATTTTGCAAAACTAGCATTTAGCATCAGGACTGTAATTTATTAGCTTTGATATTTTTCAATTGTGTTTTCTTTGTGTAATTTAGAATTTGGCAACAAATTCGCAATTTGGTTTTAGAATTGCATTTTTTTTTGCTAATTTAGCATTGTTTAAAAACGAAATTCCCGTTTTATAATTACTAAAAGCTAGGCTTTATATGTACTTTAATCATTATTTTAGCTAATGTAGCATTTGCATCTTAGAATTTAATTTAAGTATTTTTAGATTAGCGATCCTCTACATTCTTTTGCCGACGTTTTGCTTACAGAGTGAAACATTGTTAGCATGTTGAGTTGAAATATTTTAGGTTTTAGAATTTTTTTTAAAAAAGGCCTGCTGTTTTTAAATTAGATTATTAAAAGTTTTATATAAAGTAAAAAAAAAAAATGGGCAAGTTATATTATTATTGAAGAAACCCAAGGAAAGATTGAAAAATCTTCTGAAAGCATCAGTTTACAGATGAGACATTCTTTTAATGTGTAAAAAAAAAAAAGGCTTTATTACACTTTCAAAATAACTGAAAACAAAATATTGGTGTGTAAAAGTTTAGGTGCCTGGCAGAGTTAGTACCTTGTACTTCCTAGACAGTAAAACGGTGTAAAACAGCTCCAGAGTCTGCAGGTCTTTCTAGAGGGATGCTGCAGTCAGACGTGGGCTTTGACTTGCTTTTCTCACAATTCTGCAAGCTGCCCTGTCTGAGATTTTTCTTAGTTTTCCAGATCTTGCTTCAACTTCCACTGTTCCTGTTGACTGCCATTTCTTAATGACATTCCGAACAGAGGATATTGGGAACAATCCATGACACTGTCAGGTCTCAGCTTTTCCAAAGGTGTGGATGTATACAATGAATTCTGCAGGGTGCCCAGGTTTTTACAAACACCATTATTTTGTTTTGTCATTTTGAAAGGGTAAATGCTGGAAATAAAGCCAATTGTTGTTTTTTTTTTTTACATATTAAAATGTCTCATCTGTGAACTGATGCCTTTAAGAGATTTTACAATCTTTCCTGCACAATAATATAACATTTTACCTGGGGTGCCCAAACTTTTGATCCAGAATGTACACAGGGTAATAAAAAAAAAACCAGAAATCTAGTAAACAGCGAATGCAAAATGGCTCCTCTTGGTCTTCAAATGTGTCAGATGTGTTTGAATTTTTCTATCAGATTACACCAGTTCTGAGAGGATGGTGCACTTTGGAGCCATGGACATTCAGAAACAACTGCTCTCTGCAGATGGAAAGTGTCTCAGTGTTTGCATACAGATTACCCAGACGGCACGCTGAAGTATGAGCGCATTTTCATTATTTTGAATACAACAGCAAAAGGTTGTGCAAGGCAATGCAACACATTACTAACGTGAAGCCACTTTTCTCCCCCACAGAATCAGCTTACTTAATGTTGACTTTGTAAACACTTCACTACTGTAAAGTTTTGCATATCGCGTAAAGCTGCTTTTCTATGAATCTGCTGAAATTACGTTAAATGCGTAAACCGTTAAAGAGCTAGAGTAAAAGTTAAAGAGCAAAAGAATGTCAACACTGGAACTGAGGCTCTGGTGTAAAAGGGTTAGTATCAGGGTAACATGTGACATCACATAACATGTTTGGTGACGTTGGCATCAAATGAGTACATCACTAACCGTTCAAGATGTTTGTAACAAGAGGATGTTAAAGAGATGAGTTTGTTATAAAACACCTTCAGAAGAAGACGTGATCCTCCCTGAACTGCATCCAGAAGAGAAGATGGATTGCTGAAAGTCCACGCTGCGTTGAAATGTAAACACACGTCACACGAAACACAGCGGTGACTCGTCCTCTTATCTCCTCCACTGACAACAGTTTCCTCCACCCACACCTGTGTTTGTTCTGTCTCTGAGCTGTATGGGGCTCTGTGAGGTTTGTTGCCTCTGTCCTTGACATCATTAAACATCACCAGCTCACCGGGCTGATGAAGATGCATTGTCTTTTACTGATGTGAAAAGAAAAAAAGGAAATTCCTCATGAGAATCATAGAAATTCTGGTTTCCAGGCTGTTAATGAGAACAAAAATCATAAAAATGTCTGAAGAACTGCAGCAAAAGCTTCATAGCTGTAACTTCTCCATCTCTGGTCCCACTTCTGACACCAAAACATGCTTTTACACTGAAGGACTCAAGTTCAAGTTTTTTGAAGGCCTAATAAAATGATCTGAAATCTGTTTTGATCTGGATTAAAGTCTTGCAGCAGTCCCTCTACCTCAGGGATGCCTAATTCCAGGCCTCGAGGGCCTGTGTCCTACAGGTTTTCCAACCATTGATTCTCATTATTGGCTAAACACACCTGATCCAGGTAATCAACAGCAGATAAGGCAGGGTTTCTGGAAAATATGACCAGGAGGCTGACCTTTGAGGCCTGGATTTGGACACCTCTGCTCTACCCATTTACTTTTCCCCACCCCCTGTAGGATATGGGTTCGACCATCTTAAAGCAGTACAGTTTTGAGCCAGATGCCAGCTCAGACAAGGAAAATTAGACTTACAAAAATCTATTTGTCTGCGAGTGGATGCATCGTAGGGCTGGGCGATTGGGAATTTTATACATCACGATTGTTGTAACTTCGGCACTGTGGAAAGAGGCAAAAGAAAAGAAGGGATAGGATCGTTAGCTGCATGTTGGGCACTGTTGATTCTGTAAAATCTCCTGAAAATACAATATAAATGGTTAAACCCATTCCTTTTGTCCTCTCGCGGATGTAGAAGTTCCAGTCCAAGGAATACACTGCCTCTTTTCCTTAACTATATATATATATATATATTATATCATATTATATTATATTGGGCGATAATATAGATCACGATATTAAATAACTATATCTGTCAAATTTGAGCGCTCTGTGGCTCATAAGAGTAATCATCAGCAGGTTGTTTATATGGAAATATTTCTTTCTTTCTTTATTTATTTATTTATATTTATTTCCTATCATACTTAACACATAAGGGCTGCACGGTGGCGCAGTGGTTAGCGCTCCTGCCTCACAGCAAGAAGGTTCCCGGTTCAAGTCCTGGCTGGGGCACCTTTCTGTGTGGAGTTTGCATGTTCTCCCCGTGCATGCGTGGGTTTTCTCCGGGTACTCCGGCTTCCTCCCACCATCCAAAAACATGCTTCATAGGTTCATTGGTTACTCCAAATTGTCCCTAGGTGTGAATGTGCATGGGTGTGTGATTGTGGCCCCTGCGACAGACTGGCGGCCAGTCCAGGGGTGTCCCCTGCCTTCGCCCATGAGTAGCCGGGTTAGGCTCCGGCAACCCCGTGACCCCGAAAGGGATAAAGTGAATTTGAAAAAAAAAAATGAATGACTACACATAACTTTACACATTTCACCAAAGAGGAAAAAATGCTTGCGACTGGCAAGTGTTAATTTCAGACTCTTCAAAATAAAAATCTATCGCGATAGGCTCATTTTACTATCAAGAAAAAGTACTATCACAATATCGGTAGCTGTCGTTTGATTGCCTAGCCATAATGCATCAGATTTGAGCAGAAAAGGGAGCTTGTGGCCTGTCGTAGTAACTGAGAGACTTATTCAAACTGCGTTTTTGTTGTCTGCTCCTGCTTCACAAAAATTTGGAAAAATGAACTCAGCAGGTCAGAACTGATCACCCAAGGTCTGATTTTTCAGGTCTGGTGGCTACAAAAGAAGCCTTTGTGGACAAAAGACAGACAAATCTGCACAGGGCTCAGACAGCACGTATCCACTCGTAAGGGCAGTTACGACTCCTGCCTAACATTGAGGGGTTTTTTTATGTCTCCATCAGTGCTTCAGCATCCAGCAGTCCTGCAGAACCCGTGGAGGTTGACCACATTGCCTCGCTGAAGAAGTCTTCTTCTGTTTACGGGACCACGCCCAGATCAAAGGTCAGTGGGACTGAGGACACACAACAAAAGAACTTTGTCAGATCAGAGTAACATCAAAGAAAACGGAGTTCATGTGAAAGTTTCACCAGATCAAACCGAACAGCTGGTATGAAACATTGGTTCTTCTGAAGCCGTATTTAACAGAAAGTGATTCTAAATTTAGTTTTCTGTGAAATATGACCAAAAACATCAGACTGAAAGGCCATTCCAGACATCTCTTTGACTCGCAAACTTTTCACAAACGATTTTATGGAGGAGCTTTTTTGTTTTTTGAACCATTTTGTTCTAGTTCCTCTGAAAGTTCATGAGGATAGAGAATGTTTGAGCTCATCTCTATTTCCCTAAAGGAAGTTAAGAGGATATTCCAAAAAAAAAAAAAAAAAAACTAAAAAAAAAAGTCATCTGAAGTTTTTTTTCCCTGAAAGTAAAGGCTCCCTCATTCCTGGTTTTGCTCTTCAGTTGTTGCCCAGAGGTTGAAAGTTATTGATTCCACCAGAGGGCACTATTGCTCCTGTGTTGTAGAAGTGATGCTCAGCAGAACCAGGTTTATAAGTGTGTAGTAGCTGGATCCAGATGAACTGCCGTTCAAGGAAGAAGCCGGAAGAGGACACAGCTCCGACCATAATGGGCTTCTGCTTCACCAGAACAATTAGAACCAAAAACTGAACACCATCCAAACACTTTTTCAGGTGCTCTTACTGTACTGACAGCTAGTTACCTGGATCAGGTGTGACCACTTGATCACAATGTGGACTCATAAGATCCTGCAGTGTGTATAGACGGCTACAAAACAAGTAGCTCTTCAGGACCAGGTTGGACTTTTTGCCTCTCATCCATAAAGCTTTGAATGAAAGCCATTGACGATCAGATGTTGGATGTTCACGGAAGATGCTCCATCACAGTTTTTAGAAAGGAAATTTGGCTCCAGCTGCAGATATTTCTGAAATGCTCTAGAGAAGGGTCATGGTTGACGAGCAAACTGTTGGGTTCTCTTTAGTTCAGCTTTGCCGCTCAGATGATTTCAAAAAAGTTGTTTTTCCTGAAGCCTGATTCAAATTGTGTTTCTCAGGTTTGATGTTTCCTCAGGGTGGAGCAGCTTTGAATGCGAGGAATGACATTTGATTACAAGCTTCTGTGTCAGGAGGCCACCAATAAAAACAAAGCAGTTATTTTCTCTGGAAAATCTTTGCGATACCAGCTGTCGATCACCTCACTGTGGTTTTTACAAGTAAAGTAAGGTACTGACGCACACTTGTGTACATTTTTCTTCTAGGACAAAGAGTTCAGCTACTCTGAGTCAGATCTCCGGAAGCCCAAAAGATTTGCTACTTTCTCTTTTGGCTTGAAAAAGAGGAAGAAGAAGAACGAGGAGATGTTCTCAAAGAGCACATGTGGCCTTGATGAACAAGAGGTGATGACTTCCTATTGCCTTCTGAACCTTGTCCTCATGATTCATCATCTGTGTGTTTTCTGTACAGATCAGTGATCTCCACAGAGGACATTTATTAAGTAAAACTCAAAGCATGCTGGGAAACGAGATTCCAAAAACCAAACGAACTGTAGATTATTGGATGAAAATGATTTTATGAGATTAAGCGCCTCAATTTTATCATCCCTTTGGTTCATAAGCAGGTCTATGAATCTTCAGGATGCATGGCCCTTCCATGAATTAAAAGGGACATTATACATTTGTCGCTACCAAATCCAAGTCCCTGATCGGTTAAAGTTCCACCTGGTCTGACTTTCAAACATGTGTTCAATGACTGTGTGTTTTGAATGCAGAGCCCAGAAAATGGTCTTAAAAATGTGCATAGTGACACGTGAACGTTCAGAGTTTTGAACACGGAAGCCCAAAACGCGCATTTATGTGCGTTTATTCATACTTTTCATTGAAAATCTGTGGACGTCGTCCTATAGGCAGGTTTTTTGTTGTAATAAAGTCAGAATCTTCTAAGAACATCAGGGTGAGTTCCTGACAGGAGAATTAGGTGGAGCTGTTTTTCTGTGTTCTAAATTCTTCTTCAGAGTTGAAACTGTGAATCTTCTCCTTACAGAGTCTCATGGACCTCGCTCGGAAAAATCTGAGCCAGACTGGCTCGAGCCGGCAGTTCAGTTTCTCTCAACCAGAATTGGATTCGAGCTTCGATATCCCATCTCCTCCACCTTTGGCCAAAAACCTCTCCGAATCGTACTTTGCTCTCCCCGACCGTCCGTCTTCCTTGCTCCGTAGCCGAACGCAGTCTGAAGAGCTTCTTACTGACCGTTTCATTGAAGAAACGGTGACGGCGCCCATCGCCTTCATCCCCGAGCTGCAGCTGGAGACTTCCAGCTCAGAAGAAACGGAGACTTGTCTCACTTCAAGTTCATCCGGTACCTCTCTGAGGCAAATTCCTGCGAAGCGGCACTCTGCAACATCTACCATTAGTCAGGTTTCCACGGCAACTGTGGAGCCCATCTGTGGTACTTCTGATTGGCCAAAGGCTACTGGCAGAGAAGGCTCACTTTCTCCAATCTCTGAAGGTGCTGAACAGAATTCCTGTTTGTTCAGTCAAGAAGAAGTTTATGAGGCTCTGCACAAATCATTTTTCCCTAAAAAGTTAATGCCCCTCCCCTCCACCCCCCCTACCTCCACAGTTGACCTTGCCGCAGCCCGGGTTCAAACCGGATTTCATGTTGAACCTCCGTTTGATGACTCCGCACCTCCCAGGAGCCAAGATTCCATCAGAAATGTGACTTCTACCAAGGAAATCGCAGCGATCTGTCGTTTTTCACCTTCTGTAGACGCGAGCAACTCCTATTCAGATCCCAAACTCCACACCGGCAGCTTTGTTAGCCGCAGCGCCATGGTGGTCTCTGCTGGTCAGGGCTCTGCTGCTGCTCCTGTTTCAGACTGCGTCACGTCCCAGAAGACGGGGGCTCGGGTTGCAGTTCCCATTACACAAGCCGAAAAGCGCTCTCCTGACCAGGTGCCTGCTCCGGAGGCTCCAAGGAGGCTTCCGGGCTTGTTGGTGCCAATGGACACGAGTGACAGACCTCTGAGTCCAGTGTACCTGAGCGTGGGATCGGACGAGGGGAGCGCTATGGAGGTTTACTACAGCGCTCAGGAGGACAACTTAGAGGAGAGCGGCGATGAGATGTTCACCGTGAGCGATAGGCAGGAAAGTTTTCAGGGCGGAGGCATGGAGGATGTGGAAACCAACTCCAGCAGGATTGTTGGGAGGAATCAGGAGAAGGTAGAAGGTCAGAGGTCACAGAATCCTCTGCTGAGTGAAGGAGAGTTTCTTTTAGAACGTAAAGAAGGAACTGTAGTAGTAGAAGGAGGAGGAGGGAGGGAGGTAGTGGCACCACCTGTTCTGCAGGTAAGCACGATGGAATGCGAGAGTGCCCCGCCCCCCGCTGAGATCACGGGGGAAGAGTCCGGCCCTGAAACAGGAGATCTAGATGCTGAAGAAGCGGCAAGCCTGCAGGGCCCGTTTGTGACTTTTAAACAAAGGAGCAATCCTGAAGATGCACCGACCGGTTCCGTGAGCGAGGAAGAGACTGAGATCCTGTCCGCACCGCCACACGGCGAGCTGCCGACTTTGTTGACGGCAGAAGACAACAACGCAGGCTCAGAAGCACGTGTGTTGTCAGACACGCCTGCTGAGACCACCCCTCCACTGTGTCCAAAGTGGACGCCGGATTGCAGGGCCACCGTGCAGCAACAGGTGCCAGTGGAGGTGCTGGCTTCACACCAGGGCTCCAGCGAGGCTGCAGAACAGAACGCAGAGGAGGTCCGAGATCAGCTGGATGACAGGTTAGTCATGACGTCCCGACGAAGGAATTAAGTCCTCTGGTTCTGCAGAGCTGCCAGCTTTAATAATGACTTCAGACTTCAGGATTGTGTTTCCTGTTCAGTGTTAAGCTCAGAGCCTTTTGGAAACCCAACAAACACAAAACGATTTCATCTAAAGGTGTTATATTTTGGGTTTTTCAAGCATGGGTGTGTTTTTGTGACGTCACAAGCTCCTGGAGATGAAGCACAAAAAAATTCAACTTAAAAAGCAGCTGATGTTTACAAAAAAAACATGTATCTAATGAGTCTAGGAAAAAATTAAGACTCAGTTACATAATAAAAGATATTCTGTAGGCAGTGAAAATGTAATGTTAGTCTGAATGACTTTCTTTGAACAAATTATTTACAGATTGGTCACAAATAATTGTATTTTAACCAATACCACCACCTTTACCTTCACCTTTTTTAAAAAGTTAGAGTAATAAATTACTACAATGTTTTTCAGAATCAAACCTGGTTCATTTAAAAGAAGAAATGCAGCATTTTTTAAGCAATGATTTAGTTTCATTACACAAGTTTTAAAGCTGGGCATTTTTAAGCTAATTTAGCGTTAATAATAGCACTTTGGACTTGATTAGCATCTTTTAGCAAAGTCTCTTTCTGCTTTTTTCAGTTTTTCTACCCTTTTAGCCTCATTAAGTATATATTTGGTGTTTCTGACTTCTTTTTGTGCCTGTTTTTAAATTCATTTAGATATGACAAATTCTTGACTTAACATTGCGCATCATACATTTTCTGTACTTATTTATCATAATTCATAGGATTATGAGCATTTTAAACTCATTTTTATTTCTAAAGGCTGGTTTAGCCTTTTTTGAGTTAGCATTTTTAGCAACATTTAATTTTACTGTTGCTGTTTTGTAGGCAAATTTTTTTCAAATATATTATTAACTTGTAACTCTTTTGGTATTCTTTTGGCAACCTAGCTCGTTGTCTTTTCTATTTAAAACATTTTTGTAGCTTACGTGTTTCAACATGTTAAGCTTCACCTCTACACCTCTCTGGCACTTTCTGTAGCTAGTTTAGCATTTAGCATTTGTTGACAACATTTCAGCTTATCTAAGCTAAGATACTTTAGCATGTATCCTGTAATTGATCATTTTTAGCATTTTATCATTAGAAATCTTTTTATACTTGTAACAACTTCCACTATGTGTGTTGCAATTATTTTACCTTTTATAAACTTTTATTTGGTGCCAGGAATGAATTTAGCTTTTTGCTTGCAGCTTTTTCATTTTATAAATACAGATTTTTGTTAATTTATAAACTTTACCAGCTGAAAAAACACAATATTGAATATTTATGTACTCTTTTACTATTTATTTTTAATGTTATCAAATTTAAAAAATGAACGAATTGGTTCTAGTGTTAAAATCCTTGGTTTTATTACAGTTTTATCACAAGCCCACAATTTATTTATTTTAACACAAAACTTCAAACTCAGGCAAGGAAAATTAACTTGTGTGCAGCCTTGAAAAGTTGAGTTTTTCAGGCTGCTACAGTCAGGTTTAACACATTACTGTTTATTTTTATTCCTGAGAAGATCTGATGAGGTAGCTGTGGGAAAATTCTGCTTTTAGTTTCAAAAACTCCTCCGGGCTTCACGATCCGCCTCTACCAGTACTGCTTTGACTTCTTCTGTGCAGCACACATTTTAAAATGCAACTGACGCTGGATATGACCCAAATGTTCAGATTCACTAAGGCTAAAGCTCCAGGCAGCAGTGAAAAAGTGTGAGGAATGTGCAGCTTGCGATCACACCTTTTGACTGTATGTCGACACACCTGAAGCAAACCAGAAAAGGCGTAAAATTTGAATCAACCACTGCTGTTGTAATGTGCTCAAAATTTGACCCTAAAGTGCTTGAGATCCCAAACCCTATCAAATGCAGATTGCAGCTTTGATCGTTAGTATCTAAAAAATGTTTAAAGTATTGGGGTACTAAAGTAATGAAAACTAAAAGACAAACAGCATTGCATGTTCTTGGATGTTTGTTTCCAGGAGTAATAAATGTGTGTCACCATGGAAAACCTGGCTTCTTCAGATCAAAACAGCAAGACTTATGATGTATATTTCTCCTAAAAGTTGATTGATTTGATCTAAAGTAGAATTGTAATCTTAAAAGTCTCTTTTTGTATTCATTTATTAAGCATTTTTTGCTGCTTTTGCTTTCATAATTTCCACTAGAGTGCAGCAGTGAGGTGTGTCATGTGGGTTGCATAAACTTGCTGTGGCCTCCGAACAGCTTTGGATGCTTGTTGAAAGATGAAGAAAGCCTTTGAAACGACCACACCTGCCTCCACATTTTTTCAGCTGAGGACAATTAGGCCGGCTGTCATCGCTGAGGATGTTGGCGTTACGCTTTGAAGCATCTGATCACAGCTTAGGTCGACGACCTCCACTCTACCTGAATTCTGCTAAATGTCTTTCTCGTTCGCGGAAAGCAAAATTAATTTTCTTTTTTTCTTTTTTATTATAACGTAAACGGTAGAAATGGTACAAAGATACAGCCTTGAGGAACTCCTTTGCAGTGATGAGATGAAGGTTTTCTTGATTAAACAAGCTCATCAAACATTCTGGAAAAAGCTAATGAGATGATTATATTCAGAAAAGACATCAGTAGTTAAGTTCAACAATTCAGTTTTTCTTATATGGTGAGATTAAGCTCTTAAAAAAAATCTTCATTGAACTGAAAATTGTGTAAAACAAATAACTAGCCTAAGGATTCTAACAAGTCCCTTAGATACTAATTAAAATGTGATAATGACTACACAGGATAGAATAAGAGGTTTAAACTAAAGACAATTTTAAATCACACCTTAAAAAAGCTATGAAATGCTTAAAAAAATAGTATAAACAGTAAACATTTAAAATGCCAACTTTGCCAAGTAAGTTCATGGCGTGAGTTTAAACTCGCAAAAAAATTCTAAAAGGGCTCAATGCTAACTTTAATGCTAAATGATTATTAAGCTTTAAGATGTTGAATATAAAAAATGAAACTCTTGATGCCAAGTTAAAGTAAATTAGCTGTTTGACACTTTAATTAACAAAAAAAACCAAAGTGAACTGTATGAAAAACCTACAAAATTTGGCAAAAAAAGTGATGTCAATGCCAGAAATAAAAAAAAAATTAAAAAACGAAAAAATGAAATCTCTCTAAACAAATATCCAAACTGCCCTTTTACAAGTGTTGAAGATGTTATTGAATCGCTTAAAGTAGCTATGATGCTTAAAAATGTTAAACAAATGCAAAGATAGCTGACGAAAGTGTACTGCGACTTGAAAAACTGAGAGCTGTGCTAAAAAATTGAGTTTAAAAAAACTAAATGAAATGGTGATGAGTTATAGTAATAATCTTCCACTTGATTTCCGCAAGCTTGGATATCACAGGTTTTTTATAAGGTTTTTTTTTTTTTTTGCATTTTTAAAAAAAAATTCTGATGAGAGGCAGGCAGCTATTGAGAGGTGGGATGGCGTACAGAAGACTGAAGTGAGGCTTTGACTCCGCCCACTGAGCAGCACGCAGTAATGAAAGTGGTGAATGTTCCTGCTGTTGGATTAGACAGATGTTCAGGTTTCTGCTCCCGGCTTTCGTTCCCTAAAAGCGCTGAGCTCCCACTTTGACCCACTTTTTTTTTTGTTTGTCGCTGAGCCAGAAAACCTGCTGGTGCCGACTTTCACTTCCTGATTGTCTGCAAATTTCTTTTGATGCATCTCAAAAATCTGTGGTAACGGCACAAATAAAATGAGACAAACTCATGCATCTGTTCATACAGTGACGGTGCCATTGTTATTGTTATCACATTTAAATGATTCAGATCAATATTAAAATAACTGACATAACATGTTCTTGTAGCATTTTCTCATGATAATGTGTGTAAAGTACAAAAGTAGTTTCTCAAAGATCAGTTCTAATGAATTCAAACATGGTTTTTCTTTTTTTTATATCATAAACGTCTGTTTAGGGTGAAACGGATTCTGAACAGGCCTGCACATAGATCACAATTTTATCATCCCTGCGATAAGAGCCTGTGCAATACACATATCGCAAAAGATGGTGCAAATTGTGATAATTGTTTACATCATATGTCCCCACACATGCTAAATCTATTGCCATTTTGAAGTTTTTAACTAATTAAATTGAGCCCTTTATGCATTTGACCAATGGTCACATTGTTGACCAATCAAATGGAGTCCTTTTATGTTAGATTCCCGCCTCCTTTTTTAGACAAGTGTTAAGAGTATTATTTACGTTGACATTTATTTAAACAAAACTGTGGCAGTGACATGGCAATGATGCACGTGTTTTCTCTTTTGTTGTATCGTCAGTGCAGTACTGATCACTTTTTTCACAATATTCTTTTTCCTCGTATCATGTTTTTTTCATATTGTCGAAAGATTTGATCAGTACTCTTCAAAAAACACTCGTGTCGACTCGTTCAGAAGCTGAGCTGTTGGGACGATTTTTCTGCTACAGAACACAAATTCTCATGAATGCGAGGATCGTCACACCATCACACTTTTTTTTTTTTTTTACATTCTTTTCTGAAAGTCTCTTCTAGTTTGAGTTCAGAATGTTCCTTTTTTTTTTTTTTGTTCTGCTGCTCTGCAAAATTAAAGATTTATTTTTGCATATATCAAAGCAGGTTTGAGCAGTTATTTACCCTTAAGGAATAAAATCATTATCTATACGCCGTTAGATATACATTTTAGTCTTTTAGTTTGTTCGTAAGCGCAGAGTTGTCACCTGCTGGCTCCGCCCTCATTTCTGTCACCTTTGCTCAGGTTTCTTCTGGAAAGCCTCCTGACATCGGAGTCCGAATCTGCAGCCATGATGAGCAGAGGTGTCAGCAGCCCCCACACCCCGCTGAGCTCCAGGAGCGTAGAGGACGCCCCCAGCTACGACTTTAACAAAGCGTCCCTGATGAATGACGTGGATTCTGGGCCAGACTTTAGGTGGAAGAACCGATTTTATGGAGTGACTCCATATAAACCCAGCAGCACAGAGGACTACTTGACTCCCTTCCCGTCTGCAACAGTTGCTATTGGCAACAGTGACTCAGAGGAATGGAGGAGGATCTCTGAGTGGGAGGAGCCGCCTCCTCCTGCAGGTAAAGGAGACGAGCAGAGGGAAGGGGAGGCAGACAGCCAGCAGTCGCACAGGAACTCAGAGCAGCCGGAGCTCTCCTGCAGCAGCCGAGGAGACTCTCCTTACAGCGGAGTCTTCAGAGCCACCCTGGTTGACCTGGTCCCTGACCCAACCACCCCCGAGTCCCCCGACACAGAGTCTCACATCCAGCAGGACATGGACACCCTAGTGGACACTCTGAGGAGCATGGAGGCCCCTCTGAAGAGGGGGAGCGTGGCCCCCCGTCCACAGGCACCTCCTCCCCAGCATATCTCCTCTCTGCCCCCCATCAAGGAGGACACGACCACAGATGCCCTCCCAAAAAAGCCAGAGGGAAACCTGAACATCGCTGTTGACCTGGGTTTGGGGAACAGCTGCCCTCGTGACACTCGATCCCCGCTGGAGCTGATGAAGAGTCAGGTACCCTCCTTCAAACTTCTGCTCCTGCAGATGTTTGGTGATTTTCTGTGGAAATGCTGGTGTCTTAAATCCACTTTAAAAGTGTTTGTTTATATTTGTTTGGGATGTTTGTTTTTTTTTCTAACCTCTATGACGTCTCTTCTCAGGACCTTCACTCTACAGATGTGAACGGAAACGGACCGTCCGCACTGGCCACAAGGTCGTCCCGCCTCAATAGCAGCATTCTGTTCGGGAGCCTCATGTCTACAGAGACCGACAACAAGAAACCCCACCTTCTTTCCAACCGCAGAAGCTCTCTGCCAGAGACCCGCCCCCTTTCGGGCAATCACGTCGGCTTGGGATCAAAGGAGCAGAGCGAAGGCCAGGCGAACCCGCCCGGGTCCCGGTTGGAGCGCCTCTCCCTCCTCATGAACTCATCACTGACAAATGGAGGTTACGACTTGAATGCCCCACGAATGAGCCTCCCTATAAGCATCGGGTCCCCTTCCCTCAATGGAAGCCCCACCCACCTGCTGAGCCCCACCCACCTGCTGAGCCCCACAAGCCCCATGGACTTCCCCAGGCCCCTTGGCATCTCAGACCCTTCGATGTCCATGCTGGGCCAGAGTTCGAGGGTCTCCAGTGGGGGCCAGACCCCATTGTTTGGCAAAGTTCCCGCCGTACCTCAGTTCCAGCAACCTGAACCCGAGCAGAGCATGCTGTCCAAGTACCGCGCCTTCCCCGATGCCTACGTAAGTTCTGTCATTCTGAAGTTGGTTCCCTCTTCACGTCATGTCTTAACTGCAGATCAGCTACCCCCTGTTTGGGTAAATTGCCCCCTCCTCAGGTCAGCCACTGTAACTCCAAGTTAGCTGCCCCCTCTTTGGGTCACCTGCCCCCCTCTTTAGCTCAGCGATTGTCCTCTTTAGTCACTGAAGCAAAGCTGAATCTGATCCTCCAAACCTAAAGTCCTGATGGTTTTGAACTGAGGATCACTTTAGAAACAGAAGGGAAAACTGTGTGCGTGTTTGTGTGTTTTTGTGGTTGTGTGTTTCTAAGAAAATTAAAATCCACAAAAGATTTTCTCCAGAACCGTGATCTTGTTTAGACTTGCAGCAGCTGTTGCAGCTTCAAAGTTTAATGTCTTTTTATGTTGTTGGCTTAGTTTAGTTATTAGCTGCTAATATAACATTTAAGTTTTTTATTTACATGTTTCTGCCTCACTAGCTGTGCTTTTATTTTGGCTGATTGAAATTTCTAGGTTTTTTTCCTACTTTCAATATTTTCTCCCTGCGCTGCCTAAAGATGGTTTAATTCAACATTTTTAGCTTTTTTAATGCAGTTTTAAGGCTAAATTTCCATCATAAATCTTCATTTAAGCTGCATTACTGTCTTATTTAGCATTTTTATCTTTTAGCATTTGCTATGCTCTCCAGGATTGGAGCTGTCCTTCACAACCTTGAGTTCATTGATCATTTAGATGATTTTTTAAAACAATTCTTAGCTATTAAGTATAATTTTTAAAATGTTAAAATCTTTAACTGGTTTAACATTTGTTTTGAGCATTTATAGCATTACTTTAGCTTTTCTTTTAAGTTATAGCTCCGTTTTTTTGCTTGCAGAGCGCTTACAATTTGTTGTCACATTTTTCTTTTGACCCTGAATGCAGCATGGTCAGGAATTTGTACTAACCTAAGAATGGAAGATATGATTCAGTCATACCTGGGTAAGGCAGGGGAGTCAAACAATAGACGTTAATCAACAGTGCTGACAGAGCAGCATCGCAGTCAGGTTGGAGCTGTAGTCATGCGTGATGACAGACTTATGCCTTCATTACACACCATCACCTCCAGGCACTCAACACCTCACCCAGAAATAAATACTTGAGGGGGGACAACAACAAGAAAGTGTCTATCAATCAGCACCTTCCTCTGTTTCTCTATTGCTGATTTGGTGGAGCTTTGTTGTGATTTACCACCTAAAACTCAAAGAAAGATTAAAAGAAACCCTTCAAATATCTTTTCTCTAAAACACACTCATCCAAACTAGCCCATATCAACACTCTACCACCTTGCTTGACGGTTAGTTGATGAGATTTAAGGCCAACCAATATCCTTGAGAGAATATTTCTAAGATTTTGTTGCCAAGTGGTGTGATTCTAGTTTTTTCTGCTGAGGCTCTTTGTTGTTGAGGAAAGCATCAATTTGTTTTTCGGTACAGATTAAAACAAATGTTTTATGGGAAAGACCTTAAGGCAGATTGGGAAAATAATTTTGTAAATTAATGTTTACATTTAGTTATATTTTTCATTTCTTGTATTTTTATAAGCTAGCTTAACTTTATCATGTGGCTACTTTGTGGTAAAGCTCCGGACACTTGCCGCTCTTCGGCAGCTTCTGCATTTATCTCTGGCTCATTTCTTTTTTATGTGGCCGTAGCAGTTGTTTTGTTTTTTTTTCTTCTGCCGTTCTAAAGGTTAGCTGCGTAAAGGAAGTCGTCCTCATTGCAATCTTGTTGCTGCAGGCGTCTTTTGGCGCCCGCCCTTTACCTCATTTGCATGAAAGAGTTTGGCATGTCTGACATTTGTTTTCTCATCGCAGAGGCATGTTCTCGCAGCGACTTGACAAAGTAGCAAACCAGACCTGCAGGACGGTCGTTCTCTTTTCTGAACAAATGTCAAATGTGAAAAGAAAAAAAAAATCAACCAAAGCAAAGAGTGAACCCAGAACAAGCACGCTTTTCCAAGGCAGTGAAACTGGAGCTTCAGCTGCAGGCTATCTGTAGATGGAAACCTGATCTCGATTGTGGTTGTGTCCTGGGGAGCCCACACAAGGCAAAGACATTTGAGACACACAATCACGAAGAAAAAAAAGCAGTCTTTAAGCAGCCGTGATGTCTGTCTGTGAAAAGTTTCACTTGAAGTTGACAGAGAAAGATGAGAAAGAGACTGCTGCATCCGACAGTGTTGGAGAAACAAAGTGGAACTTTTTGTGAAGGATGACTCGACCTTTATCCTTTAAACCAGTGGTCCCCAACCACCAGTACTGATCTGTGGATCAATTGCCACCGGGCCGTGGAAGAAATAATACATTATTTTGTTTTAAATCCCAAAAATCTTTTGCTTTGAAAAATCTTTTATTTTGAAAAATAACCGGATTCTCTCAGCTACACCTTCGATCACTGGAGCTGTGAAGTTTGGTCAGGGGAGCAAAATAACTACGTCCGAACGAGCTCTTATTGTGAAAAATCTTTAGGTTTGAAAATTGACCAGATTCTGTCAGTTATATTTCCGTCACTTGAGTCTAAAAGCAGTCCAGATGATTCCCACATACCGTGCCTGTTTACATAGAGATGTGACTGTCATGAACGAATCTATCTTTTGAACGGCTCATCAAGGTGTACGACAGTAAAAGACTCCTGATCTGCTGGGAACCGTTCTTTATTTCGTTCTTTTGTCCTCTGTTTATATTCGACATCTTCCCACCATATCTGAACCTGCTCATTCTGCACTGATGCTAAATAAACTAAGCTGAGAGATTTAGAAGATGAAATCCTCGGGTTTAAGATGTTTCTTTTGTGTTTGCAGCTCACCAAAGAGAAGGAGCACGGAAAGCTCAACCCCCGTCCAGGGAAGGTGAGTCTCCACGCAGAGCGACCAATAGCATAGAACATGCTCATGGAGCAGAACTCACTTCTGAGCACCACCAAATCAACACCCAACACTGTACACCCCATCTTTAATTTTAAATTAATCCAAGAAATGTAATGAGGTGTAAAACCACCTTAAAAAATTCTAAAGATGCAAAATTAGATACATAGGAAAACAATATTTAATATACTTTGTTCCAAATTTGGTAAAAATGTTAAGCCTAATGTTGCTAAGTGCTGCTAATATGATAGCTTACATGCTAGTCAACTAACTTGATGTAAGATGCTAACCTAAATACTTTCGAAATGGATATCAATGTTTTGATTTCAGAATTTTAAAAAAATGTAAAGCTTCATGTTGCTAAGTGTTAGAAGTTTACATGCTAATCTAAGAGATTCAAAATTAAATACTTCAGAAAACAAAATAAATTCTTTGAGCTTCAGAATTTAAAAAATACATATATTATAAAGCCCAACGTTTCCTAGTGTCCTAATGTTCTGCTAATGTGGTATCTTAAATGCTAATCATGCTAAACTAAGTAGCCTACAGTTTAAGATGCTAAACTTGAGAGGACAAAAAAGTTTGCGATTTCATAATTTTAAAATCTTAAAAGTAATGTTGCTTTACACTGCTATTTTGTTAGCATTTATGTTAGTCATGCTAACCTAAGATGCTAATTTATACACTGTAAAAAATGTTTGTGAGTTCAGAAATTCCAAGAAACTTTAAGTCTAATGTTTCTTGGTGTTTCTAATTTAATAACTTGAATGGTAGTTATGCTCATTTAAGCTTAAGGTTCGAGATGCTAAATTGAAAGAACATGTATTTTTTATTTCAAAAATCTTGTAAAACCTAAAGTTCTGCTAAAATGATAGCCTGCATGCTCTTCATGCTAAAGTTTAAATCACTCAAAGAAAAACTGAAGAACTTTTTCTGCTAAAGTGTCAATAGCTGAAGAATACTCAACGGGTCAGGTTCTGTTCTTTTACCACTGAAGTTTGATCATATTGACTCTAAGCAGCTTTCTTTTTCCTGCCAGAGCTTTTAGCTGCATTCAAAAACGTTGGGCTGTCTGGCCCACAGACTTTAATTTCACTGCAGAAGCTCTTTAGATAGTCTACCATTAATAAACAGGTGCATTGATGGTGAATCTTCATGATGTAGTACTCCCTGGGGATTGTTTAGAAAAACCCAGGCACCTCTTCTGAAGCTCTGAAAGCTGCTTGTACAGAGTTCTGCTGCATTGCTTCTCTCAAAAACCTAAAATAGTTGCACTTCAATGCCTGTTCTTCATAGGAGCCTCTGAAATCATTTTCTCCCTTCCAATGTCAAAAAGGGCACAGACTTTTTTTTGCTCCTGATTATCTTTAAAGTGTCAGGCCTGCTTGGTCTTGCTGCTGAACAGCATGTTCCTGTGGAGCAGTTTGAAGGTAGATGCCTCCCTGGCTGCAGGGCCTTAATGCTCTTTACATGACTGCACTCAGGCTGCTTCACTAGTGCCAAAAGCCTGGAGCTCTTAATCCAGCAGGTTTGTGAGCAGCTCTGACACTGCTGATGCTTGAGTAGACGATGTAGCTCAAGCAGTTTGACCTCCATCAGCTTCAAACTCCCACGCCGATAATCTTTTGAGCTATCAGAATCGTAACTTTTTTTTCTCTTTCTTCCACTAGATGCTCATCTATGACCGGCTGGGGATGTGCAGCGAGCGGTGGGAGGTTCGTGGCGATGTCTTTGATGCTACATCCTGGGAACTGCAGGAAACCATCTCCATCAGGGTGGTCCGCGGAGGGTGAGCATCCTCACTCCAGTTTGCTTTGCTGTTTGCTCGGCTTTTATGGAGGAACCAATTCCTCTAGAATGGTTATTCTGTCAAATGTAATAGTGGTTTATTTTCAATAGACGTCTATGGGATTTTGGTTTCATGGAGCCAGCAGGTACTTACTGTTTGGACGCCAGAGGAGAGGGGTCAAGCTGTTCAGTGAGTCTGTCTAATCATCAGCACGTAGGTTTCTGAAAAACCAGCAGGATGCCGGCCCTCAAGGCCTGCAGTCCGTCACCTCTGCCTTATCTGATGGCTCACATGCTAGCGGTGCTAAACTTAGCATAAGATGCTAAATAATACTCTCCCACTAGCTTACAGCCTCTCACACCTCCAACCTAACATTGCTGGTGCATATTTAAAATCGCACGATTCTGGTTGGTGGTGTTGGTCTCAGCTAACATGAAACCTTATTTATTCCAGTTTAAAACCATCTCAAGATGTAATCCCCACGAAGGAAACCATTCCTGTCTGTCCTTAAGCCTCGGAAGCTTCACTGCAGGAGAACTTTTCTTCCGTTGGAAGAGTTCCAACACTAAATCAAAAATAGCCTGGGGATTTCTTTTTCTCAAACTTTGATCCACCTTCATTCAGACATAACACCATCTCGCCCAGTTTCCATCAAAGTGTGAGCTTTGAAAAGCCGTTCCTGAGAGCTGGAGTCAGGTCAAAACAGGCCGGAACGCACGCAGCCTCCTCCTGTGACGAACATGGAGGCTCGGAATCTCCATTACGATGGCCGGAATACAAAACCACTTTAACCACTTTTTTCTGAAAAAGTGCCTTTTTCCAGGAAACGAGAAAAATGTTTGAAATATTCCAGTCAATGCTGATGGGAGTCTTTTGTCTTGTGACCTTTATATCTTAAAAAGGACAGGATTTTCCTGCAGATTCACTTAAAATGTGGAGTTATCCTCGTTCCCACCATTTAATGTAAAATCTAAAACTTTTCAGACAGAAGGTTTTGCATTTTGGCCATCAATAAGCTCCAGGTCTTCTGAGAGGTTTCCCTGAATTCCTTCCTGATCTTCATTGAAGCTGAATGTTTTTCTTTTAGGTGGGTGCTGTACGAGAAACCCAACTATGAAGGGGAGAAGATTGCCCTGGATGAGGGCGACGTCGAGCTCACCTGCCCCTTCAACCCCCCAGAGGAGCCGCAGGAGAACGGCTTTAAGGAGGACAAAGAGAATGACGGAGAAACGAAAGACGAGCCGATGGAGAGCACGCCGGCGAGGAGATTCATCATCGGATCCATACGCAGAGCGGTTAGGGTGAGACGGCGCTATGTATCCCCCTTGAGCCTCTTCAGAAAACGTGGGCAAAAACAGAAAACGTGTTGACAATTTCAGTAATGGAGCTTTTAGAATTTGAATTTATAAAAGAAAAAAAAACGATTTACATGAAAAAAAGAAACACTTGGTTTTCTTTTATTTAAAAAAAGTGTTTTCATCCAGAAGGATGGACGGGACTTTCTTTTAATCCTAAAAAGGAGGAGGTGGGATTAAAAACAATCAGAAATGAGCGTGGTTTTATCTAGAACATTCTCTCAAACACGAGCACATGTACTTCTGTAGTACAAGACCCTTCAAAGCAGGAATGAATGTAAAGAAGGTTTAATCCAGAAGATGTTTCTACTTTTGTATTGAGGTCAGTTTTTTTTTCTCTAGAAAAGAGTGGGATCAAAATATTGTGATGTTAGATACTGAAGTGTTAGTCTCATTTGCCTGGACTCTGATGGCAGGATTGCCATGTTCAAAAGGAGCATTTAGTGTCTTGAAAAATCCTTCAGCGAATGACGGGATGCGTTGTTGTTCTCTTCAGGACTACAGCGTCCCTGAAATCGGCCTGTTTCCTGAGGAGAACGCTGAGGGGAAGAAGGTGGTCTTCAGGGACGCGTCAGAGGACGCCAGGATTTTTGGGTTTCCCATCAAAGCCACCTCCATCATCGTCAGCGCCGGGCTGTGAGTGACCCCACTGAGGAGTTTGTGTGTTTAGCCGATCAGAGAATGACCACGCTTCTCTTCTGCTCCTCAGCTGGCTTGTGTACGCTGAACCTTTTTTCCAGGGCATCCCGCGGATCCTGGAAGTGGGGGGGTATACCAACCCAGCAGCCTGGGGAGTAGAAAAGCCTTATGTAGGTTCAGTCCAGCCATTAAAAGTGGTAAGAGGCTCAAACACGAACAAAATGACTTTTTTTTGCGGGATAAAGGGCCGATGAATGCATTTCTTTGTTCCCGTCAACAGGGGGAGCCGAGAGTGGAAAACGTGACAGAACCAAAGGTGAGTAAGACAGAGCGTCTCTCTGCAGCAACAGAATCTCTAGAGGGGTTCTGATTGTTGCGCTCCGTTTGCAGATGGTCATCTTCGATAAACCGTACTTCAGTGGAAAGTCGCGCACCATCACTGCCAGCCTAAGAGACTTCATCTCCAGAACCGACAATCAGCAGACAGTCTTCATGGGCAGCGTGGGGTCACTCAAGGTCCTAGGAGGAATGTGAGTTCAATGCAGGTTAGATGCAGACAGGGAACGCCGCAGCGACAGGAGCTCATCTGTGTGTCCTGTGCTGCTGCAGCTGGGTGGGCTTCCAGAAGGAGGGCTTCCGCGGCCACCAGTACCTGCTGGAGGAGGGCGAGTACCAGGACTGGAGAGTGTGGGGCGGCTGTGACTCGGAGCTGCGCTCCGCCAGGATCATCCGGGCTGTAAGTTACCAAAGGAACGCTGTGCACACTGTAAACACTGCGGCTAACAGAATGACGACTGAAGAGAGTAAATCTATATGTCTAACTGCATAATATTACAAAAGGGGCAGATCAGCGCTACAAAAGTTCAGATATTAGATATAATCCTGGAATTATGGAATTAAACCCCATATGATCATAAAACATGCAGGGGGTGGCAGAAGGACCAAATGAACAATGCCAATCAAAAAAAAAATCTGTTCTGTAGTTTTATTACTTTTACAAATCCAGAACTTCATGTCACTGAACCTGAACCTTATGTAGAAAAACCCAGAACTGATTCCAGGTTTTTCATTGCTCAACTTTTCTTTTTTCATTTGTTATTTGTATGTTATTTTAGTTTTTACATTATTTTCAAATAAGTGTTTCCAAAAATGTATCTGATTGGAAAGAATCTATACCAATCAGGATTGAGCACCTTGTCTGTGATTGGCTGGTTTTGTGGCGCATTTCTGATGCTAAGCTCAGAGTGGAGACCATCGACTGTACGTGAGAACTGGACCGAGAATGTGACGTCATTGATAAATGACTGGCTTCCAGTTTCAACATAAAGTCAATTCAGTTGCCATTGGTTTTGCAATGCGGATGCCGCCATGTTGGAACCTAACGATGTCAGTGAACAGTGACTGTGAAGCCGCTTACGATGCGAGACCAGTTACTTTCATCGAGGCATCTGATTGGTCAGTGTTTAACTATCACTACAGGAAAAAAATATTGTGAAAAGAATGAGAATTAGCAAGAACGTTTTGAAGAACGGCAGGAGTTCTATGGGGAGGGGGGGTCACTCAGTCCAGTTCTCACATACAGTCGATGATTGAGAATGCAAAGAAGAGAGCTGGAGGTCACCACTGATGCCAAAAAAAAAACATGAAATATGCCTTCAGCTCCGTCAGATTTGAAGCTAGAAGTCTGTACATGAAGTTTATGTAGCAGGACTCCATGTTATCACCTCATTCAAAAGCATGGTGGTGACGCCATCATCATAAGTAACCACAGGCATTGTTTTCCTGAAGGACCTCACAGACCCCATGATTTTGTTGTACGAGCAACCTGAGGAGGAAGAGAAGGAGGGTATGCTTGAAAACACCCTTGAAGGGGTGGAGGCCATTCCAGACGTGGAGTTGCTTAGTTTCAAAACCTCAACGCGCTCTATCCACGTCGTCAGCGGGGCGTGAGTTCTCGTTTTGATGATTTGTACGGAGGCGTCGGAGGCCGTCAGGTGTCCTCACAAATGTCCTTCTTCCTCTCAGCTGGGTAGCTTACTCCCACGTGGACTTCTCTGGGAACCAGTACATCCTTGAGAAAGGTTTCTACAGCAGCTGCGCAGACTGGGGATCTCAGGACTCGCGGATCTGCTCGATCCAGCCCATCCGGCTAGTAAGGAACAGTCGGATCCTCAGAACATCTGAATATATTTACAGAAAAATGTATTATCACTTTGTTGTGTTTTTAGGCCCCATCGGGAAAGACGATGAAGCTGGAGGTAAGAGCAGAGTCTTTTACTCCAAGATGTCCTGAAATATGTGGCTTTGAAGCCCCAATGTGGAATTTCCATACCAAAGATGACTAGCATGTGGTACTTTCACAACGTTGTACGTGGAATACTGATTTCAGAACAAAGAGGAGAAGGTGAACTGACATCTGAAGGATCAGAATTGAGATCCGCACAACAGGAGAACAAACACAGAGAACATGGGACGATACACTCACCAATCTAGACTGGTCTTCTCTTCTTTGTCAGTGTCAGATCATCCTCTACTCTGAGCCAGACTTCCTGGGTGAGTGTCGCATCCTAGACCAGAACCATGAAGTTCTGCCTGAGAAGTTCCAGACCAAGTCATGTCGAGTGTCAGGAGCAAGGTGAGCAGCACAGTTGGAGGTGGACAGGTCAGACGTGTGGAAGGTTTGAACTCTTTCACAAATGTTCTTGCGTTCCAGCTGGGGGCTTTATGACCAACCACACTTCTCCGGAGACTCTTATGTTGTATCTGAAGGAGACTACCCCAATTTTCTTAGCATGGGCTGCCCTACTAACTTCCGCCTTCGCTCCGTCAAGCTGGTGCCCCTAGTAAGGAACTGGTTGGATGTTTGGATGAAAAGTGGCGCGGTCTGACCTTCAGCTGAACGTTCTTGTCTCCGTGTTCAGACGTTCTCGGTACCCTCCATATCTCTGTTCAGCCTGGAGTGTCACGAGGGCCGGGAGATTACCCTGGACTCTGAGCTCTTCAGCCTGGTCCAGGAGGGCTTCAACAACCACATCCTCTCTGTCAAGGTCAACAGCGGATGGTCAGTATGACGGTGTGGGTGTCCTGGTGTCGGTTGATGGAAGTTCACCTTCCTAACTGTCCTGTGTTTTGCAGTTGGGTTATATGTGAACACAGCGGCTACAGAGGGCGCCAGTTCCTGTTGGAACAGATCGAAATCCCCAACTGGCCAAAGTTCAGCTCCCTGGACACCATTGGCTCCATGTTCCCCATCAGACAGGTCCGTCCACTGGTTCATTGGTCAGAAAGCGCTTCTTGTCTGGACACAAGTCACACCCTACCCTTTTTTTCTGTCAACTTTAGTCAGGTCTTCACTAAAGCTCTGGTAGACGGTCCTCGAGCACACAAAGACGAGGTTTAGCTTCTGCTCTTCTAGATGAGTCCAGACTTTACTTAAAATAAAAAAATTAAAAAAAAAATCAGCAAGAGATAAAAACATTGACAGTACAATATCAGTGTTGCCAATCGTCTGAGGGCATATAAAAGGTGGAGCGTTGCACCCAAATGTGATGGTGACCCACAGCAGGTTCCCAAAGCTGAGCGGAAGTCCGTAGGTTGCTAGTAGGAGTCCACATGACTGTAGGTGCTGTGTAGATCCGGTAAATCTCTCCTTTCAGTCCTCGGAAAACAAATGTTTTGTGAATTGCTTTGATGATTGAAGTATTTCCTCCTTCAGAGGCGACACTTCTTCAGATTGAAAAATGTGGAGAGCGGCCACTTTCTGTCCATCCAGGGAGGTGTGGATGAAATGAAACCCGGTCGAGTGGTGGCAGCGCCAGAGGCGGAGCCTCTGACCGACATCTGGTATTACGAAGATGGGCTGCTCAAGAACAAAGTGAGGACACTGGAGGGAACACAACATTCACAGTCTCATAAACTTCAACCAAGGGTCACACCAAGTTCCGTATGGAACCACTTGTGTTTTGCAGATGGCGCAGCCCATGAGCCTACAGGTCATGGGTAACGTGGAACCAGCACCTAAGGTGGTTCTGTGGACCGGAACTCGACAACCGATCCAAACATGGACCGCTAAGATGAAAGGACTCATCAGCAGCCTCACGTTCCCCGGCTTTGTGCTGGATGTTAAAGGTACAGCTTCAGTGTAAAGAATGACCAGACATGGAACCGCTAAACTTTAAGAAAAATCTTTATTTCTAAAGCACTGCTCACACGGTAAAAGGACAGATTTATAAACCATGAAGCACTCTGAGTTTACTCGATTTGTATTTAGGAGGAGAAAATGGTGACGGTGTAGACCAAGAGAGTCTCATTGAATTTTGTTTTTAATCTTGGTGTTTTTAAAGCATGGTTAATTGTTATTGGTAAAATGGCTAATGCTCCAATTGCGCTGCTGCTAGACTGACGTGTCGCGACAGACGCTGGAATCACGCCGCAGGGCCCGTCTTAACATTGAAACTGGACGGCCCTGCAGTGCGAATCGCATCCTGTGTAAATGCAGCTTTAGAATTGTAGTCGATATGTTTTAACATTTTGTATCAGCGTTATTCTCTTTCATGTTGTGCACAATTAGCTAAGAAATGAAGCCGACTGTCTTATTTTTTAACGGTTTGTTGTTGTTTTTGGTGCTAACTGGCAATTTAGCATTTAATTCCTTTTAAAATAGTAGTTCCATTAATTAAGTTAGCATCTTTAGCATTGTTACATTATTTTTTTAAGCAGTGCTAAATACTAAAGTAGTTGACGCTTCAGTGTTCACTTTCTTTAAGCTACCGCAACTCTTGAGCCATTTTCACAATGAACAAAAGTTCAGTGATTTCTAAAGTGGAGAAAATCAGCTAGTTTGACTAACTTTAAATTTGACTAACTTTGCTAACATAATGTGAAGAATAAACTCGGAAAAAAAGCGGTTCTTCTCCATGTCAGAATCATGGCGATGGCGTGAACGGTTGAAGAGTTCCGGTAGTTCAGAGCATGTGTGTTTAGGTGTCGACGGCGACATCCCCAGTGTGAAAGAGTTAAAGATGGATCCATTAACGTCTTCATTTTCCTCACCTGAGCTGCCATCTGAATCAAAACTGTACGGCTGCATAGCTCCGATATTGCTTGCCTTATTCTTTGATTTGCTAATGTTAGCTTGAGGTTAGCTGTAAGCTAGCAGGAGAGAGTGTTTAACAAAGGAATGATGGGATATCACTATACACTTACTTGCACATCAACAGTCCTGCCCACAACTCAGAGGCAAATTTTTGATTTTAGCCAAAAGTTGTAAAAAAAACCCCCCATCCTTCCCAACATTGAATGACGCTATCAAACTGTTTTTTCAGGCGGTAAGAGCTACGATCATGATCACGCGGTGATGATGCCAGAGAATGATGAGAGGCCAAGTCAGCAGTGGGAGATCGAGCTGCTGTAAGCGTCTACGGGATCTGTGTTCCTCTAAATACAGCGAGGCTTCATGAACTCTGAAGCAGCACAAATGCAGAAAGCTCAAGAGAAACGTTTCTAGATCTGCGCTCACTATATTCACTCGTATGAACATCAAGGAAGCAGTAAATGGATTTGTCAAATCTGGGAATATTCAAACCCGAATCTGCGTCTGAGCTTCTCTTAATTCTGATTCTGCATGAATGTGGGTATCATGTTATCATGCTGCACTAAGTCTAAATGCTACATGTTGATATTCTGTTACGAATTGTATAGAAAATGAGGGGTTTTAAATATTCAATAAAGTTTATACTCGAGGACTTATCAATAGTTAGTTTGAATTTTTCTCTTTTTTGCATTCATAATAATGGGAAGTTTAACTTTAACACAATAAGCTCGTAGGACCCAAGAGGGGGTGGGGATCAAGTTTTCCACGACACATTTGATTATGTTTAATCCCCACATCATCATACCATCACCTCCTTGCATTTCTGTTGAGAGTTTTGGCGATTTACAGCTAAATAAACCTCCTTCCATCAGGTTACTGCTACAGAAGAGCTACGTCAGGCTGTGCTGCGTCTCACATGATCTGATCACTGCAGGTTCGACTTTGTTTTTACAAATGTTTTCAAACATTTGCTGTACGTACAGTGGGGCAAAAAAATGTATACAGTCAGCCACCAACTTTAGGTATACCTCAACTATGAGACAAAATGATGAAAATCACATTGTCTGATTTTTAAAGAATTTATTTGCAAATTATGGTGGAAAGTAAGTATTTGGTCACCTACAAACAAGCAAGACTTCTGGCTCTCACAGACCTGTAACTTCTAAGAGGATCCTCTGTCCTCCAGTTGTTACCTGTATAAATATCACCTGTTAGAACTTCTTATTAATATAAAAGACACTCATGCACAACCTCAACTATGGCCAAGACCAAAGAGCTGTCCAAGGACACCAGAAACAAAATTGACCTGCACCAGGCTGGGAAGACTGAATCTGCAACAGGTAAACACTTTTGTGTAAAGAAATCAACTTAGGAAATGGAAGACCGATGATAATCTCCCTCCATCTGGAGCTCCTCGCAAGATCTCACCCCGTGGGGTCAAAATAATCACAAGAATGTGAAGAGCAAAAATCCCAGAACCACATGGGGGAACCTGAATGACCTGCAGAGAGCTGGGACAAAAGTAACAAAGCCTACCATCAGTAACACACTACGCCAGCAGGGACTCAAAATAACTCAGAGGAGCTTTTTGGTAAGAATGCCGAGTTGCATCCAAAGAACACCCTACCTACTGTAAAGCATAGGGGTGGTAACACCATGCTTTGGAACTGTTTATCAGCAAAGGGACAAGTATGACTGATCCGTGTAAAGGAAAGAATGAATGGAGCCATGTCTCGTCAGATTCTGAATGAAAACCTCCTTCCATCAGCAATGGCATTGAAGGTGAAACGTGGCTGTGTCCTTCAGCAGGACAACGACCCCAAACACACTGCCCAGGTAATGAAGGAGTGGCCCAGCCCGTCTCCAGATCTCAACCCCAAAGGAAATCTTTGGAAAGAATTGAAAGTCTGTGTTGTCCAGCGACAGCCCCAAAACACCACTGCTCTTGAGGAGATCTGCATGGAGGAATGGGCCAAAATACCAGCAACAGTTTGAAAACTTTGTGAAGACTTACAGAAAACGTTTGACTGCTGTCATTGCCAACAAAGGGTATAGAACAAAGTACTGAGTTTAACTCTTTTCATTGCCTAAATACTTATTTTCCACCATATTTACAATAAATTCTTTAAAAATCAGACGATATGATTTTCTGTTTTTTTTTTTTTTTTCTCTTATTGTCTCTCATATTTGAGGTATACCTATCATGAAAATTACAGACCTCTTGGTGGCGGACTTAATACTTTTTTGCCCCACTGTGTGGGTAAAAAGTGCATTAACCCCTTCACGCCATGTGTTACTAATTTTCATTGTAACGTTAAATCCTGGAGTCACTTTAGCATCACCGTGACAGAAAAAAGCATTTAAGAATATTTTTGTAAATAATTGAAAAAAAAGTTTACCTAGGAAAGGGACAATGAATATTAATGAAGCTTTAAAACCTAACGTAAAAAGGCCAGATTTTAGCCACATCTACAGTCTCCTGGCAGGTTGACGTTATTGATTAAATAAAACTGTTTTAAGAATAAGAAACTACATTTTACGAATAGAAAACATAGCGAAACGACAAACTCCAAATAGAAATACAGTAAAGAAACTAAATCAAATGGTTTTAAAATCAGTGTCTGTTTAGTAACATTCTGAGTTCTGGTCAAACGTGATTACACTCCTGAGAAGTCAGAAGCCACAGTTTCAATTGTTTTGAAACAGGCATGAAGGAGTTAAATAATGTTGCAGTACTGTTGTTCACCACCAGATGGTGGTGTTGGGCTGTACTTGTTGCCTCTTAATGTTGTTTTTCAAACCCAAGTCTGGTGTGGATATTGAATAGAGAAAAGTGAAGAATTTGATCAAAAGGCTTCAGAAGCCGAACAATCGGTGGAAAAAGTTATTGATGAAGAAAAGGTCAATTAGAAAAAGAATTACTGCAGCAGCACAAAAAAAAAAAAAAAAACGCACAATCCCCAAGACCAGTTTTTACTGACCATAATAACCCGCTTCTCCATTTGGACAAATACACTTGATGTTCATGTGGCCATAAAGCCTTTCCTTTACCAAATGGGTTTTTAAATATTTACAAAAATGTAAATATAAGTGTAATAGTTTTCAAAATGTAATCATTTTAACTTTTGACTGCAGCACATATGTTCCTTTCAAAATAAAGGACCCTAATCAGATCCTCCTGCTGCAGCAGCTTCACTTTTCTTAAAAATGTAAGAAAACTAAGTCAAACATGACATTTTCTATCATTAGGAGGACACAGCCCCCTCCCCAGAATTCAGATTTTTGTTTTTTTAACTCTGCCCAGCCGCAGCGGCCGCTCAATTCACATCTAAACCATTGACTTTAGATTGAGCGCCTCCTCTGCGTGGATCGCGTGTGGTGTGTAAGCACCTTCAGGTTGCAGAGCTTGATGCGTTTTTGCTCTTCAGCTGCTCTTTTTAGGGGTCACCATGTCTGCCTCCGTCTCATTCCATCCTCTGCATCCTCCTCACTCACACCAACACAACCTCATGAAGGTCCTGGTAACTCTAAACCATCTAAAAAAAGAAAAAGTACTGCAGAGATTCATTTATTCAAAATAATTTAAAGATTTTTTTTCTCTTTATGTTAATGGAGATAAAATAAAAATCTGAAATTGGGACCGAAATGACAATTCATTACAGGAATGTTGTTTGTAAACTGAAAGTTTGGTCAGTAAAGTTGTGGAGAACGGATGTTCTTCCTCCAGAACTGCTGGTTTTTCAGATTCTGAGGTTCTACCTGCTGCTCTGCTTCATGATGAAACCTTTCTGTTGGTCGTCTGCGTTCTTGATCAAAGCTACAGAAACAAATCAAAACATCAAGCCTGGAGGCGATCTGTGTTGCAGTTTCACCTCAGATTAATTCTTGAGATGAACTGAAGAGGTTTGGAGTTTTACGGAGGCCTGAAGCTCTGCTGGATCATTCCGCTTTTCCCAGAGTTCAATCTGAGCTCAGAGGAAGTTGGGATTTGTGGCAGGAAAAGGTGGGAGTGGCGGCGGGCGCACTGACAGGCGAGGAGTGAGGTCCGCGGGGATGAAGCTGTGAAAGACAAAGGCAGAGATAAGCCGGACGTACCGGGGTCGGGCGGCAGCGCTGCTCCTCCCCAGGAGATCCCAGAGGACCTGGAAAGCCTTTACTTGCTTCATCTCCCTCCTCCTCTTCCTCCTCCAAATGCCTGAGCGCCTCCGGCCTCTCAGGTCCTCCTCCTTGTTTACTCTGGTTCCTGCATAATGCAGGGATTAACTCCTCAAAGCCGCTTTGAGCCGCGAGAACAACTTCACCGAGAAGGAACTTTCTCCTTCACACCGATTTGGTGGAGGACCGACTCCCCTTTACGCGGCTTTAGTCTCGGAGGACGGAGGGAGGGAGGGGGGCGTCGTTGGCTCCTCCGTGCTCCAGAAGGAGCTGCTGCTCCTCAAAGATCCTCCTGGTCTTCTCTAAAAGAAACAGTTTGGTAAATAAAACTGAGTTTGTTTCCAGCAACCGATACAAATAAAGGCGGAGCCAACACCAACCGAGTCCAGAACCTCAGAAAACGGACGTTGTTCTCCAGCTTCGTGAAAGGCTTCGGCTCCAGCGTGACGACCAGCAGGAAGTCTCGACCTCGTTTCAGTTCCTTTTCACAGAAAATGACTTGCGTCCAACCAAATGAAGTCTATTCGGTTGCCATTTCTAGCGATGCAGATGCTGCCATGTTGGAACCAGACGACGTCAGTAAGTAGTAATCTGTCTGAGTTCATATTTCTATAGCAACCGCTCTGGCCAATCAGGAGTGAGCGTGATGGAAGACCACAGCTCTTCCACCTGAAAGTGGACGCGGGCTCGAGAGAATCTGTCAAACGTTTCAAACTCAGTCCAGTTCTCATATACAGTCAATAGGCATCACCACCATCCAGATGCTTTCAGCAGGTGAGCACGAGCAGCACCTGCTGCCCCCCTCCCCTTCAGTGTGCATGCAAATGAGTGGCGTGGGCGTGAGCGCGCTCGCTGGCGGGGTCAGAGCCCGTGTGAACGGGGCGTCCATACACAATGAGATCTTTTTATTTATCTCATAACGCCACAGCGCCGATCCATAGCCTCTATATTACCGTCTTATTGGACTGGAGGATTGGAGCCGCAAACTTAATGAGTTTTATCTCAGAGTGACGAGCCGCGCACCTCCCACGCAGCCAAACATCACCTCCTCCAGCTGCAGCCGGGCGCTGCTTCACTCCTGCAGCATGCGTTCGCTTCATCAGCTTCAGCACAGACACGAGCCCAGGTTCTAGAGGAGTTCTGGATCTTTTTCTGACATTGAGGAGGTGAAGAGTCCACATTAGCTCAGATCAGAATCCTGAATCTAGGAAGGGAGAAAAGGTTCAGATTCACATGAACTCAAGTTCCTTTACAGTTTTTCTTCTTTTTAGCCACCTGTAGCGGCAAAAACATAACCCCCTTATGCCTGAATTTAATCCACTTACATAAAAAAATATATATTTTTCAACATTCTTTGTGTCTAAGGTGATGGGAAGTGGAGTCAGATGTGGAGTGAAAGGGAAAACTTAAGAATCCCAAAACGATTTAAAACGGGAACCAAAGCTTTGAGTCATAAAATCAGCAAAAATGTCCAGAAATCCTAAATCTGTCATTAGCATTGATTGTTCTATAAGGCAAAAGTAGCAGGAAAAAGCTGAAAAAAATTAGCAAAAAATGCAACTTACTTTAGTGTCTAAAAATGACACAGCAAAATCCTAAATGATGCTTCAAAAAAATAAAAAGTTAAATCTAAGAGTTTTTGTTTGGTGGTGGAAAATATTGAATAAAACAAAAACTTCAGGTTCTGAAAGACTAACTCCAAAAAAATCATGTTTTTAGTGTTTTTAACAGCGTTTTTGTGACATTTTTCTCATGATGGAGGACGTTTGTTATCAAAACGAAGCCTAAAAATGCATTTGAGTATTTCTTTCTTCACATAGTGAATAAGGAGAAGACGGGAAAAAATGCAGTTTGAAAAAGATTGCATTTGTGACGTAGAAAATACTTTGGACGGGTCATAGGCTCCGCTGCATCCAAAACTAGATCCATGTACAGGGGGGTTGCTCTGTGCCGACAGTCCTGCCCACAACAGAGAGGTGAATTTCTAATGAACTTCTGCCGCTCTGCAGAAACTATGTCCTAAAAAACGACACTTTTTTTTCATTTCAGCTAAAAACGATCATATTTAAAAGAAAACAGATCATTAGATGGTCGGAGTGAGGCTTTAAATGTACAATCAACATATCAGCTTAACAAAGTGCAGGGAAAAAAAAAAATTTAAAATAGATTTTATGATTGATTAGTTAATAGTGTTAAAAGCTAACACCTCTGAGCTAAAGTGGAGTCAAACTTTAGACAGGAAATGTTCAGACAGAAGTTGGAGGAATTTATTCCTTGTCTGTGTTCCCTCTACTGCTGGGATTTGTAGTTTTCCTGTCCCGTATCAGGTGTTTCAGGATAGCCGCTCCGTCTTGATCTTGTTTTCTCACCAGTTTGTCCTTTAACGGTTCTCTGCTGATGTTCCTGGAGATTTTGAGTAAAGAAAACCGTTCTACCGTCAGGGCTATTTTGTTTCTGTAAAAAATATTTTCTAAATGGGATTTTTTGTAAACTTAGCTTCATTTCTTTAACTCTTTGATTGGCCGGTAGCTTGACCCAAAACCCACTTTACTTTGCCCCACCCACTCAACCATTTTTAGAATGTTTAAGTGGGCGGAGCAAACTTCAGTCCACAACCATCCTGCTGCTGATTTTCTTCTGCACCATCCTGTGATTGATGCCTGTAGTTGTGATCCACACCTAAAAGTGAAACATTACTGACCTCTAGAGGTCTTATGAGAAATTACACATTTTACTGAATTTCTGACAAAAATGCTTCCGTATATTTATTTAGAAAGCTCCACATTGTTTTGTCATTTTTGATCTTCCATAGATTTCTGAATTAATGATCATTTTGCTGCAACTGCCTCTTGAAATCATCTGAACTTTTTTCCAACAAAAGCAGATTTGTTAATAATTCAGTCGCAGACTCGTTTCCTCGGATTGAAGATTTTTTACTAACACGTTTCTGTATTGCAACTGGAATCGTTCTGTCTAACAGGTAAAAATCATCAAAACTAACAAAACAAAGAAAGAAGCTCATATTTCAGCTTCCAATCCCAAACTGGGCCTGAATTTAAACCAATGAAAGCTTCACACGGCCGGCAGATGGAACCACTGTTCTCCCAACAAAATAGAAAAATAGATTTTCATATGTACAATATTAAACATGAGTCACCATGACGACAGCAGTTCATGACAGAAGGATCCGATGTGCTGATGCTGCGCCCACGAACACGTGAACTGCACCGTAAACTCATAAATAAGAAACTAGCATCCATAAACACCGAACAGAAACAAAGCAGCCTGTCAACAGAAATAAATAAGAATTGATATTTACAAAGCAGGTTGTTTTCTGAGGGGGCGGGGCCTCGCTTCTTTACAGAGGCGAAGGCAAGGCCCGCAGGACAGAGGGAGAACGCAAAGAAAAAATCCCCAGAAAGAATCTGAGGCGGAGCAGAACCGGCTCCTGAAAACGGAACACTTGTCCACCGGGTCGTCTTGAAACTCCGCCCACCTCAACTGCTGCAAAACTCGTCGTCATGTGCGGCTCTGAGCGCTTCCTGTCCGTCACAAGGTCTGTGCAAGGACGCTCGAGCAAGGTTGCCGATCCAGAATTGGACAGAAGAGGCTGTCTCTGGAGGTCAAAGTGCATGTAGATCGCAAAAGGTCACATGATCAGCGCTCCTCGGCTCGCAGCTCAGATGAGTGTCGCTGAAAAAAGGAAGAATGAAGGAATGAAGACGAGAAGGAAGGAGGAATGCCATCGGCTGGAAGAGCTCGCTTCTCTTCTCCTCATCCACCTGCACAGGTGTGCGGCGGCAGCAGCATGAAGCCATGTGGGGGCCCTCCCTTCCCCCCCCAGTCAGACCTGCACGCCGCGCCCGTGCATCTGGATAACCTGAGCTCGCAGCGTCTGGATGGCAGCCAGGATGAGCTTCTGATGGTCCAGAGAGGTGATGCCAAGGCTCAACACATCTCTGCGGACAGAGGAGGAGGAAGATCAGCCCCGGCAGACATGACCGCAGCTTTCTCTGTCACAGAAACTGCTAAATTAACCTAAAATAACTATATAAATGCTAAATTCGCTTAAAAAAACTGTAAAAAGGCTAAAAAAATACATAGAATGCTAAAAATGCTTAACTGACATAAAATATCTATGAACAGTTCAAAAAGAAGCTAAAAAAAGAGCCAAATAATGCTAAAACTAGTAAATTCACTTAAAAACAAATGTATGAAGGTTGAAAATAAAAGCTAAAAAAAAAGCTTTAAAATAACAGCAAAAAGCAGTGGAGTAGGAAAATATTGATACAGAAAAATATCGTGATACTTATTGTTTCGCCAGACTATTCTCAATACTCACCCCTAGTAAAAAGCTGAAAGAGAAAGAGCCACTTAAATGCTAAAATTTCTTTAACAGCTTAAAAATAACTAAAAAGGCTACAAAAGCTAAATCTAATAACTGCAAAAATGCTTAATTAAATTGAAAATAATTGTAATGAGGCTGAAAAAGAAGCTAAACGAAGCTAATCGTCTGTGACACAAAAACAAACATTCTTTAGCAGAAAACTCAAATAAATGCTACAACTGAACAAAAGTTTGATGCATGGATGGATGACTTTTATTTTGGAGGGGGTGTTCCCCCACGGTGGAGACTCACTGCACGGTCATTCGAGCCACAGACTCCAGGTAGCAGTACCCCGCCGCGGTAAAGTTGTCCTTGTACCGGCCCATGTCCACGGCGTCCAGCCACTCCCCCACCGAGCTAAAGGCCGGGAAGGTGGGGAGGGGCCGTTCGGCCAGCGTGATGGAGGAGCTCAGAGTCCTGTGGAAACACCGGCTTTGTCAAGGGAAAGGAAGACATGCGGAGGACGTCACTACACCTGTTGCGTGACTGTACCTGCGAGCCAGGGTGGAGGAGCCCACGCCGTCCGGGGAGCGGATGCTTTTGCTGAGCGCAGAATGGATCTGGCTAAAGCTAGGTCGCTCCGCCCTCTCCTTCTGCCAGCAGTCCAGCATCAGCTGATGGAGATGTGGTGGACAGTTGAGCGGAGCGGGCAGCCGGAAGCCGTCCTCTATGGCCTTGATCACCTGCAAACATCCAGAAAGGTGTTCTGACTTTTCTGTACTGTGGTGGGTTTTAATCAGCTTTACTGCTCCTGTTGTTTCTAAACCTGGTTTGGAGGAAAACTGTTAAAAATAGGTTTAAAAGAACACCCTGAGGCCGTTTCTAAAGAAAAAGACAGCTGATGATTCAGGTGATCCCCGAAAGCCTTTCAGACCCACATTCTTTAAGCCCCTTTGTGGTCATTAACATTTAATATCAGATTTTTTTTGTATATTTTTGTGTAAAAATCAGTTTTTGCGACATAAACAGAATCTTTTTATGATTGTTGCAGCACAAAAGTCAGACGTTGAGACTTTTTTGTAATAAAGTTGAACTTTTTCCAATAATTTACAACTAAAGTCTGTAGGAGTATGTAAATATGTCTACAGCAGGCGCTTTTTTCTTGTCTATTAAAGTGTCATTTTGTATAACCTCCCAGGAAATCCACTAGAGTGTTATTTGTTATAAAAACATAATTTACTTTAAAATCAAGCTAACAGAGTGGAGTCATTCTCTCTGATCGTTTTTATTTTTCATATGTTGGCGACAGTAAAAGAGGAGAAGTCACGGACTGCTGCAGCCGCTTTAGCTGTTAAAAATGTGTCTGAGTTAACCGAGTTTAAGTGTCAGTAAATGGGGCAGAATCCTCCTAACTTAGGGAGTAAACTGGCAGTCATACGAAGCAGAAGAAGAAAACATTCGTAGTCCGTTTGTAGTCCGGTGTAAGATCGGCGGTCCTGATCCTTAACCTTTATTTTTTTAAACATCAAAGTAAATGTTTTCTTTATAATAAACATTTTCAGTGTTCTAAACATTTTAAGAGGTTAGTATTGTTGCTAATATTAGCAGAAGTGACGCGACACCTACTACCACGTAACGTAAGTAACGTAAAACGTTTTAGCGGAAGTGAGGTATGGTTAGCGCATGCGGGGTGAGCAGTGAAACAGATGGAGTTCCGCATACAGACAGACAGGGCAGTGACACTGAAACTGGAACTGCAGAGCATGAGGACGTAACTTCTGAAACGACGTGGGACCAATCCCAAAATTAAACTGTACTACTTCATTTCAACCTCTAGGAGGCAGCACACAGTTTTAGACTGTTTTCAGGAATTAAACAAGTTTATTTTAAATAGTCAAATATTTGGCAAGAACCAACAGTACTTTCAAAGCCCCGTTTGTACAGGTAAACAGCCAAAAAAAAAACGGATTTACTGATGCGTCCCTTTGATTTATCAGGTTAGTCAGAAATTTCTAAAAAATACTCATGCATGTTTAAATGATTTTGGATGACCGGACATATTTAGACGACAAACATTTTTTTAAATCTTTTTACAGCTCGTAACCTTGTGTCTTTTTTTCCTTCAAATAATTTCCATGTGAACATTTTATGGTTCACAAACTCACAGAAAAAGGGGGCAGTAAAGCGGAGGCAACATCACAAAAATGACTGGCACTTCGTCCTCCCCCACCCGCAGCTCTTTAAGCTTCTATCTACGTAAAGAGCATTCATGAAATGCTTCTCGGCATTTGACATTTTCCATTTAATCAGTGACGGTAGGAAAAGGCCAAGCGGGATCACAGGTGGACGGGCCGACCAACAATCCTGTTACCATATCATGTTCCAATTTAAAGTGGAATTCATTTCTAGCCGCTCAACAAGCTCGACCTTTGACCTCGCAACGCAGGAAGTTTGGTAATCCGACTTAGGCTGAGAGCCACCGGCCCACAGCTTCACAAAAGTGGTCTGAAAACGAGGGACAGGGACTCACATCCTGGTTGCCCATGTCCCAGTACGGCCTCTCTCCGTAGGACATGACCTCCCACATGACGATGCCGAAGCTCCAGACGTCGGAGGCTGAGGAGAAGCGATGGTATTGAATGGCCTCTGGAGCGGTCCACAGCACGACGCTCTTCCCTCCGTGCTGTCGGAGGGCAGAGGAGTTCAAGAAAAACTGTACGATTATGGTGAAGCGTGATTTACAAATGTTCCAACTCCGTCAAATGACACCGCAGACAGAAATAAAATACAGCCATGAAAGAATGAAACCTTCAAATTCATTTTTCTACAGCCACGAAATGAAAAGGTGTACAAAAACTTCTTTAGTAGCCATTAAAATAATAAAACTCTTGCGAATGAAACCACAAAATAATGTTAACATGCAAGCAAAATACTTACTTTATAGGTACAAAATAATTCAAATGTGCAACAAAATACTTATTTTGTAGCCATGAAATAATTCAAACCTGCAAATCAAATAGCTCATTTGTAGCCACAAAACATTTAAAACATTTGAGCAAAATACTTACTTTATAGACACAAAATAATTCAAATGTGAAAACTAAATGCTTCATATGTTGCAACAAAATAATTCAAACCTGTAAAACAAAAGTTTGCTGTTGCATTAAAATGAATCAGCGATTGTGGTCACTAATTACTACGATCTAACCATTTCGTGTTCACAAATCATTATTTCGTCAGTATGATTGGAGTATTTTGTAGCTACAATCTATTGATCATTTTTATACCACCACATTAGTGAATAAATTACCCCAACTTTTTTCGAGTATTAGATTCATTTAAGACAATTGCTCTGAAAATCCCAAAGAAAGCAACTCAAAACACATCAATGATTATTTTGTCAAAGTTTTTCTGCCATGACCTCAAAAATTCAGGACTTTCATTCAAGTGTAGACACCTATGAGCTTTTATTTTTAAGGTGAAAAAAAAAAGACTGTTAAACAGGTTTCTAACCTTTGTTGCTGTAACATTTTCCTTCCACTTATTTTTCTACTCTAAATAGAAATATTTCAATTCTTCACTCCACTCTTGCCATTTGCTTGTTCAGTACAAAGATTACATCAGAAAACATCCATGTTGGTCGTTTATATAGGCTTTTATTATACAATTAAAATAATCTCGCTTTATTGGAATAATCTGGATTGATCTGGATTATACCAATCCTAATTACTAAAGCCAAAGACTTTAAGAAAACCTTAACTGTTACCTTTATAAACCATTTTTCAAAACATGCTTAGAATCTACAATATCCAGAGATTTTTGCAGATTCTGAGAGCTTTCTTCATGGAGATTCTCCTCACCAGTGTGGAGTAGATGGCCTCAATCTTGTCCTCCTGTAGAGGCCTGAAGCCTGACACTTTGCAGCTCAGGTTGGAGTTCACCAGAACCTGGGAAGAGGAGGCAAATGGATGAGAGGAAGAGATGAACACATTTAAGAGAAACAGGACGTTAAAGAGATGTCAGTCAACTCATTTTAGACTGAGGCTCAGAAAAATGTCTGTGATTTTATTTCAATACACTGATAAGCTTCTATTTGGAGCCAAAAGTTAGCTAAGAAATAGTGGAACCCAGAAACATGCAGCACCAGGTATTTGCTGTAGTGATAGGCAAACTGATAGATGAGCTTAGATGGGAATCTTTGTGGATCATCATGTTTGCAGATGACATTGTGATCTATAATAAGAACACTTGTGACATTTTGTTAGCTGTCACTAAATGCTTATAAACTACTTGTGTGGACACAGAAACAGGAAGTTGGTGTTTCTATAATCTAAATGCAAAAGCCTTTTGTAAATAGCATATAAATGACATACTTCTAAAGTGCTTTTCTGCTTTCCTTGAAGGCCTTAAGTGTTTTACAGTCACAGTCTCATTCATCAACACACAATCGCACACTGGTGGTGGCTCCGCTGCAACACTGGCACCAGCCTATAACCACCAAGAGCAATGTGGAGTTCAGTGTCTTTCTCAAAGTCACTTCAACACATGGATGGGCAGGAACCAAACCTGTGATCTTCCAATCAGAGGTTGACCGCTTAACCTCTGATTTATAAACATTAGACCTAACTGTGCTGTTCTGGAGCTGAAAAATAAGTGTAAACAAAGTCAAACTGCTGACAAGTCCCACATCTCAGGTCAAGTCTCTGCGTGGGACACTTAAACGTAACTCAAGTCCAAGTCCCCATTCTCTGGCGAAACCATGTTCCGCCTCACCTTGTGTGCCGCGAGCCGTTTGTGCACAAAGCCCATCTCAGTGAGGTACTTCATCCCGGACGCGACCCCCGTCAGCATGTCCATCAGCTGCATGACACTCAGCTGGCCTTCGTGTTTCTGGGGAGAAAAGACGGCAGTGGATGACGCGATGGTTATCTCAAAGGAAGACAAACTTGCTCGTTATTCTCCGAGTGTTCAGCATGTAAAAGCAAAGTTACCATAAGCTTCCATCATTATGAAACATGGCTGTTCAGAGAAAGCGGAGAAGCACAAAACCTTCCTTTAGCTGTTAATTATGTGACATGTTCCTTATTACTGCAACTCCTGCTGCCCTCAGTGTGCGCTAATTACAGCAGATTTAGGTTTTTCGCCACCAAAAGTCGTGCTTATGAAAAAGCCAAGATAATTATGAGCTTTAACTTTCTTCTATAATGAGCAAACAGGTCTCTGCACACATTCACAACGAGTGCATTCTCACACACAGCCTCACCCTGAGGAAGGCATCCAGGGCTCCGTTGGACATGCTCTCCATGATGAGCATCATGGTGTTGCCTGCAGAGACGTGAGAACAATCCTGTAGGTGAAGAACATCACACCGCCGCAACACTCCAACTCAAAGTGTTTTTGCCTCTTGGCTTGCAGCAGTCCTGGACTCCAAAGACCATTTTGTTTTTGGAATTCTTCTTTCTTACTGCCCCTTAGAAACACAATTTCGCCCATACCACGCCCTCAAAAACTCACCGAAATTTGATAATGACATCACAGCAGGAGAAAGTGTCAAAAAACGAATGGGCTGAAATCTCAAGTGATATTTCAAAATACACTAACTAAACTAAACTAAATAATTGTACTAACAGCTATAAATTTAAACTCCTCCTATAGATTTTGATCTATCGCCTCATAACTTCATGAACATCACTGGGCCAAGATGTTGAAATGAGAAGTTGTAGATTTTTAGCGGCGTTAGTGTGGTGAGCTCACACGTGGCGTATATTGTGACAGTTTAACACACGAATCCCTGACTCCAGCTGAGCAAAATGTTTTGGGCATATGAGGCATGTGGGCGAGATAAACCTCTGTTGATAAGGAAATAAAAAACTTTACTTTTGCAGATTCTTCTGAAAAAAATTACAGAGACGTGTTTGTCACTCCCAGACGACCAAAACAATAATTTGGTTGCTATGGAAATTAAACCGACAAAAAAGCTGCCATTGTTTTTTTTTTTTTTCCAAGCAGTTTGTCACATGCAACTCTGACCAAGGTGGCTGGGAAAGAAGGAGACAATAAGTCACATAAAGAAGCCGTTCCAGCCTGTGAAGCCGTGTCAAAGGGGACGGCGGGGGCAGTTGTATGCCTGCAAGTCAGACAACGCCGCTCACGGCTTTCAGTTGTATTTTGCTCCTCAGAATCAAAGTAACAAACATTTGATTGGAAGTCGAGTTATTCCAAACATCAAGGTTTCAAGATACACAAAATTCAACAGCAAATGCAAACTTTAGATCGAGTCAAAAATCGTCTGTTGTGTTTTTGTTTGATGGAGATGTTTAGGTTTGGTGTGTTTCTGCTTCTCGCTCACCTGTGGTGATGACGCCCTCTAGCCGGATGATGTTGCCATGGTCAAATTGTCCCAGGATGGCGGCTTCGCACAGCAAGGAGCGGCGCTGTTTATCCGAGCAGCCGGCCCTCAGAGTCTTTATGGTGACCGGCAGTTCCCTTTTACTTGGTAGCTTTAGGCAGCCGCGACACACCTCCCCGAAGTCGCCTGGAGTGCAGGTGGAGTAAGACAAAAAAAAAAGGAGAATTTTATTGCTTCTATTTTATTGCTGTCATTTTTCAGCTACTTAAGAATCTCCAGCAATAGTGATGGCTCATCAATCTCTTTTTTTTTTAGCTGTCTGAACTTTTATTTACTTTAGATATTACACTTCTCATCTCTCTTCCATATTCTTTAGCCACTTTAGCTTTAAATTTAGCATTGATTCATTCAATTGTTCAGCTTCTTTTCAGTTCTCACACACAGAAAGTGTGTTTGAAAGATGCCTTAACAGGTATTTGGTATTTTCAGCACCACGCAAATTCTCTTCAGCTTGCATCAATATTTTTGAGTTACGTTAGCATTACATTTGCCATTTTTACCATTGTTCATTCCAGTTTAAAGCCAGACAGTTTTATTTTTACATGGAGACAATTTGAGTGATTCAGCGACTGGATAACTCGGATAAGTGCGGGTCTGGGATGTGGGAAACAGCTTCACTTTCCTTACTTTTTCCAAAAACTTTAACTTCTGTTTTCTTGTTCTTTCATTGCCGAAAGTTTGATTGTGTTCGGGAGGTTATGAGCAGAGAAAGTTTGAGAAGTGTTTGTTTACAGAGCAACATTAGGCACAGTGTCATCTGCATAACTGCTTTATAAAACACTATTAGCGCACATGATCTGACCAGAAGAAGCATGTGAGGATTGAACAGCAGAGGTACTGAGGAACTCCACACAACATGGAGATCCTTCCCATCAGAATAATACCTGAGCCGAGCATGGACCGTACCTGATGATGCTCACTTTTTTGAGCTTCCGACTTATTAAACTCAAGATAGCGGTACCTGTGTGTACGATCCTCTCTATCTTGATGCTCTGGTTATCCAGCTCCTTGGCAAAGGCGTGCATCGCCTGCTGCAGATCCTCGCAAGTCTCTGGATCAATGTACGTTCTACGAGTTGGAATCTTAACTAGAACAATGGAGACAAGATTAAAAAAAAAAACGTTTAGAGAAAAACACCACTGCTAGTGAATAATAAGGTTAGGTGGCACAAAGAAACACAAAATCAAAGTTTGTGAGCACAACCAAACAACACAAAAGTGAACCACGCACACTTCAGGAGGAACTTTCGGCCTTAAGTCAAGCCTCTGATCCCTGGCTGAAAGTTTATCAGCAGAGAATCCATAAAGTCTCTTCATTGACTCCAGGTAGCTCCTGTAATAACTTCTTTCAATTGAAAGCTGGAAAAGGTTTCGTCATTTCTTCTTTGCGTCTCAGATTTTCCTCTGTGCCGACCTTGTGAAGGGAGAAACGCTGAGATCAAAGACGGCAGGCTCTCCAATCTGACTCTGCTGCAGAGAGCTCCTCTAGGAGGCCCTTTTTGTATTTTCTACTGGCCTCAGAATGTTATCAGAACAAAACAAAGTCACACACAGACGCACAATCCTCTCTCAGAAACTGGGACAAGCTTAGACGACTAAACTGCTGAGACGGAGAAACAGGAAGTCTCTGTCGGTTGCCGTCTTGTCTGGCCCTGAAGTTTCTGGTAAAAATAACAGCAAGAATAATGCAAAGGAAGAAAAAACTCGGAGGACAAAAAAGATCACTTTGGGAATTTAGATGAACTAGTTGATGAAATAGTTTTCTGATCCCTGAGAAAATACTCGATGAATTTCACTTACAGACACAAGGAACACTGACAGTGGCATTCTTATTAACTTGAAAGCCAATTGCTATCTCTACATTGTTATGCTTTTATCGGAAAAGAAAACAGCATTATGGACTTTTTTCAACTATCTTCAACTTTTTAAAAGCTAATTTAACATCCATATTTATTACAATTCAAATGTTGTAAAATTGACACATAATTAGTGTTCCTAGGGCCCGCAGCATTCCTGATTGTTCTCACTAATCCTCCTTCTTACTGCACGTCGGAACAAAAACGTTTTCTCTGCCACGTCTCAAAAAGTCACCAAAATTTGCTCTCATCCAATACCCGGTGAAAATGACTTTTTGACAAAGTGAACACCACCCAAAAATTATGACATCATGGCAGGAGAAACAGTAAAGAAAAGTAATGCGACCAAAATCTCTTATGGGGCTCAAAAAAAAAAATTCTCTAACAAAACCACGATATGCGTGTCAGGGATATCCAAAGAAAGTTTGGCCACAGAACTATGACTTGGCGGCCATTTTGTGGCAAAGTGTAAAATTAGGTGATCTTCACGTTTTCCTATGGGAAAATAAAACTTTTGTTTAGGCGATCTTTAAAAAACTTCCCACAGGCGTCACATGACATAGTAAACAACGAAAACCCAAATTTCTAAATGTTGTTGACTCTTGTCGGGAAGAGTGAGAAAGGAGCCACCATCTTGAATTAAAAAAATAAAAATTTAAAAAAAAATCACATTTTCACTTCCTGATTCCTCAACCATCGTTAAGTAGCCATTTGGGAAAATATATTGGTTTTAAAGTTTGTAGATTTTGAATGGCGTTAAGCATGGCGAGTTTGCAAAAGGGGGAATACCCTGTTGCGTGCTCATTTTATTTATTCATTTTTTACAGAAATCTTTTTAAAAATTGAATACATGAATCTTTGGCTCAAGCTGAAAGAAATGATATGACATACAATATGAACATATTAGGAATGCGGTCACAATTAACAAAAATATTCGTTGCCAAGTAAATCTCAAAATTTAATTTTGTGTATTCCATTAAAAATGACAAACCTGTTCACCTGTAGACAACCAAAAAATACAATGGTTGCTATGGAAATACAAGCAACAGAAAAGCTGCCATTTGGAAAAAAAATGTTATTTTTAATAAATTTGTCACATGCAGCTCTGAACTAGGTAGGATTCAGGAGTTTTTTTTTCTTTGTTTCAGCTTAACTTTTCTCAGAAACTACAGCCAATTTCAGATCCGGTTCTGGTGTTCCAATTAATTTGCTATATCTGTTGTTTTTATAATGCAGAGCTACATAAGATCACAAACCTCTTTTTTGAATATTCACATTCTTTTTAGATGCTTTCAATTGTCTATTTAGCTCTTTCTGCATTAATCAAATAAAAAAAACAAGCAGAGGGGTTTGAAACATTTCACCACATCATTTATTGGATACTTGTTAACTGGAGGGTGAAATAAAGGATGTGTGGATGAAAGGATGGAGCCAGGATTGTTCAAGTCCCAGAAGGAATCACAGAGTCCTGGAACCAAAGGAAAATAAAATCCCTGTTAGGATTTTAGTCTTTCCAGAGTATTGAACGCGCATTGCCAGCCGTGTTCGGGTTTACGGTTTGAGGTCAGTCTGGTCTGAGGATTCGGGTCATCACCTTCACCGAGATTCTGACCTTCAGATCCAGGAACGTGCAATCAGCCCTCAATGGAAACAAAGGTGTGTGTTGGCCTGTAAAAGTAGGCCAGACCGCTGTGTGTACTGTGTGCTTGTCAGCTGCTGGCGTGTCTTTGTTTGTGCAGATTTAATTCCCCACTGCACGGCTTTGGCTCATTATTCATCAGGCATAGTGCTCCAAACCTCTCCTGAGAGCTCGGCATGCTGGGAGATTAAACCACGCAAATGGGAAAACACACACACATCCAGCTTTTACTAAATGTGTACGAATGCTTACACCGGAAAATGCCAAAAAACACATTCTGCGCATCTCTTGTGCACAAACAAGAAGAGAAATAGCCAAACAATTCCGTTTTGTCACATAGATCCCACTGGGATCTGTGCGACCACAAGCATTTACAAGCTTGTTCAACATGACGCACAACATCTAACATCCTGTTTCTGACAGACGATCTCTGCTGCTGCTCCGTTTACTTATGACTCCCTCTCTTCGTCTTCCCCTCTTTATCCTTCCCTCCTCCTCATTTCAGACGCTACGCCTAATGGAGCGAGACGGTGTGCCCGCAACCGTCCGTGCACGCTCGCAGAATTAGGAAATTATGCCGCGGCTCTTCAGAGTCTCCGAAATCATCTCACGCAGAAAAAATGCCAAACGTTGACTTCTTGGGCTAAAAGTCTTTCATCGAATTACACCAAGAGGGTCAGAAAGACTTAGGGGGGCGTCATTTCGGCGTTGGTACCAAAGTTTGACATGTAGACGTGACCTTTGATTATGGTAACAGTTTCCATTGCTTTCCTAATGCATGTCGAATTCTTCTGTTGCTTTTTTTACCTTCTGTTGAAAAGAATTTATAAGAAGAATTTGCTTTTGTAAAAGACTGTAACGATTCTTAACTGAATCCATACACAGTCCTACATTCCAATCATATCAATCTGTCTGAGGCAAGTTGTTAGTCGAATCAACTGAAACATTGGTAAATTGTTTCAAAATTAAACAAATACATTATATTGTTATTGGAAAATGCCATTTGGATTTAGTTTTGGGAAGTTTATTTTACCATCACGTAAAAATGGGCATCACAGCGAGCATCACACAAAAAAAAAGATCAATCAAGCCATTGTTAGTCAAATGTGTGGAAACACTTTGAATTTTGAAAAAAATGTGTGGTATAAGGAAAATAGCACTGAAGCTATTTGGATGACCAGCTAAGCACGGCTCTGGAAAACCTGAATCCCTGTGTCACAAACGCTAAATTAAAGATTAAAAAAGGCAAATTATGCCTTGAACACAAATTTATCTGAGGAAAGATTAGGAGACTTTACAAAAAGCAAAAGCTAGACATTGTTTTGTTGCTTGGCTTTGCTTTCTGAACATCATATCAGTTCTTTTTACCCACACAGCGATGGCGGCAATAGCCAGGTAATGTAGGTAAGGTGGTATTCCGTGTATTGCCCAAGAACACATCGGCGTGTGGAGTGGGAATGGAAACTGTGATCTTCAGATCAATGAAAATAAATGGTTGGACAAAAAGAATTTGGAAGGAAAAAAATGACTGAAATAACAAGGTAACTGTATAATTTAACATCTAAGAATTTGATTAAATTGACGTCCTAAAACCACAGCTACTCCCTCTAGTGTCCAAGCCAAGAAGTGCAGTAAACTAGTGACGTTTCACATTGGCGTCACCATGCTTCTCATCTCTTTAACACCGCATGTCACTAATGACACCTAAAAAATATGCTCTTTGACCTACCGTAACTTTGATCTACCATAACTCTTTGACCGTTTACGTGATCACCCGTGAATCAGCTGATTCATACTGACTTTGCACTGATATGCAACACACTGATAACAGAAAGTCACGTATAAACGACGCAAAGCCGCTTTTTTCTGTGTTATAATCAGTTCATGTACACTGACTGTGGAAGCATTTCACAACTGTAAAGTGTTGCTTATCAGCGCAAAGCTGCTTTTCTCTGTTTTAGGATCCGCTGGAGTTAGGGTAATTGCAAATGTCAACGTTGAAGCCAAAGCTCGAGTGTTAAATGGTTAAAATTCCCTGAAGGACAGGTAAAATGCATCTGTCTGCATCTCCAGTTGATGATATGAAGAATTTGTGGTCATCATATTACTTACATTGGAAATAAAGTTCCTCGTCTCCCTCCTGAGATGCTTTGCTGTAGCCGCATTGTCTGTGAAAACAAAAAGACGCGTCAGACGTCACAAACAGTAGCAGCTGCTTCAGTCAGTCGACAGTAAAAGTGTTACCGAGACGGTCTGATGGAGATCTCTGACCAAAGCTCAAACGAGTGTGCTTGTGTTCCTGCTTCCTTCATGCTGTGTGCCACGGCGGGAGGCCTGAGAAGGAGAGCACTCCCCGTGATCGCTCTCTGCTGCTTTTCAACTGAGTCGAGAGCGTCACACAAACACTCTTGGAAAACCAGAGATTAAAAAGTGAAGGAGGCCGTTTGGCACTTCTGCTTCACACTGGGATGGATTAAAGGAAGGAGATAAAACACGACGAATGCTTTCAGACAGAGACTGCTGCTTCTTCTTGACCATTTACTACAAACGTGTGTACATGTGGACTACAAAGACACTGTGGGAGTGGTGCAAACACAGGATTTAACCCTCTGTTCCCATGAACTGTTGTAAACCTCTATGCTGATAACACCGGCGTCTTGACAAACACTCCATCTAAAGCATCCATTTGGGGGCTAACCTGTATGGGTGCTGCTGGTTTTTGGGTTGTCAGGGCCCCTGGAGAGTCGTAGAGAGGAGTGGCCACATTGTAAAGTAACATTTTTGCTCTCCAGATTCACCATGCCATCTTAACATTTTCAAATTTTCAAACAAAATACGGGGGCATGGTCAGAAGAACCAACCATGCTAACATTTTGAACATCACTGGATAGCAAGGTTGGTGTGGACAAATCAATTTCCACTACAACCTTTACAGACCCATATCTACACTAAGTGCTCCACGCTATTTTCCTGACCTCTGCGACTCCCCTGTTGTGCCCATCTTTACAGGCCAGAGCATCACTGCCACCATGAAATGTGCCTTGACTTTCATTTCCTGCTTCTCCTTGGTTTTTTCTCCATCTTCTGCTTTCGAGAGCTCTCACAGAAACTCACAGCGAAGCGTGTTGATTTGGTCGGTGAGCAGTAAACAATTGCAGCTCTGCGCAGTCAAGCCTGGACTTCCTGCCGACTGTCTGAGCAGAAACTGTGGCTCAATCAAACTCTTCCAGGCTTCAGTGCTCTCTGTGCAAGTCTATTTCAGTGGATCAGGAGAAGAAGACATATTTTTATGGTTTCTTCTCAAAACCGCTTTTCCTCCAATAATGCTCTCTCGAGGGTTCTGAAGAGTCTTCTGTTTGTATAAACTCCTATCAATAAGGAGTACAGATATAAAAAAAAAAAAAAACTATTCCAACACCGCTGTCTAAATTCTTTTTTAAATATTTAGACTTAACCTTGATTTTTTCACTAAAGCACAGTTAGTGCTAACCATTATTCACTTATTTTTTAAATAAAATAATATCTAACCAATAATTTAGCATTTGAAGTGTTTATTAGCATCTTTAAGCAGAGTCTACTCTCAGAATTATTTGGCAACTGTAGAATTTGGTATTTAACTTTTATCATTTCTAAAAATAATTCAGCATCTTTTCAGCTGTTTTACAATGTTTTCAGCTAAGTGAATCCACAGCCCTTAATTTAGTGTACTTAGTGAAGTTAGCTAATATTTAGCTTCATTACCTTAGCATTTATTATGTCCCCTTGCTTCTGTCATCTTACTTGTGATTTTTCAGCTGTCTGAAATATAATGTTACTTGAACTCATTTGTGTTTAGTCCTTTTTTTATCTGTTTACAATTCCTTCAACTTATGTATCAGTGTTACGGCCCTGGGCCGCGTGGCTGTGTGCACGACCAGTTTCTCCTCCTGGTAAGTAATTTAGCTCGCTTAGTGAAGCTCAATCATATTAGCTTATTTGTTTCAGTATTTATAACATTCCTAAAGATTACTTTAACTTTCTTATAATGGTTTGGCTTATTTAAGAGAATACAATTTTGCTTGAACTTATTACTGTAGCATTTTTTTCAGCAGTTGTCCAATTTCTTTAGTTTAGCGACGAGCAGCAAATGTTTCATACTTAGCAAAGCTTACTTTAATTTAGCCTAATTAATTTAATATTTCTTGCATATCTAAGCCTCTTAACATACATTTTTAGCTAATGTAACATTTACTTGCCTCATTACTGTTCAGCTACTTTTTGACTGTCTTGCATTTAGCAATTAATTTAGCATTCTTTGCCAAGCTAACTATTATTTAGCTTAAATAATTGAGCATCCATAAGCTTCTGTCAACTTTGTCATGATCCTTAGCTAATGTAACAAGCACAATTTCACTTAAACTCATTGCTGTTCCTTTTCTTCAGCTTTATAACACTTTTTCAGCTAAATTGGTTGTCCACTGCTCTCCTTCAGTAAACTGCAGTGAAGCATCCTGATCTTATTTATGGAATAGTTGCTGCTGTGATCGCTCATTTTTTCATGAGACGCAGATCCACAACCTGGGTTGAAATAAATCAGACTGCTGTGATTCCATGACCGCAAATAATCAAAGAAGCCCCTGAAAGTTTCCATCAGTCTCAAAGGGACGGGATTTACAAAGAGTTTGATGAATGATCTTTTCATTTTGTTGTTGTCTCATGCTGGATTGGGAATCAATCAGTTTTGGGTCGGACGTACCTTCTCCAGACGAGAAGCCCGACTCCCATGGAGAGCAGCATGATGAGGGCAGCCACAGACACAATGACGATGATCACCACTGGGCTCTGCTCGCTGGACGCCAGCGCCACTGGAAGCAGCAAAACACAGCGAGAGATTTCAGGCACAAACATGGATCAGCGCTCACATCAACATCCGCTCAGTTTATGGAGCGAGAAGAACATCATGAGGAGGAAAGAACCGAACAGCAGTGAACTCTAGGACGGCATCAGAGGATTCATTTTTGTTTGCTCGTGACCTTTTCTCAAATCATCTTCCCTCTTATTTTTACTCTTATGCGACACTTCTTTACAAAACAAGTTTGCTTCTTTATTCGTTTGAAAGTTCTTCCAATTGTATTGTTTTTATGAATTCAAATATTAAATTGTATTTTTTTTACTGCAAGCAAAACTTTGCAGTCACTTTTGTTGATTTTTGTCAGCTTTAAAATGTCAAGCAGTGGATTATAAGCTGAAAAAAATGATCATCCACTCACATGGGGGAAGAAAACTAGTTCCTCAGGGATCAATTGTGGAAACACTGCTCTTTTTTAATTCCTTTTCATAATATGTCAATTCATCACCATGGCAACCATGTATATTCTTTGCATCTGGATGCGGTACAAAACTTTAAAGGCAGACTATAACAACATTTACGGGCATGAACTTACAAGCAAAGGCACATTTTCTCTGCTCTTGTTTTTGAAAACCACTCATAAGAACTTCCACGGACAAACTTGTCTTCTGGCCATTTGAGTCCAAAAATATGAAAAACTAGCAGGATCAAAACATTCACGCTATTTAAAGACCCACTCTGATCCTTTTTTTTTTCTTTTGACCTGAAGTTTCACCTGAGAAGTTTTCCGGTTTTTGTATTTCATGTCTGAGGAAGAGGAACAACAGAGGAGGAAAAGTTACTCACACTCTCCAAGTGTCTGCAGCTCCAGCGGGGCGCTGTATGCTCCAAAGTCTATGGCTGGTGGGGTTGAAGAGGCTGAAGATGATGGTGATGAGGAAGAGATGGAGGACGAAGAGGCGGACAGTGAAGAGGAAGACAAAGGCGAGGAGGGAGCCTGAGTCCAGAAAGGGCGAATGAGGAAGACGTATGTGGTTCCGGGCTTCAGGTTGTTGACGTTGATCCGAGTGGTGGCGGTCTTCATGGTGGAGTAACTCTGGTCTTTCTGCTCCTGGAGAAGGTAGAGGAGGAGGAAGAAGAGGGTTTTATTGTAAATGAGGTCACAGGTTTGATCTCCTGCTGGAGTTCAACATCAAAAGTGACGGCAAACCGCTGATGAGGCGAGTCGCTCCGTCTGCAAACACAAAGGTGATGAAGGAGGGGATGCAGGCAGGGACAGCAGCAGAATAAAAGAGAGCGACTGAGATGAAGTGGATGTGAGGGTTTAATAAGCGTCTCCTGTGGAGAACGCTAACGTGCAGAGTCACACACGAGAGGTGGACTGCAGGGAACCCTGCGGCGGCACTCAGACTCCAGTCAACATTCAGCTGTGAGCAAACTCCATTTATTATTAACCATTAATGTCAGGAAAGTACTTCCTTTCTGCTTTTTTCTAGGACTGAAATACATTTTTCACTACAGTGTAAAAGAAAAAAAAAACCTCAACTGTTTTACATCTTTCTAAAACTCCAATACTCATATAAAAGTAAAGTTTGTTTTAAATTATTGACTTAAAACATGACATTTTTAATCAATTAAACTTCTAAGATATAATATTTACCCTGTCTCACCTCTGTCTCAAAGTGTTTTCTTTTTAAAAAGTAATTTTTAAATAATTCATACAATTCAGCAACAAAATCAATATTTTTAAAGTTGTTTCTTTTTATTTTGATCACTGATATTCGAGCTTTTTGATGCTGAGAAACACAAGAGTAAAAGTAATCTCATAATTTATGGCTTCTCAAAGAAATATTTTTGTTGAGCTTTTGCTGAAAAAAATACTATTATTACTATTACTTATTACTATTATTAATGTTTTTGGAAACACTTTACTGAAAGAAGGGGAAAAGCTGAAAATACAGGAAAAAAGTTTTAACATGCCGAACAATGCAAAAACTTTGAAAGACGTTAAAATTAAATTAAATTCAGCTTAAGGTAGACATAGTAGAAAAAAGTAAGAAAAAGCCTTAAAGTAAAATGGGTTAGGAAATACAATGCTAAACAAGAAAAAAATGTGTAAAAAGTTACAAAATAGGATAAAACATTAAAATAAACAAGTATATTGTAACATTTATAAAATTGAATGTCACTTTAGGGGAATAAAATACAGTAAAACTGTGAACGAAATTTAGCATAATGTTGTGAAAAGCTAATTTTAAACTAAATGTTATAAAATCCTAAAAGGTGATGGTAAAAACAAACAAAAAACCAGACAATGTAAAAACTACATTAAGTGTAAGAAAATCACACCCTGAACATTTTTAGCATCTCTAAATCAATACATAAAAATTATTAGAACAGGCTGAGGAAGTACAACATGCCAAAAACCGCTACTAACTCTAAGTTAGCATGCAAATTTATGTCTTGTGCTGTACGTTTCATGCATTTTTAAAAGGTTTCATTAAACAATATATGACAAACTTTTCTTACAAACGTCTCTGGAATACAAGAAGCAGATTTTGAAAATATACTTCTGTATTTTTCGCACTATTAGGAGCCCTGATATGGAGAGAAAATTGACTCAGATTTGTGTAAGTCTTGATTTGTGATTGATACAATGCATTTTGTATGAATACAATACGAGTTGCTGATATTCTCCACAGAGCCTGAAGAAAGAGGAGCAGAGGATTTACCTTTTCGTAGTACTTGACTTCGTACTCAGTACGGCTGCTGTTCGGGGAGGACGGCTCTCTCCACACCAAGGTGATGCTCTTCTCTTCGATCTTCTCCGCTCTCAGCTCGCTGATCAGAGACGGCGCTGCAGAGGAAGAAGAGGATGAACTTAAGCTTCCTCAGTGCAGGTCAGAAACATCTGGAAGAATGTAATGATGAACATTAGAAAATATAGAGCTTTCCTGTGTGACAGTAGGTGTGTTTTAGAGGATATTCTTTTACACGTTACAAGTCTATTCACGCACTGCGTGTTGTTGGCACAACCAAACCTTTTTTCAGGCTCTTAATGGTTCAAGTGTCTGTTCATCTTTGCTCCACGTTCATACTTTTGTGATTCTCCAGTGTACCAACGTTAAGTCCTCAGTTTCTTGGTGTGATGTTCTCATTGATCGCATCGGCGTACGACCACAGATGAACGATTTGGACCAAGCTTTTCTAATTAGATGCGATGTGTAATGACCGGCAGAACAAACTATTTCATTACTGGTGGAGGACTGATGCTTTGATTTCGTGTCAACCGGTTGATAGCTTGCATGCCGTACAATAATCGGGAGGCACCGCCCACGTGAGCTATGCTGCCAATTAAACCACGTTTAATGCAGCATCAGAGAAAAACTGATGGTAGTAAATCACCTCTGATTATTATTTCTGACCCTCATTTACCCAAAACCAGAGGTGTTTAAACACCAGTGTGTGGTTTGGTTTCATTGTTTTGTAAAATCTATATGTCATACATTATAACTTCATTATTTTAATGGAAATAGGCAGATTGCCATGTTGGAGATTATTTGTTGTTTCTTTGGTTGTTTTATCCAGCGGTCCATTGGTTACATACACAAAGTGCATTAAAGCAGTGTTGGACATAAATAGCACCGTATCTTCCTAACCATATTTATAGAACCTTATTGGTTACAGCACATTTATGCTTTAAAAAATGTTTTTATGCTGAATAGGTTGAAAAATTCTTCCTTAACCCTTTAACACCTGAGCTATCACAGAAAATAACAGACTCCCTTTGAACCACCATAACTCTTCAACTGTTTGTGCTTTCAACATAACTCCAACAGATTCCGAAAGCTGAGAAAATCAGCTAATATAACACTTTATGGTAGTCATGGCACTTCCTGTGGTGTGTCGAGTTTTTCTGCGTTCATTTTCAGAGGATCAGCAGAACTGATAGCTGTCTTTTTAGCAGTCTTTTATTAGAATTTTTGTACTGAAAAGATTGTTGCAAAAAATATGTTGAGGCATTCATCCAGGAAGAGGAGAGCTACTGGCAGATAAATATAACATATAGCAAAGAAAACATTTTTGTCCAAAAAAGTGCTGATGATTAAATTTACCAGAATGTTTGTGCATTTTTTACTATTAGTGTTAATATAAGTGATCCATTAACGTTTTATTTTTTTCATTGTTGATTAACTGTTTTACATAAACTATACAGATTTGTCAATGATTCACATCATCTGGTCTGCATTCAGAGTTTCTTCTGATGAGTGGAAATGGAGCGTGTTTTCTATAAAAGATGCGCCCCTTGGATGCATGAAAAATATCTGGACACTGCTCAAAAATCTACACGAGATCAAAAATCGTTCCTTTTGTTATTGCACTTCAAGAACTAAAAGTGTGATCATCCAGACAAACACTGCTTGTGCTGTTTGATTGTAGTTCAAATTCATCTTTTGTTAACTCAAAAACTTTGGATCTATATCATCCAGAGTTTTATGAGGAAAAAAAGAAATCACTTTTTTGTTTTTGTTGTTATTTCACCCAATTTAAGCATCTAGAACAAAAAAAAAAATCTGATTTTAAAAGGTAAAGATTTCACTCAATAAGCATGTTTTGAGAGATGAAATGAAAAATAGATCCAGGGTAATTCTTACTATTAAATCTACCAAAATAAAAGCTCCAGTAATTTGATTAGGTAAAAGTAACTTGTTTGTGAGATACAGTTTCAGTGCTTAATGCTCTGATAAGCAAATCAAAATTATTTTATACCTTTTATTCATGTGAAAGGTGCATTACATTCAGAAAGTATTTTCTCTGGAAATATCGGTGTATAAATAGCAGCATGATGGTGGTAACACAACCATAATGTCCACTCATGTTCCAAGTTTTTGTTGTTCTGTGTACCAACTGGTGTTTGTGCCGGCACAGTAATGTAGAATATTCAGGCTATGTTAACCTGAAACCTGACTTTTTAATGGGCACCCTGCAGCCAATCACAATCGAGTAATCTCTTGGAAAATTTTATGATTATATTTATTTAAATTCAAATAGTTTTCAGGATATATATTTTCTTAAATAATGCTTTTCTTACATTTTTATGAGAATCAAGAAGTCTTAAAGTATAAAACTGAAAGCTAGATGTAAACATGTAAAGAAAGCTGCTCATAACACCTGTGCCAGTTATTACGTACAAAATGATCTGCAACCTTTACGCCTGATCACCACTAAAATGCATTTTTTTCTATTTAGCCGGGGTCAGGAGTTCACTAGTTTTGGGTTTCATTCAAAAAGTCCAAAAGCTGTTTGATAAAATACATCTCCGACCTCTGTCAGAGTTTCTTCAGATTCGGATGCTCGTGTGATGGAGGTCATGGAGTCTCTGTGCTCGGCTCTTCTGTAGCTGCGAGCTACGCGGCTGCTTCCTGTGCGCGGCTCAGCTCAGGTGGCATCTCTGTGCTGTTATCAGAACCGGCAGATGGAGGAGCCGCTCTCTCCAGAGGCGGCCAAAGCCTGAACGTTTTTGCAGTCATTGAAACCGCTGCAGGTCTCCTCCTCATCTGTGCTCGTCCTGACACAGCTCCACCTGCACCGCCGCTCCCCGGGGGGACTCTGTCAGCCGCCGCGGGCTCCGCTGACACCCATCTTGTCAGGGGAGGTTTTGTCACTCAGCTTCTTACTGTCTCTGCAACCTGTGCACCTCCTTCCATTTGCTTGCATGACATATTCAAGACAGCGCGGGTGTAATGAAGACGAGGCGCGGTGGAAAAGTTGTAGACAGGAGTGAATGAGAAAAACCTAATCTGTCAGGCGTTCAGATGGAAATGAGGAATCACCATGACCATCCTCCTGGGGCCGGAGCTGCCGAGCTCTCACTCCTGCAAAAAGCCTAGTTGGAGCGCGACTCCTCGCCTCCTTTCAGCTCGCTGTCCTGGGACTTCAGGCGGGTATTTCTATCAGCCTCCCGGAGGGGAAAACTCTGGAAGTATGTGACTTTAGAAAAAAAAAAACACGTTTTAGCTCAACTCTGAAAGAATGGTCGCTAATTGAAGTGCATTTAGCAAAAAATTAATTATTCAAGAAGTCTATGAAACACTCCCTGAGGAATGAATCATTTTGCAGTTTCAGGCGAAAGTTGGGGGGTAAAAAAAAGGCGAATCTGAACATGGGAGACAGACAATGTATTTTAAAGCTACAGACAAAATTTGGATCATCTTTTGATGAGTGTTTCCAGTGGTCTTTTAATTATGAATGCTGATTTTAGTAAAAAAAAAAAAACTGGTGTCGTTTTCTAGGACATATTTTCTGCAGAATGGCAGGAGTTCCTTAGAAATTCACCTCTGAGTTCAGGGCAGGACTGTTGACTCGGAGTAACCATGCCTTCCTCCCTCCCTCCCTCTCCCCATTGCTGAGAGCTCTCTGTTTACATGCTCACCTGTGAGCCTACAGCCCCTCACACCCCCTAACATAACAAAAGTGGTGCAACAAATATGGCGAGGTATCTTTTTCAAACTAGATTTTTTTTTTTATCTGCATTTTTTTGCTTCAATTTGTAACTTTTAGGTAGGACGTGGTTTCTATGTTAAACCAGAAATGTTTTTATGGCATTGATGTCCCTAAAGACATCCCTTATCCATCCCCCATCTATAAATCCATCCATCAATCCACTGGCTCATTTCTGAGGCAACTTTTAGTGGCGCCCTCCAAAAGTTAGGATTATCATCATCGACTATCTTGAGTTCATGAGAGAAAGAAGTGTCGTGATTATGATTTAAAATAAATGCTTCAGGTGCAGTCATCAACTCAATTAAAGTCCCTTTTTTTTTTTAAACCAAGCCTGAGGTCTTGCAGTGTTGAGAGTTTCAGAATCACTCCAAGAGTTTATGACCTGAAAGAAACTTTTAAAAAGACAATTAGAGGCTTGTATGCTTTGTCAGTCAGTGGAGAAGTACTGGTTATCTGGGCTTGTTTGGTTTCAAATGTGAGGCTGTCATCTTTCAACATCCAAAGAACTGCAGCAAATCTACACCAGATCATCTCCATCCGGGTCCCAAAATCCTGGACCGCAAACCTGAACCGGACCGCCAATGAAGAAAAAAAACAAAACAAAAAAAACACGACCTATTCGTTTTCCTGTTTGCATTATAATCTGATTCTGAAGGAAGTTTTATTTTGGAAACCTACTGGTTTCTCTCCACCACATCCGACTCATTCCAGTCGCTCGGTCATGTATTGAAAATCCGTCCGATACTTTCTGAAAGCGGCTGCACAGACAACTACATTGAAACCCTCAGAAAAGTTTATTTTGCAGAAAAGATCCAGTGAAGAAACAGAAGAAGAGTCTTTGACTTCAAAATAAAGGAAAGCTGCATTTAGCAGACAAAAAACCAAACAAACTATGGATTAGCTGTTCCCACAGACCATAAATTCAACAAGCGGGTGTCTAATGTTACGAGGATGCTGCTAATAAAATAAAGATCATGTTCATTGTTTTATTAAGAAAATACCAGTTTTTTAGCTTCCATTTTGACAGTTATGAGTTAAAGGGAATCTATATCACATTTTAAAGGTTCCTACATGAAATGTAGAGTAAAAATAAAACTTAAAACAGATATTTTACAGAGGATGAAGATAAACTTTAAGGGACATTGAAAGCAAAATCAGCCTCATCAGGCCAACGTTGTCTGATATTAAACAGCTCCATGGCCTGAAAAAGGTTGGAGACCACTGATCTCTACAATCTAAAAAAATGTTGAGACGTTACATAGATTCATAAACTTTTTTTTTTATTTAAAAACTCCAGGAAAAGTGAGCTTGTATAGGGAATGTAATGAGGGGAGGAAAACGGCAGCAAAGCAGGTGGTGGAAAAGAAAAAGGGGAATGAGGATGGCGGGAAATGGGACCATTAATTGGATATTAGCTTAAGGAAATGAAGTGCATAATGAACTGCAGATGCCGGGTCGTGCACTGGCGGAGAAGTAACTCACATTTATTGTGAAAAATAAGCTCCTTCTACTAATAAAGACACTTAAAAAAGTTGCAGGTAAATGAAAAACAAGAAATCTTATTTATTAGATTTTTTCTTTAAGAAGTTAGAACAGATGTTTCATGTGTTTAAGTCCATGACCTTTTAATTAGGGATGAGTAACAACACTCTGTACCGGTACCAACCTGGCAAAAACAAAAATGCAGATTTTGGTGCTTCATTTCATGTCCCTCGCTTGTGTTCTATTCGGTTTTGCTGTACACTTCTAGCCAATCGTTTGCCTTTTCCAGCGATTGTGGGCGGGCTCACAAAAGAATGGATGAGGGTGGGCGGGGCTTCACTAAAAATGCTGAAGGTCAAGTGAGCCAAAGTTTTGCTGTACTTTACTGCAAAATATATTATTTCGTGACCTGATGGATAAGAATGATGTACACAACGCTCCGAAAAAAGACAAATGTCGTAGCGATTAGCGGTGAAACACGTCTGTGTGTGCAATTTAGTCAGAAAGAATGAAATAATCTTAAGCCCATTAAAGCGTTCCCCTTCACGCTGTGATGCTGTTTTACTTTAAGCTTTAAGGTTTTTGGATTAAATTGGCGCTCTTTCATTTTTAAGCAGCAATTTGAGCACAGTTTAGCATCAAATATACAAATCAAATATACTAGTTTGGCACTGGTAGTAAATATAATCCAAACGGGACCAATCCCTACTTTTACCTAACGGCATGGTTCAGTGTAATGCTGCGTTCACATCACCCTCAAAAAGGCACAACCAACCACTTCCAATGAAAAATCTATGGAAACGTGTGTTTGTGCCCGTTTCGAGCTTCCATGTTCAAAACTATTTTGTTCACGCGTAGCTACGCAAGTTTCTACAACCATTTTGTCCAAAATGGAAGGCAATTCAGCACACGTTGAAAGCTAAACCAGGTTGAACTTAAACCAATATGGATTTGGTAGTGACGCATGGATGACGTCCCTTTTAATTGACGGAAGTGCCAGCTGTTTGAAAATTGATCGTGGAGGAGACATTCAAAATTGCAGCTTCAGCCTGGAGAGAGATTCAGGAGATTTGCACTGTAGGTGGCAGACATGAGCTAGTAAAAGAAGAAGAAGCAGAATCCTCTCCGTGCTCATCCAGCCTTAACACCATGAGCTCAGTGTGTCCTCCTGAGGTTGATGGACTGCTACTGTACCACTTGACCTTTAAGCAAAGAAATGCAGCTTTAAAAAATAATAATTTACTTTGATGGAAAAACCTTCCTGGGATCACAGTGGAAGCCGAGTGGACATCTTGGCAAAAATTCAGCCCAAACTATGCTCAAAACCCCTCAGAACCTTTGTGATATTCATGCGATTGGGTTATAGTTTTGTACCGGAACCTTGTCGCTCTTGAGCTTTAGCTCTTGAAGTGATGGAGGACATTCAGCTCCAAACCATCACACACCCACCACCATGTTTAGAGGGATTAAGAGGGGTAATTACGAATTGAAACAAATTGTTTGAGGGGGAAAAAAAGGAAAGGAGGTAATCTCAGATTTTCTTCCTAACAACCAGAGGAGCGTCTTCAGATTGCTGTTGGGATTAAAGTTTCCCATAAAGCCTCTGTGATTCCTGGAGAAGCAACGCTAGATCAGGAAAAACACAATCTCACAGAGAGATTATTTTGCTCCTCCTCACATCCTTCGCATCTTCAGCTACAGTGGAGTCGGTGTGTGATTACCGGGTTTGAGAGTGTGAGCCGCTCTGCTCTCCGTGTCATCCCAGAGGACTGGATGGGGGGGGGGGTTAGGAGAGAGTCTTTCAGAAGTCTCTTAGTGCCAGCGAGGATTTAGACCGCCGCTGTGCGTGTCTGAAATGGAGGTGGCTCTGAAAATGTCAGCACTGCTGGTGGACATAAAGCACTTTGGGATGGACGATCTCAAGAAGATCCGAATGAAAATGCAATAAATGTTTGTACAGATGTTTAGAAGTTTAGAATGGTAATTTACCTCTTAGGATGTATTCAGACGGAAGATTTGGTTTGGATTATTGGTAAAAATGAACTCTGGTACATTTAAAGTGAACTAAATGTGTCCAGTCTGAATACACCTCAAGGTCAAGTTATCCATGTATTCCAGACCACGAGAAAACTACAAGTCTTTATTCTAAGACAAAAAAAATGACTAACCGGGAATTTTAACCTGACCAGTACTCAGAGGATCTGTTCAACCCACTGACCTACAGCCTTCCCCTAAGTCATGAAATCTGCTTAGCACAAGACCAAAACTTAAACCTCTTTGGCAACATGCAAACCTCGCTGCCTTTAATGTGGGTTCGGTCAGTAGGAGTTAGAAGTCACCAGTCCTGATTAATCAGCAACAAGTGAGGAAAAAAATGGCTGGAAAACACACAGGATCGAAGATCTGGAGGACCAATATGAGGAGCTCTGTCTTAGCTGAGATGTATGATCTACATCAGGGGTTCCCAGCTTGAACCATGGACCCGACTGACTGCTCTGTCTGGAAACACACAGTACTTTGCAACGCTGCTAATATAGTTGCATTCATACTTATTACCAATTTTTTTCGAACCATAAGGCACACTGTTTTGTTTTGCTTACAATCCAGACATTTATTATGACTCCACTACCCAGAATGCATTCAATGGTCAAAAGGCAGGCGATCGGACAAGGGAGTTGATGGGAAGTTTTTCTAGTAAACTCAATTGCTCTTTCTGTGAGTCTCTTATCTGCAATATTCAGCCTTTGCAGAGAGAGCAGCAGGACAGATAAGTCAAACTTGATTGACAGTTACTCAACATTGTTCAGTAACACAAAATACAAGACCATAAAGTCACTTAAGTTTATGTTGAAGCTCAGTGCATATCATTCCGTCAGGCTCCAAAACCACAACCGTGTTTGACATATTTTTGAGAGCTGTTTCACAGAAAACCGGTTTTAGGTCGGTAAGCACAGCAAGAGTTCACAAACATAAGCTGTTGATTTATGAGAAAACGAAAAGAGAAGTGTGTCTTATGTTAGAAAAATATGGGACATAATTAAGTGGATACTTTAGTGGTCCAGTTTGCAAAATGGTGGTCTTACTGTAATAAAATCCACTATTCCATGCCGAGTATGCTTTGTTGTTTTTGTGACGATATGCACACGTAAGGTTAATTACCAATGAAAATTGGGATTTTAGTTTTGATGCAGACTCAAACCGTCACGCACATTTATCATCATCAGACCTGAAAATTGTGTATGATTGCAAAGAACCACACTTGAATGAAGAGTGACATTTTAAACCCCATTGTGATCCAACTCTCATCGTAGTGAGGTACAGTATGAAGACCTTTTTAGACTTCAGCCAAACAGGGGGTTCACCAGTGGTGTACCTCCGTTTCTGACACATAGAAGCATGTCCACATTTCTCCAGAAACAGTCAGAGGTTATGATAATATGACCTCCGTTTCAGGCAGAGTTTTCAATGCTTACTCTTTAAACCGAAAGGCATTTTTCATCACGAAAGACAATAAAATGCAGCACTGTTTCCTCCAGTGATTTGACTGACTCTAAGATATTAGTTTTTTTTATTTTTAGATGAATAACAACAGAGGCGTTGAGGCTTTTCTTCATTGGCTTGAGCATTTCTCCATGAGAACATCTCCATAAAAACTTTATAAATACTGCAGCAAGGATTCGAGAGCTCCATGCACCTTTCCCTCCGTGGCCACCTCATCATCTCTTTATTACTTTGTGGTTTTCATTCACCCCTCCTCCCATGTCCAGATGCCTTCCTTTTTTTTTTAACCTCCCATTTCCTTCCCCATTTCCCCCTCCATATCCGTTCCAGCTCTATATAAACTCACTATTCTTAGACAGCCATTTCTCCCCATCATCATCCAGCTTTCCTCCATACAATCACCCCCCCACACCTTTTCATGCAGGACTATATTTGTTTCTCTGGGCGCAGTAAGCTTGTTAGTAACGGGTTAATTCTGAGGTGCCTGGAGGATCGGTTCTTAGCTGGGAAAAGAGAGGGAAGGTGGGAACGCGTAACGGAGTCACCAGGGGTCAGTTTGCAACCATTACTTTCTTTTAATGCTATTAAAAGCTAATGTAAACTAAATTCTTTATGGAGTCAAACTGAGCCGGGTGGCTGCACGTGCACTGCGGATTCCTCTCAGGAAGATGGGGTTGTTATCAAGGCCTTACAGGCTACCGGAGAGGCGGTTGGGGTTTTACATGACATGTCGAGAAAGGGCAGGAATGCTCCAAGTCCTGTGGAAGTGGTGCTCTTTGCACACTGATCCATGCTAGAGTCAAGAAAGGATGCACAAATGACATTCCGCATCAGAGGTGCTCTTTTTGTTTGGCTAGAAACGGAGTGCCCCCGCCCCACCCAGCCGGCTGTGCATCCAAAGCTCTTTAACCAAGGCGGGGAAAAGGAGACAGAGATGCAGGGAAGCTACAGAGATCGGGTGGAAGCACGGGTCAGGAAAGAGAAGGGATTGGCATTTCAATATCTTGAGAGGATTACTGTCCGTGCTTTGGAGGGCCGATCCCCGCAGAGTTTCAGGGGCCTCAGAGATGGATGCATAAAGGGGTGGGTGTGGGGGGTGAATGTGGAGATGGAGGGGGACGGTGATGTGAGGTGGCTGCCTTTGGAGCTGAATGCCTTCAGGGTTCAGAAGGAAAAAAAAAAATTGCAATGGATTCGTTTAGGTTTATGATTCATTTTATTAAATAAATATTTATCTTGTTTTAGTGTTTGACGTCTTCTACACTCTTCAAATGTTTTTGTTTGTCAAGTGACAAACTAGAAGCCATTCATGTGTGAAATCTATCTCTAAAGTCTTTCAGTGCACCTGTTCATCTTTATTTTAATTCCCACTTCTGACACCAATGGGATAGCACTTTGATAGCTAGCTAACTTTTGATCCCAGTGAAGTAAACGCAAACAATGGCAAGATCCCACTAATTTCACTCATAAAAGATAATGCATTCAATTTTCAACACAGAAGAATTGGAAAAAGTCATGGCCAGTTCCACTACTAAGATCTTTGAGTCAACATGTAAAGCAGCATTTTTGTTCAAGAAACTACCATAAAGTTTGATGAGATTGACATATCAAATGATTAAGAGCCATTTACGTGTCCACATAACTAAGTAATTAGAAACATGCAAATTTACGATGAAAATGTGGTTGCTACCAAGTCCTGGTCAACATGGTAGTCCATTATTGGATTTATTTTAAAGAATTCTGGTAAAACATAATGCTGTGACTTTTGAACTTCCCGCTACCTTCAAAACTCTCACTCCTCTACTGATTGCGAACATGATGTCAATGACGTAGGAACGACAATGTAAGGAAAAGAAAAACACATTCACTGTTTGTACTCCACAAGAAAGAAACAGTGGTTGCCTTGGATGTGCAAATGTGCAATGCTTCTCAGACATATCACTTGATTTCCATCTTGTTTTGTTTACACATGCAGATATATCAGACAAAGGTGGATACATGAAATATGGGTTGGTGGCTGAACCACACAGTTGCTGCAGGTTTCTGTTTTTTTAGGGCTCATGGAAGGCCGTAGAGAAGAACAGCCATTATCTTAAGGGAAGCGCAGGGGTGTCTTGCAGATCCCACTGAAAGTAGTGTGTTTAATTGTTGTGCACGTGTGTGCCCAATTGTCGTCTGTATACATTCTTAAGCACAGTTATGGACACCTGCTTTTATCAAATAACGAGCATCTAATTTCTTGAAAAAATCTTGCTTGAAAAATCAGTTGACCTAGGAAATTCGGTCATGATCAAATAGTTGAAGTAAACATGCTAACTTGACATCACATTTACACCCCCTTAGAAGGAAAGACATCGTTGGGTTTATGAATATTTGAAGAAGCGAATGAAAGTGAAGCAGGATCGTCTGGACCGATTTTACACACCTGGATAAATATCTAGATCCAACCTAAAATTAATCTACCATCAAAGCATAGCCAAAAAGGGCATCTCTTTATTTTCTTTCCTTCACCGAGCGAGCACCTAAAGTGTCAGAGAACAAATCTCTCCTTCACCATCATTAAGTTTCCAAAAGCCCACCCCCGCCTGGCACCCCGCCTGCAGCCCTCTGCTGGGAGCCGTTTGGATCCTTTTGCCTCCTTAATTAGAAGTGATGGGAAGGTGAGGCTTCAGCAGGCACCAAATGAATAGAGTCATCAAGCTACTTTTCAGGGCTATAGCCCAGCCACTTAAAACGCTTTGTCACCTTGTGATGGGGATTTTAATTGCCTACCTCTTGTCTTATAATTGGAGTCTATGAAGAGTCTTTAGATTGTGGGCTGTCTGCACAGATTTTTACCGGCTGCTTGTTATTCAGAGAGGAGGAAGAGTGAGGCCTGTTAAAGGTTGACGACACAAAGCTGTCATCGTAATCAAAGACTCTTCGAAACGAAGGCATGTTTTTTTTCTGTCAAAGCTCACGGGGGGAAACAGATGGAGGGAAGATCAGCAGTGTAACCCACTGGTTCAAAACCGAGACAGAAGATGTCACAAGTTCAAAGGAACTGAGGGGACAAAAACCCTTTGAAACTTTTTCAAAAAGTGGTGTTACAGATGACTCAGGTTGTTTCCTATTAAAAAGAGATAACCGTAGAAGAAAAAAAACGGCATGTTTTCTTCTAAAATTAAATAGAATATTTTCCACACTAAAAGGTGCACGTAAAAGTCTTACATTAAAAAAATAAAATTAATAAAAATAAAAGTCCACCTTATAATTCAAAGTGCCTTATTTATGAATTAATTCTGGTTGTGTTCACTGATGTTGAAGCAGTTTTGAAAGGGATACGCCACTCTGTCAAAACGGCTGTGGGTTGTTTTTATAAGTTCCAAACAAGGTTTGGGGAATACGCTAATGTGGCTAACGTGTAGTCGTGTCTGTTTTTCTTTTCATGTTACTAACATGGCTGGGAGTATGCGTAGTCACAGTAACATTTGTTTTTTAAGTGTTGTAAACAAGGTTGAGAGTTACTAGTATTGAAACTATGGCAACCCGGCTGCTTCTAGCACGACTAACACTTCCCACATTGCTAGTGTGTAGCATGTCAAACAAGTTAAAAGAGTTACTCTGAACACAATTAATAAAACCTGACTAACTGGTTGACTTATCTCTGACTCTTTTATGTCGCTTAATGCGTCTTATAGTTCAGTGCGCCTCATGTATGACATAAGTTCAGGGCAGATTACACAGTCTTTTAATATGTAAAAAAAAAAGGCTTTATTTCCATTATTTACCCTTCAAAAATAACAGAAAACAGAATAATGGCAAGTTAAAAGTTTGGACACCCTGCAGAATTTATAAGCTGAGACCTGACCGTGTCATGGATTGTTCACAATCATGGTTTGCAAAGAACAGGTGATTTCAGTCTCAAAGATTGTAAATAATCGGAGTCATCTGACCTTACACCAACAAGCAGCATCATGGGTTCTTCCTAGTACTTGTCCAGAAGAATGAAACTGAAAATAGTTGATGCTCAAAAAACAGGAGAAGACTATAAGAAGATAGCAAAGTGTTTTCAGATTCCAACATCCTCTGTTCAGAATGTCATTAAGAAATGACAGTCAACAGGAACAGTGGAAGTTAAAGCAAGATCTGGAAGACCAAGAATAATCTCAGACAGAGCAGCTCACAGGATTGAGAGAAAAGCAACTTTCGATCCCCACTGTACCTGTGGGCAATGGTCAGATGTATCTTAACCCTAACCCTGCCTTAATTATGTGCATATGATCACTTCCAAAATAAATATGTTAACATCTTTTTAAAGTGCTTTTAAAATTAAAAATTTGCAGTGCGCAACACAAATAATCATCAAATTAAGAATAAAAAAATTGTGACAATCCTAAATTTTGAATTTTGGGGTTTTATTGCCATCAGATACAATTCTCTGAGACCTCCCGACTGTCCTATTATTCCTTATATCAGCCCCCCCTTAAAAACATTTTCTATTAGTTTTGTTTTTAATTTTTTATTTTATTTCAATCCACCGCACAGGAATTTTATTTATTTTTTTATCATTCAGTGCACACAGAGGACTGGCTTATCCCTCCAGTTCTGTGCCTCTAATGTTAAAACATTTCAGCGTGTGTTAAGTCGAGTAAATCCCTCTGAAACTGTTTGGGGAAATCAATAAACAGGAAAATCTAGAGAGGTGGAAAGATTGCGATAAAGTCTGAATACTTAGAAACAATCCTAAAAATGTTGAATTCTTGGATTTTTCCTTCATGAAAGATTTGGAAGACCCTAAATGTATTCCTGTTAGAAGACGTAAGGGAATTTTATTTGATGAAAAACATTTTTTCTAATTTTTGTACTCAGTTTGTTAAAATGTGGTGCATCTTGAAGAACTGTGGATATTTAGGCAACAAACCATCTATATTCGAATGAGAGCTTTTTCTCCGCCTTACATTTGACAGACATCACATCAGACGGAGACACAATCATCAGGACCAACAGTCCCTGCAAAACGTCGCTTAGTAGCTTAGATGGAAATGTGCCTGATCTAGATGTCTCCCTGCGAAGCTTCTCCCACTCACAGACAGAAATAGCCTTTTTGTGGCGTGGATTCTTTTATAAACACATCTTAGGTCTTCTTCCTGCAGAGATGTGAATGATAATACCTGTCTGACTGCAGCTGCTCGCCTGCCTGTCAAACCTCAATTGCATGTTATTTTCCCGTCGTCACTCATTTCTCTGTTCTGGCTTTCTCCTCCTGACGGTAAACTTCTGCTTCGGTATGTCAGTGCCGACGCGGCCCACTAACAAAGAGCCGAGCGTGCGGAGGCTCACCTGGCAGACTCGTGGACACGTTGACCTGGGTGTAGAACCTCTTCTTGGGCAGCAGCTCGGACACGCCGTTCAGGGCCTCCACGGCAAAGGAATAATTGGTGTTGGGGAGCAGGTTGACCACTGTCACTGTTCTCTCTGTCAGCCCCACCTGCTGGGGCACAAAGCCAACGCTGGCGCCGCATGGCTCCCACTGCCGCCCAACGCTCCGGCGACAGCTCACGCTGTAGGTCAGGTCCACTCTGCCCCCGCTGTCAGATGGCGCCGACCACTCCAAGATCAGAGCGGATTGTTTGAGGGTGTAGACCAGGTCTCTGGGTGGGGAGGGGGGACCTGTAGGGAATAAAGAACGTTAACTCAAACACTTTAGCTTCAACATTTACGGTTTTCATCAAGGAGCCAAAAACAATGTTAAGGTTGTTTTCTTTAAGGGTCAGTCAAATCAAGACCTGATTACGGCCCCGGCCCCTTTCATCTAGTTTGGTTTGCTTTCGCACAGAAACCAGAAACTGAAACCACCAGGAAACCATGCAGTTTCAAAGCTGCTCCTTTGGGGTTGCCATTTCCACCAACTTTGACTAAGATAAAAACAAACCAAAACAGGAGAATGAAAAAAAAAAAGCATTCGTCTCCTGACTGTTTCGTTTTTATTTGATTCTTTTATTTAACGGTTGAACCTCCTCACCACATGTTTATCCTGCGGACATTTTAACCTTTTAACAGCGGAGCTAGGTGTCGCCGACAACGCTAAAATAACACATGCTAATAGTAACTCATCAACCATGAACGCAACTCTAACAAATTCTGAGGTGGAGAAAAGCAGCCTCCCGCAAAGCTTCTTATTTCTGCATCAGAATCACAGGATTTACATCGACTGCATAAACACTTCGCTACTGCAGTGTTGCACATCTGCAAAAAGCTGATTTTCTCCGCGTCAGAATTAGCTGGTTTACGTTGATTGCGTAAACACTTTGCTACAAGTGGTGCGTATTAGCATGAAAGTCTCTTTTCTCCGAGTCGAAATCAAATTATTTACATTGATCGCGTAAACATTTTGCTAATGTAAAGGATCGGACATCAGCGCAAAGATGCTTTTCTCAGAATCTGAATTACAAAAATTGCGTAAACTGTTGAAGAGTTACGCTAGTTTGAAGAATCTCAACAGCTTTGGTGTTAAAGGGTTAAAACTTTTGTAGAAAGGAGGGGCTATAGAGGTACAAATACAGGTACAGTCGGTGCGCCGACTGCTGCTGAGAGGTTCCACTGAGTGAAGATGGTGATAAAATCTGCAATAACGCCAGAAAAAGTTTATTAATTTGCATCTGGTCCTTTATTCATTTCAACTCAGAAGAACTTTATTATGTCCCAAGAGGGAAATTAGAAGTCATTAAGTAGTAAAACATTTTCTCTGATTCTTCATAGCCGTCATAGAAAGTTAAAGTTGTGGTGAAAGGATCTTCACAGAATCAAAATCAGAAGAACCCAGTCCATGACAATACTGTGGCTTAAAAAAAGGTTGAGAACCACACTGAAACTATTCTATCCATATAAGGATTTTTTTTTTAAGCTCCCGGGGTTTATGTAACCTCTTTAATTTACACATTCGTAGTCACACATTCGACCTCAGCTGTTGTGGACTGGCAGCGTTTTAAATTTATCTTTAACGCTAGACAAAACACAAAACAAAAAGGCTAATCACCTTAAACCTCTGCTGTCAGCAAACATGACAAGAGGATAATGATTACTGCAGTGCTCATCAAAAACACACCGTTTATGAACTTTTAATGCCTCTTCATAGTGCAGCAGCATTTGTGGCAAACTGAAGGTCCTGACCATCTCGTCCTTGTTTTCATCCACTGAGCAGCACAGATCTGAGCTGAAACGTTCATGACTTTTACCAACAGGATCCAATAAAATATCTGGAAATCGTCTGTTAAAAGGTAGAGATCAATCACAACTTTCTTATTTTTTTCGTATTTCTAAATTTTCTGAAATATTTTTCGCCAAAAAAACTGGAAGAGCTTGCAAGTGACCACATCAAAAGAGTACCTTGCTTCAGTCTGTTTTTTCCGGTGATAAAGGGAAAGCCTTAGATTCTGGTAATGACTAATTCTATGTCAACATTTTAGATGCAGATATTTCCATTGGGTAGTTTTCCAATTATCTCTTAGGTTTGTTCTTCATCAGCTCTAACAAACATCAGTGCTGGTGCACCACAGGGCGAGATCTTAGAGCCCATACTGTTCTAATCTACTTCAATAAGGTGGATATAACTATTTGCAGTCCAGCTGTTCATCATTACACAGATGAAACTTTTATTTTCCATCACGATACAGCAATATTTCAGGTTTTCAGCAGCATTATTGAACTTTATCCAAACACAACTGTGTTTTTGACTTATTTTTATTTTTCTAATTAAATAATATGACAACATTCCTTCACCCCATCATGCAGACTGCTCCTTAGTTTAACTCCACAGGCGGATATGAAAAGAAGCTGCATGAGTTTGATCAACCTCAAAAATGCTTAATTAACTTTTTAATTCTTATTTAGCCTATTGGGAAATAATGAAATAACACATTAAAACACTGAAAGCTATTTGTTATACAAACAGAGCATTTAGAAATCCATAGAAAGTGGCAGAGCTGAAAGGTTTGATTCGTTTAAAGGGTTTTATTTTGATCAAGCTTAATGAAAGCAGCCTGCAAATATTCACAAAACACTGGTGGGTTTTCAAAAGCAGAGGATCCTTTTAAGAATTTTATCTATAATGTCATTTGAATGGTTAAAAGAGAGTTTTTTTTCTCTTAAAGAATTAATTATTTATGCATTTGAAGTTTAGAGACAGACATAAAAACATGCCAACAAATGTAAAGGCAAACTGTTTAAATCTGAGCCACGATATGGGACGGCTTTTCCACCCAGAGACTTGAATTTCATTTGCCTCGTGTAAAACAACTGTACTCTCAGCATCCAGCCCTCATCTCATCCCATCGATCTCTCGCAGATCCAATCTTCCTTCCAATCTCAGAGGAGCATTTTTCGGATTAGCAGTGAAATATGTCGGCCATCAACACATTTCAGTTACAATTACAAAGATAAAACAAAACCCCAAAAGATTGAAGCTACTTCTTCATCCTTTGAACACAAAGTTTGGATCAGTACTTTTAAATGATTAAGGTGTTACTATGGAAACGTGGCGTTTCAGAAGTGATGCTGGCTTTTTAATAAGTATTTGCTTGCACAAGCATTTATCTGACTCAAAGTTACTAAAAAAAATTGATAGACTTTACTTTTTAAGGAAGACTCAGTTTTTAGGATTTGTACTAAAATGGTCAATACACTCATTTATATATATATATATATATATATATATATATTTAATTCGAACAACAGACACATTATAAAACATTGGAAACAATAAAAAGCCAATGTTAATAAATAAAAGCTGTTTGGTTTTTGCCTCCTTAGACATTAAAATGCGACATATTTGAGAGTTTTGGTCTGAAAATTAGAAATAATCTAGAAATGCCTGTTCTAGGGCTCAGGATTTGATTTTCACCTGTTGTGTTGTCATTTGTGGTTCAATATTGATTAGCAAAGTAAAATCATAAGTAAATAATGAAATGAAAAAAAAAAAAAACAAATTAGCAGTTATTTAAAATAATATATAAAAAAATATTAATGCTTAAACCTGTTCATGCTTTTTTTCACTCGTGCCTCCATCCAGATGTTAGATGATTGACTTTCACTTCACATTGAATTTGAACAAACTCATATTCATCTTAAGCTAAACTTTTTACAGTGCTGCTCTTCCACGCATTGCCTTTGAGTATTTGAACCCTAAAAAAATGTTACCTTTCTTTTTTTCCCACACAAAAGAATCTTCTTGTTTCATTTTGTAGCTATGTTAAGACAACACCAGTAACTGAGCATTAAGCATTTCATTTAGAGTTCTTTAACTTACCTTCAAGTGTTGCTATTTTACCAAAATCATTATTTAGTCAAAAACTGTAAGCAGTGAACAGTGCTGTTAGGCCTCTTTCCAATATGTCCTAATCAAAGATAACCAAGATTTGACCAATTCAAGTTCAAGTCAGGACAGGCAAGGGTCTAGATAAACAGAAACAGCAGTAGAACCGCTCAGACTGCATGTGAAAACCAAACAAGACTTGGACTAAATGCTGTTTGTGGTGATTGCATGTTGCGGAACAGCTGGTGAGACCTGCAGCAGGGAGTAAGGTTGATGGGAGTAAGGTTGATGGGAGTAAGGTTGATGGGAGTAAGGTTGATGGGAGACGTAGTGAGGAAGGTGCTCAGGAGAATTTCAACACTCTGGAGATGGCTCCCTCTGGTGGTCGGAGGAGGAAATGGAAGTTCGAGGCCTAAAATCATGGTTTCATTTTGCTCAGGATTGTTTTGTTGTTTGGCATCGTTACTCAGTTTACGAGTATTTCACTTTGTTCAGCATTGTTGTAAGTTTGTTCGCCGTCGATTCAATTTGTTCAGCATTGTTAAAATTTTGTTCAGCATTATTCCACTTTGCTCAGCGATGTTTTACTCTGTTCAGCCTCGTTTCTCAGCATTGCTCATCTTCTTTTCAGATGTTTTATACATCAGCTTATATAATATTGGACATCCATCAGCAGTAAAAGAAAACCCTTTCAGGACCAGTACTTCTTTTGTACTTCTTTTTGGAAGCGCACATTTTTTGAATTAATAAAAAAAAAAAACCAGGACATTTTTCAAACGCCGGTTGTGGATTTGTTCCTTCATACGTGTGCTTTTTGAACATTTAAGGAGGAGGCCGCTGCTCTGACAGGTCCGTAAGAGCACAGAGCAGCCGACTGTACTGCTCGAGCTCCAGGAGAACTGCAGAGAACACTGGAGTGTGAGCCGTCCACTCTCACTAAATGATGCTTCCTAAACTGACCTTCTTTTCTAAGATTTCGGGTTTCCTTGAGCAGCAGATGAAAGTGTAATCTCCATCACAGCCCTCAGAAGTGTAGATTTGTCCTTTTTGCAAAATTCTTCAGTGAAAATCAGGTTCAATTTATCATCTGAAGAACTCCAGCTGTCTTTTTTCCTCCTAACTCGCAGGATAATAATATTTTGAGGTTGTTGCTCCTCCTACAACCTTGAATCATCCCATTTTGAATTTACGTCTTAGCAAGGTTTAGAGGTGTAAATACATTTTTAAAAAAGGCTGAAATTCAATCAAAATCAGGATTTTTAGAAAATGTTTTGTGCCCATTAAAAATTTATGGTAAACAGTTCTAAACCTGGGAACTTTCAGAATAAAGAGCCGGACCTATTTGTCTGGAAACATCATTTCACTAGTTCAGCAGAGTTTGGGGTCTTTTCACTTTATTTGAATATTTCTTATGGATTTTAATACGCTAACAGTGTAAGGATTTAAAGAGCAACTCCAATGAAAACTGTATTTTTGGTGTTTTTAATGTGTTATTGTGGAATTTTTCTGATGATGGAGGACATTTCTTAAGAAAATAAGCTTGAAATGACAGTTCTGAATTTTTATTTAGAAAATTAAAAAATGCAGTTTGAAAAAGACCTTATTTTTATATAGAAAATACGCTGGATGGGCCATTAGCTCCCTGCTCCACTTCATTCTGATGCATCCACATGCAGACCTATTGATCCATGCACATCTTTGTTAAGCCATTTTTTAGTATTTCACACATGCTTTTATTTTGTTAAAAATGCTACTTTAGACACCCTCAGTGATGCTTTCATGAAGGTTCTGAAATGCTCTCTGTCGTAGCAAGACATAATAAAGAAAGTGTTCCTGCACAGCTCCATGAATAAAGTGGTGAAAGACAAACCGTGAGTTCCTTCAGAGGAGGATTCAGAGTGTTTTGACACAGGCAGCTTCTGACCTTGTTCAACACTCGAGTGTGAAGAATTAAATCACTCTGGTGTTATTCCATAATTATACAGATAAAACGTAGCGCACATCTGACCTCGCTAATCTGGAAATAAAAAAAATAAAAGCCTCCAGTTCCTTTCGAAATTTCATCAAATTCCACGCCCCATCGTCTGCAACGTGCTGCGGATTAGCTAAATCTGTGGATCATCATAATTACTGAATCAATAGCGTCATTAATGCGGTCATTGGGACTCCGTGAATGTTATCTGACTGGGATCGCAGAGCTCTGTCGTCAAAGTGGAGTTCAAGGAACAGAAAGCTTCCTGGACACACGCTGAGACGTGGGGCTGCAGATTTCAGACGGAAATCTTTCTAAAATGTCGACAGGACTGTCCTGCAAAGAGATTTTTGGTTAAGTGGAGACCTTTACATTTTCCATCTCATTTTTACGTTTTTTCTAACTATTGATTGACGGACTGGCAAGCCCAAAAATCTAAAAACCAGTAAAAACCCATAAAAATCTTTTTTTTAAGAGAAGATGGAGCAAAAGAAGAAGGGATGCAGGGTAAAGCACAGGTTAGGTCAGCTCTGGGATGATTGATGAAGAGCCGGATCTCCTAAGCGGCTCACTTTTTCAGTGAAAGGAGTGGGGGTCATTACGTGTGCACGGTGCAGAGGGGCTGTCCAGGGGAGTCCTGAAGTGATCCTCCTCGCAGACGCACACCACGGAGCCCTCCTCGTCGGCAACGCTGTTGGCCGGGCACGAAAAGCACTCCTGCTGCCGTGACGACATCTTGTAGGAGCCGGGAGGACACGCTGGAATACAAACACAAAACGGATTTGATTTAAAAACCCACAGAATTAAACTGCTTCTGCCAAACTTTGACTTGACACACAGCCAAGGGCCTTAATCTTCTGAATTGGGAGAAAAAAAAAACAATAAATGAAGAAAAATAAGCCTTAAAATCAATAGGGAAGCTAAACGGACACAAACAGTCCAGATTAGGTGAGGAAAAAAAATGTTATTCTAATCTATTTGATAAAGACAATTGTCAAATTGGGTGAAATCAGCAGTTGTGTATCCCTACTACAACTTAGAACTTTTGTGTTTCATCTTATCTTTATGCATAAATACCAGCTAGGTACATTAGCACGTTAACTGCACGTTATTATATTCCAACATTAACGCTGATAATTATGTTAAGGCACTTTTTAGAATTGTCTTTGCAGTTTAATGTAAAAGTGTTTCACTTGCTGCCTCAGAATACAGAAGCAGAGGGTTGTGGTGAGGCATTGTTAGCAAACAAAGCGACTGACTAAAGCTACCATCACATCGCCCTCAAGTGACCACTTCCAATTAAAAGTTTATGTAAACATGCGTAAATGTGTGTTTTGAGCTTCTGCATTCAAAACTCTCACATTCACGTGTAGCTACAAACATTTTTACAACCATTTTTGGGCTTGGCGCACAAAATGTGCGGCCGTTGACTGTGTGTTGCCAATCAGTGACTGTGATTTGGTAGCGATGTGTGGATGGCGTCCCTTTTAATTCAGCGAAGAGCCAACCATTTGAAAATTGATCATGCAGGAGACCCGGCCGGAATTATAGCCGTCAACTACCCGATGTGTATGTAGCTTACGAGCAAATACTTTGCGGTGAACAAAAAAAACTAACTCCCCCATCGAGGAGAGCTGAATATTCAGCTTTGCTAAACATCCATTATGGGGGCACCCTTTGGCCAATCATGACCATGGACAGAGTAGGCTATACCTTTATGGCTGGAGGGGTCGCAAACGGTTCTAAGACAGTGAGATTTAAACAAAAATAAAAATGGTTTTTAGTCTGATAGAAAAGGCTTCATTTTATTTCCAAAACATTTTGACATGTAGTGCACAAGTAAGAAGCTTCAATAACCATTTTTACATTCTTTGGACCACAATAACTTTTCAACCGTTTAAGCAATTAATGTTATTCTAGTGAATTCTGAAAAGCAGCGTGGCACTGATATGCAACTGGTTTAAGTGTTTTTGCGATTAATGTAAATAAGCTGATACTGATGGAGAGAAAACCCGTTACTCAAAGCCACGTTTTATCTGGCTCAGTATTTGTTGGAATAATGTGACTGCGCAAATGGTATTTTAAAAAGCGTGTGTTTAGGTGTCGCCCATGACGTCTCCGGTGTTAAAGAGTTAAAATGTGTCCCAGCTCAAACCCAATCCTTGAAAAGTGAAGGTGCCCGTCTATCCAGCTCTCTTCAGCGTCTTTAAGCACACTCTTGTGAAGAGCTTCCGCCTCCTCAGCGTCTCCTGATAGTGTCAAAGAGAGCGTGTGCGCAGTCGTGTTTACCTGTGCGCCTTTGTTGCGTTTGCTGTAAGAAAGCTTGTAATCGACTCTGTAATGCCTGTTATTACAGGGAAGAAAGCGCGCCGCTTTCAGCCGCCAACATCAGACACACACACTTCCTGTCAAACACCACCAGAGCTGTCTCTGTCCTTAAACGTGCCGCCAGCATCCTCCCGTCGCCACGCCAACAACATCAAGCACCCAAAAATCAAGGCTAAATTATGCATGCAACCACGAGAACAGACGTGATTTCGGCATTTTCTGCATTTTGTGTCGAGACGCCGTTTGGACTTATCTCGTCAATTCAGCACGGATGAACATTTGGCCCGCCCGCCTTGGAAGTGTGTGTCTAATGATGGGGGAGTAACAAGACAATATGTGCTGCTCAGATAACAAAAGGAGTTGGCATTGCTCAATGGCCGTACTCCACAGCGAGCGACCGCTCGAAGAGACACCAGCAGATGCTGCCAGGCAAGGTCACGTCAGTTAGAGCACGCCAGACGCTCCGAGACCGCGGCAAAACGACAAGCACTCCCAACGTTTCTGGCTCCCTCCATCCCTGCACTTTAATCATCGGTGAAGGAGGAATTTCTGGGAAGGATGACAGCTGGCAATCCGACTGATCTGTTTGTTCTGAGTTCTGGCTGGGCCCCACCTTTTCAGACAGTTTCTGGAGGGCAGAATTCACAATGCGGGAGCTGACGGAGGCACCGGCACGACCGAAGGAGGACAGAAACAGTGGACCCTTTCATGTTCGTGCAGGAAAACAGATCAGCGAACGAGTGATGCCTGCAGAGCAGAGCGGCAGCTGTGTCTGTGTGGGTCAAGAAAACCGAGGAACTGTGAAGGCCTCACCACCTTCTAAACTTCACGATTTGGTGCAATGTCAGTGAACCGCGTTTGATGTTTTCTTAGTATCATTCTAACTTCACTCATCTGATGGCAGATTCAACTACTTTGAAAAAAAAAACCATCTGTTTTCAATGTCTGCAAGGGTTTTTTTCAGCTAACCTGAAATACTACACAGCTTTGCTAAATTATTTACTTTTTAACATTTAGCCGAGACGTGAAAACATTTTATGTAGAAAAACATTTACATTTTTAAAAAGCTGTAAAGGTTTCCATTAGAAAACACACTAATAAAGTACAATGGAAAATCCTCAATGCTAAAGAAAGAGTTGGAGAAGTAATAAACAATTGCAACCAAGCCAAAAAGAAATATTGGATGCTACCGTTTCAAAAGAAAGACAAACTCAAAGAAACATAGCAAAACACAGCGTAAAAATAAATGAATACAAAATAAGATTTAAAAAGTAAAGCTAAGCTAAAAAATGTTGAAAAATAAAAGCCAAAACAAATATATGTCAATCTCAGATGGTTAAACGTGCTAAACGCCACACTAGATAATATAGTATGAGATGATAAATTAACCAAAAAAGGGTTTATTACCAAAGAGAAGTGAACACAAAAGACAATAACATTAAAAAAAAAAGTGAATTAGATTCTTAATATGTACTCGGTTGAATGCAATGTTACACCAATAAAAATGGCTTTAAAAAAGCAAGCGCTAAAAAAACTGAAACAGTTAAATTAGTCGAAATACTAAGTGCTTTGTTAGATAACCAAGAGACTCAATGGTACAAAATAATCTTGGATTATGAAAGATAAATAATAACAATAATAATGCTTCACAGCAAAAAGGCCCCTGGTTCAAGTCCTGGCTGGGGCACCTGAAACAGAGTCACACATGGGGGGACCTTTCTGTGTGCATGTTTGCATGTCCCCCCGTGCATGTGTAGGTTTTCTCCGAGGACTCCAGATTCCTCCCACCCTCCAAAAACATGCTTCATAGGTTCATTGTTCACTCTAAATTGTCCTTAGGTGTGAATGCGAGTGTGTATGGGTGTGTGACTGTGGCCCTGTGACAGAGTGGCGACCTGTCCAGGGGTGTCCCCCCGCTTTTACCCAAAAGTGGTAGGGTTAGGCCACTTGCGGCACCCCTGTGACCACAAATGGGACAAAACGGGTTTAGAAAATGAATGAATGAATAAGACAGCACAAAAGAAAACCAATGATCTCAAAGTAAAAAACAGAAAGCTGCATGCTTCATTTCTCAACCCTTTAACAGCAGATACATTCAGATTTATGCCGCTGCACTAGTGCTCGTCATCATCTATCAAAGGAGACGTCTACGTCTTATTCAGGCCATGGAGCGGCAAGATCCTTAAACGTGGGAGTGGCTACAGATGAAGCGATTTTGGGAAATTTTACAGAGGAGCTGTAAAACTCCACAAAACTTTTAATGAGCTGTAGGACCTCTTGTGGTGCCCGCTGTGCAGTGCCAGGGATGTTGGTCACGTGACTAATTCAATTAGAAAAAAGTGTTTCCATTGCAGTTTTGGTGAAATGTGCCAATTTGGATACACCTCAAAAACAACCTCCTCCAAGCGCAAAAAGTGCAAGTTTTTTTTTTTCTTGTGTTTCCATTAGGCGACTTTATTATCGCAAATCCAATTTGTGCTGTTTCATAGTCACAGAGCATGCGTTGTTAAGGTATCGCTCTAATAACACACTGTGGTATTAAGGATCAATAGATTTATGAAATATTCAAAAAAGTTCACAAATATTTGCCCCCAAAAATTGTAAAATTGAAGTGCATGAAAACTTGAGAATTTTAGGCTTATGTGTATGCTATCGTCGCTGACTATTTTGTCCACCATCTCAGATATTTATCATGTAAATAAGACGAAGCTGAAAAAGAGAAGCAGCCTGGTTTGTGTTGGTGGAAACTTTGTGTTTAATTTGGATATCAAACAAAAAAGTCAGATTTTAAAATTGTTGCTGTTGAGTTTACATCTTGTGCAGCGACTGCTGGCGTTTTTGTCTTCCGCTCTTCTGCTGCTCAGCCTTAAACATGGCCATTAATAAACTGTGAAGTTCTTCATACATCAGGCGTGAGCAACGAGTTGGTTCATTGCCTTCATGACAGCATTTAACATTTATTAATCACCCTAAAGGAGGTTCGGTTTAGCCTCCTGAACACGGATGCAGCAGGGCATAAAAAAAATTAAAAACCACACTGGCGGCGCATAGGAGGCAGAATCATCAGGATGAAAGATGGATAACTCCAGTTGGTCTACAGATTCAAGCTTCACACCAGGATCACTCCCCATCATCAAAAAGATTTAGTGCTTGGAAGAACGTGGTCTTGCTGAGTCTGGACAGACTTGAGCTTCAGAAGGCTCAGACTCACCTCCTTTGTGAGTTGAGCCTTAACGGGTGAAGGTCACTCAGTTACTTTGAAAACGTCTGCTGGTAAAAATATGTAAAAAAAAAAAAAAAAAGATCTACAGCTCTGTTCAGCCTCGTAAGGATCAACTGGCTCACAGATGTGTCAGAACGAGGCTATAAAGTCAAGTAAAAAGGTCTTCCCATTGAAAGATGAACTCGTCAAATGTTGTCAGCTCGACATCATCCCTCCACAGATATGAATAGATTTCCATCCGAACCCACAATGAGGCCCACCAGAGCATGGAGAAGAGCTTCTATTGAATTCTGCCACTGAAGATCGAAAGTCTAAAGCTACGTACACATTTGACACGTGTTCAAGAGCGCCACCTACAGTTGGAAGAGGCTAAGTGCAAAATGTCAAAGAGGGGCAAATCGTGATTTGGGCATGAACTGGAAACAGTTCGCTTTATTGCTAGCGCCCTTGCAATTGCGGATATGGATTGCAGTCATGTCAGCAAAGTGGTCTTGGTTCACCTTTATGAGAAAAACAAAGACATCTTTGGGTTCATCAAATAAACCAAATCCATGCATCAATATCAATCAGAGTCCCTGATTGGTCAATGGGTTTAACTGCATGTTAAATGGAGTGCGTTTTGCACGTGGAGCCCAAAATAGATGTAAAAACTTGCACAGCTATGTGTGAACTTGAAATTTTGGAACGTAGAAGCTCAAGATGTGTTTACATGGACTTTTCATTGGAAGTGGATCGCTTAAATGCACGTTAATGAGAGCGGTATGAATGTAGCTTAAGAGTAAAATGAGCTGAAATATTGGTAAAAATTGTTAATAAGAGGAACTAGCAAAAAAAAAAAAAAAAGCTGAATCTCAAGTAAATGTAAGATTAACGAAGCTCAATTAACAAAAGCAGACGAGCAGAAAACCCATAAATCCAGAAAAATGATTCCAGCAGTGATTTGTTTTGAAGAAATCTGACTTGTAAAAACTCAGGAATTCTTCACATTTTAAAGATGAAAGGAAAGAAAAAACTAAACTGAAACTACTGTAGCTTCGATTTTTTTTTCTGAAGCTGAAAAGTGAGGAACAGAATGTTGTTGAATTGTCGTTTTAACACGTTAGTGCGACTCCTTCACTCCAGCGTGCAGCGGTGCAGCTTTCACTGAGCTTTTTACAGCTTTGATTTGCAGTGGAAATCCCTGTTATTATCCTGAAGTAAAGACCTGGTTACCGTCCACCGGCTGCCTCGCGCTCTAATCAGAGGGAGACTGTTCAGCCTGTCGTTCAGGTCGGCGTTTTGCTTCATCGTCCTCGGCTCTGCCATGGTTACCGAAGGCTGAACTCCCACGGAGAGAACAGGTGGAGAAACAGCTTACAGTGAAGCTGACGGCACCACAGATAAAACACATCTGTGGAGGAAAACTTCTCATGTTCACTCACCCTTTTTTTCCCCTAACTTTTCCACTTTAAGTCCCACTAAAAGCATTCCCGTTGTAAGTAGGATTTTGCCATTTTTAGCCAAAATCTAGGCCAGTTTCTGCAGAGCAGCAGGAGTTTCTTTAAACTTCCACCTCTGAGTTGTGGGCGTGAAGCAATGCCGCCCCCCTCTCCTCCCCACTGCTGAGCGCTCTGTGTTTACACGCTCTCCCACTAGCTTACAGACCCTCACTTTGTTTAAAAATTAGTGCTGTCAAGCAGTTAATTTTTTGTTAATTTTTCTGTGCGATTAATTATTCGTGGTGATCTGAACTGTTTAATCTAATGATTAATGTATAATGATGAATCTAATGATGATTATTTTAATCAAAATGGCTTTTTAACCAAAAAATTGCTGTGAAAAGCCTTATTTTGAGGTATTTTTAAAATTTGTGACATTGTGGGACAGTACAAGATCAAAATAAAGCTAAAAAGGTGGCTTTATGAGGTTTTTTTATTATGAAAGACTCCCAACCATTAACTTTGACACCACCAAGAGGTCATTTTGTTTTTCAATCTTGAACAATTAACAAAACAAAATAAAAACAAAAATAAACATCAGGGGCAGAGTGCTCTAATTTGCCCCTTCAATAAACAGTAGGGACAGTTTTCTTTAACATATTGGCTGAATTTGATCATTTGATAACTGGGATGAAGTAGAAAAGAAATAGAAAAGAGAATCTAAGAAGGAAGAAATGAAACACGGCAGAAGAATTGAACTATTCCGAATTTGAAGTTGAGCTCATCTTAGATAAGAGAGCTAATATTGATCAGTGAAGCTGCACGCCAGTCTTTCTCGGCTTGCATTTTTCTTTTGCGTCTGCGACACACATCTCCAGATGAGATAAGCTTTTTATAAAGTGTATGATTGTCTGTTGAAAGGAGGTGCATTGTTTACCGTCTTGCTTTTGTTAACTACGCCTGGTTATGAAACATGCTCATAATTCTCCACTGATGCGGTTTGAATCTGCACCGGGACTGGAACGCCAGTCCCCTTCTGCTGACATTCCATTGTCATTCGCCTCATTTGAATCGGCCGCTTTCATTAGGACTGCAACCCAGATGCAGACAAATGGGCCTGATGAATCTGATTTTCCGGACGGAAGATAAACGAGCGCTGCAGCATGTGCTGAAGTACGGCTGGATGTGTGTGTGAGTGTGTGTGAGGGGAGGTGGGCTCTGCTGCGGCGCTGCTCATTCAGTCTGATATCCTGGAAAAAAAGAGGAGGTCAAGGGTAATCAGGCAGCTCGCCGTGCGCGGAGGACATGCCTGTTAGAGCCACTTATTGAGACTGAACACACAAAGGTGTGTGTAATTCAGTCATTTTGCAGCGGCGAGCGCCCACTGTTAACGCTTTTTATCTGATACCTCTAAACAAAGCTGCACAACAGCGCATTCAAATTGATTTGGTTTAAACATGATGAACTATATGAAGCACAAATCAAGTTAATACATGCATTTGGTAATTAGGAAACATTTTCCTCTCCTTCAGGTCACAAATGACTTTGGTTCAAAGTATTTTTACTAATATACATTATTCATATCTATTATTCTTCTTTTATTTCTCTGTGTAAGTATAATGGCTAAAGCCAGGCCAAGGTTCATCAATCTTTGCATAGTTTAGCATAAGTTATCATTATTTAGGGCACTCGCCTTTCTTTAGCTTATGGAGAACTTTTTACAATTCTCTGCATAACTGAAGTCAAACTTTTTTCTCTTAGCGTTTGTTTTCTTGTACTCAGGATATTTTAGCTGACACACATTTTTTGCTAACTAATTTAAAAGCTATTTTAGCATTCTCCATTACTCTTCGTGCTTAGATATTTTAGCATTTAGAACAAATATGATAGGAGTAAATCTGCTAAACTAGGAAAAATAGCAACGATGCTAGCTTAGACATTAACTTCAGAAGTGCAAATAGATTGGTTTGTACATTATGTCCTGCGGTGCAATCTGAGCGTCTGGCGCGGAGTGTCAATCCGGAGGCAGCGCAATTTGGACGTTGCAGCACTGTCCAGATTAAAAAAATCTCAACTTTGGCGAACAAGTCTCGTCATTTCAACAAATAAAAGCTTTGAGCATGTGACATGCTTGGGATCAGCGCATTAGTAGAGTTCAAATCCAATATGGAGGATAAGCTAATTGTTCTTGTTGTGAACTTATATTTGTCTTTTTTTTTTTTTTTTTTTAAATCGAGACAATAAACTAATAACAATAACTAATAAACAATAACTAACAAATAACTAATTTTATTCCTATTTTTATTTTCTCCCCTCCTCAGACTAATGCGGGACAGCCCATCACCAAACTGGGTCACACAATAATAATAGAAACACCCCAGAAAGCAGGCTACATTCTAACGTAGCTCCTGCAGTGGGATTGTACCGGGAGAATCTCTGAATGATCTCATGAACCCAGACATAAAACGGGATTACGGATGCTTTTGTGGAGCGTTTTTACATAACTCATTCTGGACATCCTTCATGTCTCCATGCATTGTAAATTAGATCATCACAGACAGCGCTCCATGTAGGGATTAGGCTAAAAGCATTTGTCAGTAGCTCCTCCCACACACGTCTGGGTCATAAAGCTTATGAACACAGTTTTGGACAGGCGTCGAGAAGCTAATTTTTTGCGCATCCAAATGGAGGCGGCTGATCCAAATTTGAAGCGCAAATCACAACATAAACATAAGACAGTTCAGAAACTGCCTGCTGTATTTAGGGAATTTTAAAGAAATGCATTTAAAGCACGTTTTTCGCTAGTTTGTAGCTCCTCCCCTTCAGTATCCTCCTCTGCTGTGTTCATCATCACTCCTCAGGCTCCCCATGACACCATGCAGCACATCCTAATTTAACTGTTTATACTGGCGGACGATTACTGACAGGAAGGTCAGCACTGCTTTACCTTCACAGCTAAATTGTTCCGTGGTCGTGATGCATTTGAATGGAAAGAGCGTACAGTCTTTAGCGTGGTCACTGTCTAGGCTCGCTGTTCTGTCTTTTTGGATTTAATTCCTTTAGCAGTTTGTTTGATTTGAGTTGTGATAAATATGGGTACCAACGATAGAAAAGTGCATCCAAAGCAGTAACCATTTGTGTGAGCGCTTTAAAGCGAGACATGGAGCCCAGCCAGGCTGAGGGGGAGTGTGTGTGAGTGTGCGTGGGTGTATAAATCTATCCCATCCATCTCCTGGATAGACCAACTGTTCCCCATATGAGGTCACACCTCTCACCGTTTTTAGCCAAAATCATAAAACCTGTGTTGATTTCTTGGAGTTTCTGCAGAGCGGCAGGAGTTCATTAGAAATTCACCTCTGAGTTGTAGGCGGGACTGTTGGCGCACCCCCTACCCCTCCTTACACACACTCTCGATAACTTACAGCCCCTCACCCTCAACCAAACATTACCGCTGCAACAAAAATGGCGAGCAATATTGGAGCTTGGATGAGGAAAATAAAGGCTATGAGTGGATGCATCAGAATGAAGCGGAACAGAGAGCATTAAATATGCAATTTAAATACTCAGAAACGCAATTTTGAGCTTTTTTTTCCTTTATATATGTCCTTCATCATGAGAAAAATGCTACAAAAACATGATAAAAAACACTTAATGCGTAATTTTCATTTAAGTGGGTCTTTATGCATTTTAAAGTTACTGTTACTTAAAAAAAAATCAGAATCTGTAAGCCTGACCTATATATATTTTTTTACAATATTTAAAACACATTTTTACAATGAATCTTAGTTCCAAGCTATTTTTACTTTATGTAGTAAAAATATTTGATTCGTTATTTATATTAATATTAATATTTATATATTTATTGTATAACCCAAATTGCATTTAACACTTTGTAGCATTAATAAGCCAATAATTTTTTCAGTAGAATTTTATTCAGCTTTTAGCACTTTCAACCTAATTTCAGCTTCAGGCATTTTTCAGCTAACTTAACTATGTTTTTATATCTTTTCAGAGTAAAAACTCTGCCGACTCCCACAAGAGGAGTTTGTTGTTGAAGAGGAAATGACATTAAGCAAACTGCTAGCTGTTAATTTTCTATTTCCATCAATAGAGCTGGAGGCATTTTTGAGAAAAACTAGTTTGTTAGGATGGAGGTGGGTGGAAGTCGTGGGCGTTTCTGCTTCTGGGGTTTGTTTATACGTGTGTGTGTATTTTCATAATCGCCTCAAACGGGAGTGATCCCGCTCCCCGCCTGCTCTCCCCTGAGGCCTTGCGGGCTGTGAGAGGCGTTAATGGAGAGCGTGGTGGGAGGAAACAGCTTAAACGAGAGGAGGATGGATGAAGAGGTGTAGGAGTAAGATGAATGAAGTGGTGGAGTGTGGGCGGAAGAGGTCAGCAGATCGACAGAGAATGAGGCGGATCGGTGCCAACACCACCACGCCTCGCCCCCTCCAAAACCCATCCTTGTTTTTTTTCACTTCTAGTTAGCGGTTCGTATCCAGACTCGCAAAATCTGCACATGCTGTGATGATGATTTGCTTATTTAAAAAACTAGCATCAAGCCCACAAACAGGGCAAAAACCACTCTTATGAACCTGAAGGGTTTTTATTACTATGAACAGAAAAAAAACAGAGCAGTTACACCGTACAGCGAATCCGATCTAGTGACATGCAACCCAAAATGCATTCACTTCCAGAGGTGCAATTAGTCTAACAGATAAACAAACCTGAGAGGTTGGGCACTTTATTGGGTTGATATTATTATGCTTTGTAGACTTGGAAAGAAAAGGAAAACTCCTTTGACCAATACTCGCTCTATCTCTAAGCTATATTTCATCTGTTTATCATTCAGGATTTGGGATTATTTTACCATATTTTCTGCACTATAGGGTGCACATTTTTTTCCAATAAATGACTTATAATCCAGGGCACCTTATGCATTCACTCTGGTTGTGTTTACTGATGTTGAAGTGATTGTGAGGTACATGAAGCTCTGCCAAAATGTTGGATTGAGTTTTATCATGAATATGCTAACGCGGCTAACTTGTGGCAGTGTCGAACTATTTTTTGTACGTGCTACCAACAAGATTGAAATTTAGCATAGTCACAGTAACATTTATTTTAGCAGTAGTTTTTTTACGTGTTGCAAACAAAGTTGGGAGTTACAAGCTTATTGAATGCGCTAATGCGGCTAACGCTTGTAACACGGCTAACATGTAATAGAGTCGGACTGTTTTTTTGTTGTACATGTAACTGACAGACAGTCTGTTTTTTCATGTGTCACAAACATGATTGGAAGTTATAGTTTTTGTGAACTCGCCAACACTGCTAACACATCTTGGCTGGGAAAAGTTGGGAGTTATCCTAGTCACATTTGTTTTAGCAGTATCAGTCTGTTTTTTTATGTGTTGAAAACAAGGTGTGGAGTTACAAGTATTGGGAATCTGCAAACGGGACTAAAACTTCTAATGTGGCTAACATGTAGCGTGTGACAAACAAGTTCTAGTTACTGTAAAAACAGTTAATCTGACTGACAGATTTATCTTTTGTGCCTTATAATCCGGTGTGCCCTAAAGTGCGTAAAGTAAAAGTTTCTTCAACTTTGTTATTTATTTTAAGTACCTTTGTCAATAATCAGTTTTTTAAATAAATCAGTAATTAGTGTTTTAATAAAGCTTTTGGACATTTTATTGCTTTAAATTGTTCTCATTTGTCCTTCAGTAATTTTAAGTATTTGTCACGTTATTTTACATTATTTTAAACTTTACTGAACATCAACGTAGCTGTAAAAAAAGCTTAAGCTAGCACGGCTTCTACTTTTCTGTTTTTTGCATTTTACAGCACTTTTTAGATTATTTATTTATGGTAATTTACAAATACCTGCTAATTTTTCCGTAACTTTTTTTTTTTTTTTTTACTGAAACTGTAATCTTTCAGCATCACATTTTTTTAAAACGTATTTCAAGAAGTGACAGAAGAGTTGTGTTTTTTAGGATTCAAAACTCTTTTTAAGCTCCAAGTCCTTGAGAAAAAAATGTCAGTAAAAATGCTCACAATACCACAAAAGGCTACAGAGTTGGAGAAAAGATAAATTGACAAAAAATGTTGCTTAACAGCGAGAAACGGCAATAATGGATTTATAAATACTTCACCACATGCCTAACACTCGGAAAAACTGGGAAACTTTTTTTCCTTTTGGTGCATAAAGACAGTGAGAGGTCATGGACCAGAAACAACAGCATTCTTTAGCTGCTGCGTGGGAGGGTTATGTGTCCGAGTATTGATCTGAGCGTCCCCTGAAGCGTTGCAGCTATATCCCTCTGTTTGCATTTGCTACGCCTTGTTTCTTCTTTCCTTCTCTCCTTGGTCAACTACTACAAAAGAAAAGGCCAAAAAAAAAAAAAAATTCATAGTTCATCTGGAGCTGGTCAAAAATGGTCAGATTTCGCTTTTCTTTTGAAAAGAACGATGAATAAATGTTTTAATAGTATGTTAAATAGCTGAATCACCATAAACAAAGCACGTAAGGATTCAAAATGTAATGGAAAATCAGAAAATAAGCTAATGAATGCTACATTTGTTAAAACAAAAAGAAAGACCGAAAAGTAAACGCTTAAATGCTGCATTCACCAAATACAAAACAATGCTAAAAGTATCATTAAGTTACAAGTACTACAATAAATAAAATTTTTTAAAACTCAACAGGAGTTGAAAGGAAAAATAGGTTCAAAATTCTAAACTCCATGTACAATGCTAAATTTGTGCTAAATTCAAGCTCAAGGCTTAACTATATAAAGGCCGACACTGAAAAATGTTAGCACTATAACTTAGCTTATATGTTTAATTTGCTAACAACACGTTAAGAATTTCTGAAGATTTCTTAAGGAAACTAAATCAAATGATACGTTTGATAAACATAGTTGCCAACACAAACACTGAATGAGTGTAAATAAATAAGTGACGGGGAAAATCAGCAGAATTTGAAAAGAAGCAGAATACTTCAGAATGACTGCAGTTTTTTGTGTTTGTTTCCAAGTTTTTGTTTGTGTGCTCCCCTTAAGATGTGGCCGCTCCACCCAACCCAACAACTTGAGGCACCCGAGCTGGTCAACCACCATGCAAGTGACCATCTTTAGAAGCTCCTTACAGCAACAAAAGCCACGGGTTACATGAAAGTGGGCGCGTCCTGTTTTATTTTGTTTTCAGCATCAACAGAAAGTCAATAAAAACGGGATCCGGGCCACCGTGGTCCCCAGCCTGTAGCTGGGACAACTCCTTTACTTTGTTGTAGGCATGAAACTAGACGTGGAGTTGACAGAGGAACCAACAGCACCCGCAGCGGGGGTCACACAAGGAGACAGACGCAGAGCGTGAAGGGGAGGAAAGTCACACATGATAAGGAGGAAGAGGAGCAAAAGAAGGATACGCAATTTTTCATGAATTATTCAGCCGAAGGCCCCCAGACAGATGTAGGGTGGTGGTGTTGGTGGGGTCACTTGTAATGGAGGCGTCACTGCTCTGTTAGATCTGATGCGAGGAGGCGCTTAAGGCTTAGAGGTGACGCAGTGAGAGTGAAGGAGGAGAGCCGGTCTCAATGTAACACTCTTCATCGTGTCATTTGGTTTTCCTCGCTCTTTTCCAGACTCACCGCCTGCTTCAAATCTGCCTCTGATGTCAAGCACTTTTCCTTTCAGCCTTAAACATAGGGATGGACTGAAGGAGAGAGCTGTTGTGATTGTTTTGATGCTGAAGCGACAAGCCTCCTCTGAACTCTGAGCCTGTAAGGAGCAGAGCCTCCCTCTGAGGATGTGAGGCTGTCCATCGCTAACCGTCGGTAAATCTGCTATTATGGAAATGTAGAGGGGCTCAATTGTTAAAAAAAAAAAAAAACAGGCTTTCATCTTTTACTGGTCATCCTGACGGCGAGCCACTCGCATCTGCTCGGCATGAGAGCTCACATGAAAGCCGGATGGGACTTCTAAAGCATCCTGGTGTTCTTCTCTCATATACTTGTCCCAGTTTTTCTCAAAAATGTCCGTGAAGATGGACAAAGCCTTTCTTATCACTTGTGTTCCTGAGATAATAGCCAAAGACGTAAATACTGTACATACTCCAATTGTACAACTGAAACTATCGCCTTGCTGATGAAATGGTGATGGGTAAATGGAGTTTGTATTGGCGGTACTATATTTACAGCCACAAAATGTTGTTGAAAATACCTGAAGAACATTTCGAGATTTAACAAAATTATCATTGCAGCAGTATACGGAAAGACCGTGAGAATGAAAAACGGGTATGGTAGATGTCCAAATTCCACACAAAAGTGCTCATCAACCTGACAAGTTCGATTAAAGGTTCAAACTCTCGCATAAACATTACAACATAAGATTGAATGATATACGAAAAAGTACAGTACTGGTGCTTAATCAAAAAGTTACTGGTCAGGCTAATGGGCTCAAAAATGTAAAGCCTACAATTAAACAGGTGTATGTGACATTTGCCCACTCAACAAATAGTGTCAACAGATTTTCATTAAGGGTTCATGAGCATGTTAGCAAAATCTGCTGTATGAGAGACAAAACAATATGCAAGACAATTGCAACTAAAACTAATGGGATATGCTTGCGACAAGTTGTGAGGATTATTCTGGGAAATGGAGTTTTAAGACAAAAAAGATTACAGTCCAAGTAGCCATCTTAGCCATCTTCAGCTAAGATGCATGGAATAACCTTAAACTTATGCAAATCAAGACCACAGAGGGACAACCAAAGACTCATGATCCTGCTAAACCGTAGAGATGTGGGTTGTTAGCTTGTTTTCAGCAAAGCTCCGCCCCCTTTGCTTCACTCCTTTAGCCAGTTCCATTCCCTCACAGAAAAGGATGTTTTCTGTGTCTTTGTGATGCATTGTTGTTCATCTTCCTGCCTCTGAGTGTGTGGAGTTAAGCAGACAGAGAACAAACCATCATGAAGGTTCTCGTTGGTGTGCTGGTGGGAGACTGGACTTGGCTTCAAACCAAGCACTCTAATAGAGACAAACAACCTGTTTGTTGTGTCCAATCACATCCACGTTAGACTGAATATCCAGATAGTTTCTGTGTCTGTTTAGCTCAGCGCGTTTAAAGTCATCAGAACCCATTTGAGTCAAATTACAGCAGGCCTCAGAGGGGGTTGTCTCAGGGACGCAACAAGTTTCTGAAGAAGGCAGTAATGAAGATTGGATGGATTCCTCCGCTGAGCAGCCCTGTCCACGCGCTGGCGAGGCGACCAGCCCCCGACGCAGCCGTTTGCCTTGTTCCCACAATGTCTCCTTTGCAGCGCATCCATCCCACATGAGATGCGGACATTAATTTGATTCAATGTGTTGTCCGAACGCCTCGTCTTAATCGTTTGATGCAAAAAACAACCCAATTCAAGCTTCCACACTGATATGATTTAATTATTCTTTTACTTTAATTTTTGGTCATTCATGGGAAAATGTATGCCGAAAGACAACACATTCCTTATTCCTTTACTGAAAAAAAAATACCTTCAGCTTAAGAAGGTGGAAGACGGCTAAAAAACAATTTTTTATTATATTTAATTATATTTTTAATTATATTATTTTAAGGCTAAAGTAACTTTGATGCTGATCTCTACCAGAAAATGTGTAATTATCTTGTTTTCTGCACTGTAAGAAGCACTTAACAGCCTTTAATTTTTTTTTCAAATTGATGTTATAATCCATAATAATCTATACAATCCAGAGCACTTTATATGTGGATTAATTCCAGTTGTGTTTCCTGATGTTTAAGTGATTTTGAGAGGTACACGGTGCTCTGTAAAAATGGTTGCATGTTATTGTGAATGCGCTAACAAGGCTAACATGTAGCGGTTTCGGACAGTGTTTTTTTTTTTTTCTTTTTTAAGTGTTACCAACAAGGTTGAACGCTAGCCTAGTCATGTTTGTTTTAGCAGTATCATTCTGTTTTTTTATGAGTTGAAAACAAGATTTGGAGTTACAGGCATTGTGAAAATGCTAACAGGGCTAACACTTCCTACGCGACTAACATGTAGCATGTTACAAACAAGTTCTAGAGTGACGGTGATTGCAGTTAGTAATGTCTGACTGAAGGACATATCTCCGACTCTTTTGTCTCATTAGATGCCTAATAGCTTGGTGCGCCTTAAATATGATACAAGTTCAAGAATAGACTATTCACTGCCCTTTAGTGCAAAAAATATGGAAAGTGTAAAATGAACAGAGCAAAGTGAAAGACGGCTAAAAACATCCACACACAAACTTACATTAAACTAACAATCCTTAAAATGATAAATGGTGAAACTTTTAAATTCCTTCTGATATACTACAATAGGTTTTTAAATAAATAGTTCAATTATACAAAGAAGATACTAAGATAGTAGGGTTAGGGTTAGAAAAAACGGAACCAAGTAAGCTAAAACTAACAATTAAAAAATGCTAGGAATGCCAAGTTACCAACAATAACAGCTACACGGTCACAGAATAAATGTAAAGGCATAAAAATAGACGCCAAACATAAAAACATTTTATAAACTCTAAATCAGCCAAAAAATTTGTTTTAAATATCTTAATATCAAGTATAGAAACCTGGCCACTTTACAAAACACAAAGTTAGACTAACGCTACATGACTGCAAATAAGAAAATCTGAATAATTTAGAAAATTGACAACATTTCTTGAAAAACCATAAGAGAAAACAACATAGAAAAATGCGAAAAATGTTACAATAAAGGCTACATCGATTGAAAGAATAATGCTGAAAAAATAAAAATGCAGAATTACATGCACTTTCAGTCATTTTAGCGTCCATATGTTCATAAATCTTTTAGTTGAACTCCGATAGACTTGTAACCACTTTGTTATTCTACTTTTAATCCAAAAAACTGTCCTAATCTTTTGCTTTATGCTAAATATGATGAGATTTGTAACAGCATAAGAAAAAAACTACAGATAAAAATGTCGACACTACCCCATTAAATAAAAAGCAAATAACATTTTCTATTGTACTGTAAGGAATGACTGTGTCAGCAACGCAAGACGAGACATTTTGGAGAATCGAAACCTGACAAAACATATATTTTTTAGCTGGTGCATCCAGTGAGATGTGACTGAGCTTTCAGTAGGAATTTTCTTCATCCTTTTTTGTTTTTTGTTTGGAGTTTGCATTCTCTAGTGTCCACAAACATAATTGCTGACTGCAGCAGCCTCAGAATCTAAAAAATACAGGAGCTCAAAGACGGTGAGGGTCTCTTCGGGGAGCTAAAGTGCAGAGTTGGGCAGATGACCCTGCTCGCTTCATCTGTGACCATGTGACCCGTGGTAATCTTTGACGGCAGAAGCCTCCTGTGCTCATGAGCTGAGGTACAGCTGGGAAAATCCACAGCAGAGAATGTGAATGATCCAAGCTGAAAGTGGGTTTTCCTGTTAAAACTGAGTTAGAGTCAAAGTTCACCTGCAGAAAACTGCGCCACAGTTTTTTAGGTAGAACTAGGATCCTTCATCTCTTTTAAACACGACCTTTGTGAAGCCTTCATGTGACGGACGATTAACACTCAAGCACTGGGGATAAAATGTCAAAGCACATCGACACTAAAGCTGGACCAGGGTGGAGTTTTTAATGGTTTGCGGTTGACGTGCGGCAGATCAGACTGACATGCAGCACGAGCTGTGAAACATGAGCAGAAAGGGAAGTGAGCTGATGAGATGCATGTGTGGGCGGTTATGATGTGGAAATGCAGCACGGCAAAGACATTTGCCGCCCACCCTCGAATGTTTCAGGTGCGACTTTTTATGGTCAGGGGTTGCAAAGGGCTCATTTCCATGCACACAAAATATTTGATCAATATTGGGTTTTTTATTGGATTTTTTTTCTTTACCGTTTTCCAAGTGAATATGTAAACTGTTTTTAATGGAAGTTAACCAAACCAAATAAACAGATTTATTTGTGATATTTGCTGTAGTTAAATTACTTTACTTATTACCTATTTAAAAAAAGTAATTCCCTACTCGTTACTCTACTTTTTTTCCATTCATATACGAATTCTCAAGGGAAGAATAATCTCGATCCTCAAACACAGGGCTCCTTTGAAAGAGATTTTAAATCTCAATATGATGTCTGTGGTTAAATAAAGGTAAATACATAAAAATAAAATAAATATAAATAAACTATATTATTAAAAAAATAATCTTGTATAACAAGGTATGAACATGGTTCATACTTTGAGCAGGTGTGTTCATAAAATTAGCCATTAAAAAGGTTAACACTAAATTCGATTTCCAATTTTCACTGATATTTTTCTCTCTAACCTTTAACAAAAACTACAAATAACTGAATATTTTTAACTAAAACTTTCATTTTAACGTCTCTTTTGGAAGCTGGGCTGAATACAAAGTGCAACTAAATATGAGCTGTACAAATGTTTATAAAGCAATGAAGCAGGGGTTTTTTGAGCTGCTGCTAGCTTGAGCATCTCATAAAGAGAAACACGTCTCACACTCGACAAAGTCCTTGTTTGTTGAAACAATTTTTTCTTGCTCCCTCTTTTAGTAGCAACAGTTTGCGTGTGGTTTGTTCCGAACTAGTTAACCGAACTGGAACTTAAACCGTACCAGTTACATAAAACTGAAGAAAGCTCTTCTTTGCTAGCGATTCTTTAGCGTCAAAGAAAAAAAAACAGATTTTTGCCAAAATAAACCTTCTTAAACAACTATTTTGAATTTATTGCTAAAAATTGAAAGTGGTAAAAAGAAATTAGCAAAGCGTAATTAAATTAAGTCAAAATGTATATACAGGGCGTAAATGTGCTAAATTATTGTAAAATACTAGTTAGCTACAAACTGCTAACTAGTAGCTTTGAGATTGTGCTGTCTTGACCTGCTTTTAAGAGGCTAACCGGTGTCTGTGAAAGCCCAGCCGAGGATTTGACTAAACTAATCTTTTTGGGGTTATTTGTAGAAGTCCAGGGTGTCAGTCACAAGTACCACCCCCAATAATTGAACCCCTGAAGCGGCATAAAAGAGTAATTCCAATGACATCCTCACTCCCAGTTAGCTTTAAGTAAAATTTCATGCTTGTGAATGTTTGATCTGGCAGACGGGCAACATGGCTCACGTCCCAGAAACACTAAGGATGGTCTATAAGCCTCACTGGGCCAAGCTCATTCATGTGCACGGCCACTGCTAATGGCAATGCTGTCCTGATGACAGCTGCACAGTGCCATGGCAACTGAGGTGGCAAGTCATGAGTGTAAAATAAACCACAAAGGAGGCATTTGTCACTCCGGCGAAAAGAGACAATGAAAACGAACCACGACACATCTGCACAAACAGGTGATTGCGATATAGAAGAAAGAAGGAAAGAAGACATAGAAAGACGCAAGAACGTCGGTTCAGTTTAATGCTTTGCTTCTTCATCACCACTGACATTTAGCGGTTTGTCAAACACAGCTCCTAACGGCTCTGTTACCAGGAGAAAATGATATTGTGGATGCAGATTGAAACATCACATCACAGGAAAACATTTGAAAGTGATGAAAGAACAATCTGCCAAATCCCACCGTCAATACTCGGGAGGCTCCAAAGACACAAAAGCTGAAGATGAAGAAATTGTGAAAATAGATTCGGTCACATTTATGTTCAAAGTCTTTGACTTCCACGGCATCAACTGCTACCGAGAAATATTAGCATCAAGGGCCACACATAGCATTTTAATAGTAAACATTGACAGTATATAAGAACTGGACTGAGTGACTCCTCCCCTTCTCCTTTTCCAAACATGAAGCACCTGCTGGCTCCAAAAGGCCAAAATCCCAGAGACTTCTGAGAAATAAACAGCTGTTACTCAGTCATTCTATTTGTCAGAATAACCATTCTTGTTCTGCTACATTTTTAACATGTTCTTTCAGATCCTATCTTTTTTTTTTTTTTTTTTACATTTTTTCTTTATTGCAAGTTAGTCAAGCTATAATCTGGCCAATCAGATGCCTCCGTAAAAGCATGTGGTGCTCTCTGGCCCCCATCCCATCCCAAACGCTCAAAACGTTTGACCAATTGTCTTGAGCCCGCTTTCAATGTTAAGGGTGTGGACTTCCAACAAGCTTCCTCCTGACTGGCAACAATAGTTGCCATATTGATTGACTCAGATCAATCACTGCCTAATAACCTCGTCTGGCTCAAAACGATGGCGTCCCCATGCGGAAAAAATTGCAACTGAATTGGCTTCATTTGGTTGGAGCCAAAAGTAAACCCTTTTCTATGGGTGACTTCACACTCACTCGGCCCAGTTCTCTTTTACAGTTAATGATAATAACCCATGATCTCCAACTCTGTAATTTACCCCTAAGCCCTCAAAAATATCTAAAATATCAGTACAAATCATTTGGTAACTATTAGGTAAGGTTACAGTTGATGTATATCAATAATATATACCCCCAAAAAAGAGATAAGTGTAACAACAGACAAAGAAAAGCCAACAAACTGCTAAACATTTCAATGTTATGATGGACTTTTGGCTTAGTTACAACTCCAGTTACAACTGAGACCTAAAATGTTATATTTTAGGATTTCTGAACTCCTAAAACTACAAAGTGCAATAAAAACATGAAAGCATTTCATTCTATTTTTAAAATGTAGTAGAAGATAACTAAAGCAGATCTAAGGCTGCAGTTTGAATAAACAGATTTAAAGCTCAGCACTGGAATTGGCTCCTGTTATTCAAGCAAGCATCTGTTAGCCATGAAGCTGTCTTGCCACTTCACTCCCTGCTGGAAGCCCTCAGGCCTCGTTAAGCCAAAGCAAATGGAACAATTACAGATGAGAATCAGCACAGGTGGAATTTGCATGATTGCATGCACAAGTACAGAGCTGCAGAGCAATTCACAGAGTCTGCAGTGAAGGAAAAAGATTCTAAGAGATGAGGAGGTATGTAGGCAGGTGTTCGCTACTGCTCGGGAACAGACAAGATGAAGTGATGTTTAGAGGACTGGCAGTCTACCTGCTAACACAATTTTTTGCCTCATCATTTTTGGAAAATGATGATGATGAAGCTGGGGTCTGGGGTGTCACAGAACCCCCTTAAAGAATTGAATCAGACATGGGAGATTAACTTAACAATAATAATACCTTTTATTTAAAAAACAAAAGCGCCTTTCAAGACACAGCACAAATAAAAACAGGTAAACAGATGGGCAAGAAAGAAATGGTGAGGAGGTGTTCAAAACAACATTTCCTGAACAGATGCGTTTTGAGTTTGGATTTGAATAGGGACAGGGAGTCAGAGTTTCTTAAATTCAGTGGAATAGAGTTCCAGAGTCGGGGCAGAGCCACTGAAAGCCCTGCCTAAAGGTGTACAGAAAGATTTTGTAAACAATTCTTGATATGACTGGAAGCCAGTGAAGCTGCTTTAGGATTGGGGTGAAGTGGTGGCGAAGGCGAGTTCTGGT
>BSAI01000106.1:9616742-9643924 GCA_036245035.1 Adrianichthys oophorus
CACACACACACACACACACACACACACACACACACACACACACACACACACAGACACACCCAGACACACACACACACACACACACAGACACACCCAGACAGACACACACACACACACACACACACACACACCTTGACAGAATACAGATCAGCTTCATCTGTCGACTCATCGTCCATCTGACACGATTAGGAGATGACCACCACAGGTCTGGGTGGTGTGGGTGGAGCTACTCCTAATTAGACAACTGTGTGTGCGCATGTGCATGTGTGTTGTGATGGAGGAGGTAAAAACAAACTATGTTTAAATGTGAATCCAGAACAGATGGAGTGTGCTCTGGACAAATAACAGAAGAGTTGGGAGTGTGTGTGTGTGTGTTGCCTGGGGTTGTGTTTGTGCGCACAGTGCATATGGAAACGCACGTCCCCGAAATCCTGCCGTGCAGTGGCGTGCATATGTGGGGGCGTGTGCAGCTGATAGAGCACGTGCGGGGAGGATTTGGAGCGCAGAGGCGCAGGTGTCTCTGGAAATGCCATCTCTCTCGTCGGCCCACGGGTTATTTGTACGAGGTGGTATGGCGGGGGGTTTGGTGATAACTCCCCAGAAAATGAGGACGGCAGAGGATATACAGCCAAAGTGGCGGAGCCAGGGGCGGGAACTCTGCAATTACTGCGAGGGCCATCGGCTGACACTGCAGAGACGACAGCCAGAAACCCCATCACGGTTACACAACCTCTGCGCACGTACAAAACAAAACAATAAAACAAAAAAATAAAACACTTTCACAACAGGGGAACCACACAAACCACTTTAAAGAGGCTTATGCGTTACTATAGTAACTCTGATGGGACATTTCAAGATTGTTTAAGCTTAGATGAGACACTCTTACAAAATCTGAATCAACTTTAGTCAAACTGAGAAGGCTTCAAATGAGAAAAATGTCTGAGGTCTGATCAAGAAGATGCATTTTTTCAAGAATTCTGCTTCTTTACGTTCATACTTATCTTATTTATGACTTGCAATCACTATAGACAAATGTAAACAAAAAAATTTGATTTTATTTATTATTTGTCAGTCTTTCTTCTACGTCTCAACTTTTTTTCAGCCACTTCAACATGAAAAGATCCAGAATTTTTACTAAATATTTGGAATTATTAATATAACTGTTAGCTTTCTGGCATGTTAGCTACATAAGTAATTAACAACTATTTTAGTATTTTATAACAATTACCAAGTATTGGTCAAGAAACTGTGTTCCAGAAAACAACATAAGTTTTTTTTAAAATTTTGTCTAAAAACAGCATAAAAAAAACTCTTAAAGAATATCTGAGCTTGAATTGAGACATTTCCAGTCCTAAAATGGCGTTCTATAGGGAAAATCCCAGTAATTGTATTTTTACTTTAACAAATTGTCAACTTTGTTTTATCGAGTCTTCATCCTCTGTTAAATATCTACAGACATTTTTTAAATCCAGCTTTTTATTGTATGCATCATGTGGAACCTTTTTAAGGTGAAGCATAGTTTTCTTCCTCAACTCTTTAGGGGAATGATAAGGGCAAGTCTATTTTTTCAAATTAAAAGGATTTTTTTTCACATTAACATAGTCCCACATGAAAACTGTAAAATGTCTGTTTGAAAATGTCTGTAAATAAAGGATAAAAAAAGTGGGAAAAAAAGGCAAACGCCGACTTAAGTTTCACGCACGTCAGTCAGTAAAAAGTAATTTCTGACATTAAACTGGTCCAGGGTTTAGTCGGAGGTTGGAGACCACTGGTCTAAAGCACTCCACATGTCTCCACGTCTTAAGGAACTTGATGTTAAAGCTCTACAGGTTTGTCTTAATCTGTTTGCTTGTAATGATTTCCCGCGTCATGTGACCTGACGCCTCCTGACTTTAGCATATTTGCGTGCTCCTCATCAGCGTGACGGAGCATCTTAAAAACTCATTCAGTGAGTTCGCTTACCTTTGACTCAAGAGTTATTGAAAATATTCATCGTTCCGTTTCCCCCCGTGAACTCAACGAGACCCGCGCCGCTCAAAGTAATGAGTGCTGTAATAACACCGCTGTGTTCATCTCGCCGCAGAATGAAACTGAATCAGAAGGTTTTGGCGGGGTCAAGTGGGGGCACGAGGATCCATACACTGATCCCACATCAATTTTAGACAGATGGAAAGATATTAGCAGAGGCTGAGCAGAGATGAAAGAGGAGATTACAGCACAGTGGGGGCTATCATTTCTGAGATTCCCTCTCCTCTACAGTATTATTCTTTCATATTTTCAATATTCTTTCTAAAAGCTTGTGCATGTGTCCATGTTTGCCGTCCAAAACCTTTGTGTTCTGTTCCCTTCAGCACAGAAACAAGAACACTGACGGTCTCAGCACTCCCACACAAACAGTCAGCTTCGCTCCGCTGCATCACTTCAGGACACAAAGGCTCACGGAGTCTGACATCAGCAGACTTGGAACATGTCCTCCGGCTGAAAACACAGCTTTCTCCCCCACATGCTTTGGTGTTTGGACTGCTTGGACTCAGAGAATCCTACAGGTCAGCAAAGCTCTGCTGTCTTCACAACTCTTCAAACCATGAGGTGAATAAAACCTTTCACTGACATGATTTCCACGTGTGATGGCGGCTATGGACAAATGTCTACTTTCAAACATAAAAATATATTTCAAGATGCATTCAGCTGCTAACATCACATTTTTTTAAGCACACGGTTCTGGCATCTTGTTAGGAACCTTCTTATTTAATGCCACCCTCCTTTTTAGAGCAAATTAGAATGTAGCTTTTTTATTTACACAGGCTAGATTAGCATGTTTAGCATTTTTCTGAACTTTACAAGGTACTTTCAAATGCAAAAATATATTTCAAGATGCATTCAGCTTCTAATATGGCATTTTAAAGCATATTCCTTGCTAATGTTACACTTTTTAACACAGTTCTGGCATCTAATTTTGTTCAAAGCTTCTTTACAACAATATCCAACTTTTTAAGGCAAATTAGCACGTAGCTTTCATATTTAAAGCAGCTAGATTAGCATGTTTAGCATCATTTTTAAACTTTTACTAGGTATTTTACAAAAATATATATTTCAAGATGCATTTAGCGTCAACTATTGTATGTTTTAAAGCACATTCCTAGTTAATATTAGTATTTTTAACACACTTGTAGCATTGTATATTGTTAAAAAGCTTCCTTTTTATGCTACTCAACTTTTTCAGGTAAATTAGCATGTGGCAGTCATATTTACAGCAGCTAGATTAGCCTCATTAGCATTTGTTTCTGAAATTTACTTTTTTACATTTCTTTTCTCAGCTTTTCCATATTTTTTTAAATATTTTTAAAAGATGTAAAAACAATTTAGCTGAAGCACCACTTAATTTAGTTTCAGCTGTCTCACACTTTTTAGGCTAATTTTTCAGCACTTCTAAAATTGTTAAGCAATTTAGCCAACAAGTGTCAAATTTTACAATTTTTGCAGTTTCTTGCAGCTGTTACACATTTTTCCTTTAAATATTTTTTACATTATTATGGAAGGCAACATTTATATAGTTTATAGATGGTTAAAGTCACACTCACGAAATTTGCTTTTTTGATTAAATTAGCATTTAAAATATAGAATTTTTCCACTTTGCTGATGATTGTTTAGCTAGTTTCAGCAGACTAAAATTGTATTGCATTAAATCTGACTTTTATGGAAGGTCAAAACGTCACATTACACAACTTGTTTTTCTTTATACTTCCGATAAACTTTAGAAAACTTGATTTGGGATTTAAACCCACACACTTTGCTTTTGGTAAAAAAAAATAAATAACAGAAATTCATTTTTACAAACCATTTTTTGATCTACCCTCATAAACTTTGTGGCCTTTTGGTATGGAAGTTCTTTTTTATGATGTGCAAAGTTTGAATCAAGAAATGCATTCATTTAAACTAATAAACTGATTCCATAATACTAGAAAATGTTCTTATGTGAAATGTGTTCACATATCCATCATCTGCAGTTTAGAAAAAAAACCTGCATTGTTGCATCACCTTCATGGAGGTCAGAATTTTGGACCAAAGAAAGTCCCTGCAGTCCTTCCTGTGCAGCACAGAAAAGACCCATATTTCAACAAGAGATGCTCTTGATTCAGACTTTTGTGTTAAACTCCCTTCACACTGCCCTCGGCAACACGGGTTCAAGTGGCCAAACCATTGAAAAATCTATGTAAAAGCGTGCATTGGGCTTCTGCATTCAAAACGTTTGCGTTCACACATAACTACGGAAGTTTAAACAACTGTTTTAAGGCTCTATGTACAAAACATGTGACCACTGAACGCATGTTGAAGTCAAACTTTGACCAATCAGGGACCTGGATTTGGTAGCGATGTATGGATGGTGTTCCTTTTGTTTAAAGGAATCCCAACCCTTTGAAAATGGATCACAGAGGATTGATTTAATATGTTTTTGCAACTTATTTAGGCCATTATCATAGTACAACAATGACAACCAGGCCGTGTCGGAAGGATCTGGACTGACTTGGGTTCCAATAATTTGGAAGGACTTTCAATATCGCGAAACTAAATAGATGATTCCGGGCCTGTTCTTTAAAACTTTTCCCTTCTTCCCATGTTTTGCCTTCATCTTTAATCTTAGTGTTTTATGGGGTTTTACTTCACTTGTTATGCGTCTGAGCCGCTAAAAAAAAAAAAAAAAGAACCGAGCAGCTGCAGAGCTCAAAAGTACGTATTTGTTTCCCTCCCAGGTGGATAACTTAAAGTGACAGATCGGCAGACGAGGAAGGAAAGGAGGGAGATGGATGGATGGATGGGAAGGGGGGACCAGATGGGCAGAGGAGGCGCCTCGCCAAAGACAGAAAGGATAAAGAACCGGGCGCAAGGAAAAGAATGATCACATGAAGTGAGGATAGAAGTGTTCCTCCTTTGTCAGGAGTTCAAATCGTCTCAAGAGAAGGATGATCCAAAAGAAAAATGGGTCTTCTGCTCCGGATTTGAGGAGGTCTGATGAGAACAGGAGGTTGAGAGCAGACTGAGGGGAGGAGGAGTGCAACAGAGGGAGCAGCTCCAGAAACATATGATTCCATGCCGGAGCCAAATCCTAACCACACTGTGTGCTCCCAGAGATGCAAACATCAGATCAATTTCCAGGCTCCCCCAGCAGATTTCTGCCTGTTGACCTGCCTCACCCCGCCACATGCTTGTGAGAAAGAGAGGCTGAGAGCCTAACAGGAGACCGACAGAAAATATGACAAGCAGAAGAACAGGAAGTTGAGTTCATAGAGGTGCTGCACGCAGAGATAATGGGAGAACGCGCTTGAGGCGTCAGTAATTATACAGACGGACAAGAAGCTTTAATTAGAGCAGGATGGAGCACCAACGCATCAACGCAAGTGTGAAACCAGCATTTGTGAGCTGAACTATTACATAAGCCACTTCCTCCAGTGTGTTCCTGCTGGTGGCGTTTCATAAAGAGACGTGTGCACTCGTCAGAGGGGGACAGATCTGTGTGCTCCGTCACTCACTCTGGCCAACACAAAGCCTGCGTCTGCACACGGGCTTACTGTGGCGAAAGAAAGTCAATGCACCTCACATTATCAGATCCCACTGACTTATGAGATTCAAATCTTTAAAAGGTTTAGCCAAGTAAGAGAATCTGAATGTTCAGAAACTCCCTAAGGTGATGTTTTAAAATTAACACTAATATTTTAACTATCTCATAAAATCCTCACCTACTCCTACTTTTCTTTGAGCAGACTTATCAAAGAACTTTAAAAAACATTTTTTCAGCTAATGTTGAAATATTTATTACATATGTAATATTTAGCTTTTAGCTGAATAGTTAATAGGCTTTATTTGGCATTTTTTAAGTGTGGTTTACAGTTATCCAGCCTTTTAGGCTTTTGTAGACTGTATTTGGCTGACTACTGTTTGTGTAGAGTTATGAGTCTTAAGTGTAGCTAACGCCTTTTCGCTTCAATCGCTATTTTTCGTTAATAGATAGTTTCATTGCTAGCAATGTAAGCACTGCTCCTGACAGTAAAACTTGTTTTCTTCCTTTACCCCGAGATGCCTACTGATGTATGGATCAAACCACTTCAGCTCCAGAAGGACCACAATTTAGCATCTGTACAAAAGGAAAAGCATAGCTTTGTTTTTTTCTTTTTTTCATAGCTGGTAATAAATTCAGACATCAAATGTTAAAGTATGAATTGATTTATTCGAGACTAAGCAGAATTTATGATTTTTCATTATTTTTTCAGCTTTCATTTGTGTTTGCTAATTTTTTATGTAACTATTTTGGTATTGCTCTGGACAAATCTTTTCATCTTTAATTATCGTGGCACTGATCCATTTTTTTTTAAAGATTAACATTGTTTATGATTTTTTTGGCTTTCTTTTGTTATTTTAAAGCAAATTTCTTTGCTAGTAATACTAGTATTCCTTGTGACAATCAAACCTTGTTGTCTTCTTCTAAATATTGTAGCATTATTAAGACTCTTGCATTGTTTATGATTTTTCAGCTTCTTTTTACTTTTCTTTTGTTATTTTAGTTACTGTCATTTGTAGCTGTGCCAGTACTACTAATTACAAGGAAATTTTGTCTTACTTTAATTATTGCAGTATTAATCCATGTATTTAGAGACATTACCAGTGTTTATGATTTTTTATCTTCTTTTTAGCTTTTGTTTTACTTTTACTAATTTTATTTGTAGCTATGTTAGCATTGGCAATGACAATAAATCTGGCATTCCTTCAAAATTATTGCAGCATTATTCGATTTATTTAGAGACAGTAGCATATGTTATAATTTCTCAGATTGACTTCATGGTTTGCTTTCTTTGCTAATTTTTTAGCAATATTCCATTTTTATATACATTAGCATTGTTCTTATATCATTTAAGCTTACTTAATTTGTAGCTATGTTAGCATTGCTCATAATGATCAAATCTTGCCATCTTCTCCCCCCACCCTCCCTTTATATTTTTTAAAGAATTTTCACAGTTTCTAATTAGCAGCTTTGTCATGAAGCTGCACAGCTGTGATGGTTTCTGATGCTTCAGATGTGGAACTGTGTTGCTAATCCTTCCCCTCATAATCACAAGCTGCTCACGGGTTAGTCAATACTATTGAGCTGAAGTGACACACTTAGTGTATCCTCACTCGGGCAGACAAACAGCCACCCTCTGCAGTAAATAAGAGGCAGTTACCGGCTCTGTGCAAACACAACTCGGCTTCACAGCCACGATCTGCATTCAGCAGGCGTGCATGTAAATTCTGCAGCTGTGACACAAGCCGTTTTTATCAGGTACACACAAACAATATCACACTGTGTGGGTCTCATGCATACCTGCACTGCAGCATGGTGCGTGCACGTGTGTGTGTGTATGTGCAGATGAGTAGTCCCAGAGCAATTCCTCAGTTTAGTGGAGCATTACAGCCGATCAATAGAATGTGCTGCAGAGGGATTTGTAGCAGCTGCATATTCACTCAGTTTCACCTGTCTGCACGTGTGTGTGAGCGGGAAATTTCATTGGTTAACAGTATCCTCTGCCACCAAGTGGACTGCACACCTTTGAGTGGTGAGCAGCAAAAGCAGCTTTAAAGACAGAACATCGTCCACGTACCAAGTTTTACCTTCACTTAATTGCAAATCACAGATAAGACACTAGATGGAGCGTTTGCCAAAATGCAGCATTTGTTGAGCTGTCCAACTCATTATGTAAACTCTCGGTAAACTGCATAATCGTGATTAAAAGATCACAGAGAACGATTTTAGAATAGATCAAAAGGTGGCTGGAGTGGAACTTCAAGGAGTGCAGTGACAGAATGCTTGCTCGAAATTAAAAACTTAAAAAAAAAGTTTATGTTTGTTTATCTAATTTTCACTTGCACTTTTCTTATTAAATTTAAAGTTTTGGAGCACTTCTATGAAAGCAGACCTCACATGACCCACACTGCGTACAATCAAAATGAATCGGCAGTTGAGAAAATACGCACAAACCTTAAATCCCCATCCCTGCATAGTTACGTCTTCCTGAAATCTCTTATTTTGAAAAGCTAAACTTGTGATTCTGCTTTTCTTCCAACTCTCAATTCAGGTTTTATTGTTGAGAAAGCTTCTCTGGTACACAAAGCAGGTCAAGCGACACGCAGCTGCCAATATCGGCAAATGTTTTTTCATCTCCAGCTGTCAGGACTTTACTTACGGACCAGTCGGAGCAGAAATTCTGCTCTGCGGTCAAAGTTCTGCCTGACTGAAGGTCCGCTTTGTTGCTGGAAGAACTTCAGCTCAAAGTTCTACAGGGAAGAACAGGCCCTGCACATGGAAGTGGATGTTTGCTGCAGTTTGCAGTTTTTTTTTTTTGCCGCTTTCATTTGAGGTGGTCTTTGATTTTTCTTTTCAACCCCATTATTGCACGCTGACAGGCGGGAGCAACATCAATAATATAAAGTAGAAGAAACCTCAGCATTCTGCCATTAAAACTAAGTCCTGGATGATTTATTTATTCATGCACTCAAAGTTTCACACAATAGATATTGTTTAAAGTAGCAAAAACTGTTACAAACATCCAGAAAGTTTTGTTCAACTTCCCCCCCAGATTTACTGTATTCTTAGTTTCACACATAATTTGAAATTTGTTGTTTTATCTTCCCTAATTTAGCGATTCCTGACAATCTAGTCACAGTTGATAAATTCTGCTCATTGGAGCAAATATAAAGGCTTTACTTCTGTATGGTTTAAGACCCACTGCAATGAAAATCATGTTTTTTGGTGTTTTTAACATGTTCTTGGGGCATTTTTCTGATAATGGAGGTCATATTTTTTTTTAAATTGCTTAAAATTGCCTTTCTGAATATATTAGAGAAGATAAAGAGTTGCTTTTTGAAAAAGGGCATATTTGTGATGTAGAAAATTGTTTGGGCGGGCCACAAGCTCCATGTTCTAGTCCACCTCACAACAAAGGGGCGGGGCTTCTCCTCTTCAAAGGTCCCACCCACAGCTCAGAGGCAAATTTCTGATAAACTCCTACTGCTCTGCAGAAACTTTGTCCATGAAAACGATAATTATATATAATTATCATTAAAAAAAAAAGAATGGTTTTATAAAAGGTTAAACGATGATTATAGTGGGACTTTAAAAACATAAAATAAAGTTATGTCACAGCAAGACCCTGGAGTTCATCTCCATTTATGGCAGATCCTGGCAATTTTATGAAAATAGGACAAGAAAACAATGTTAGCGGCCTGTTTTCTGTTCCTTGAGGACAAATGGGGGAGACAGACGTTAGCTAAGACCTATATTCAAATAAGATGACTTTTTTCTTTTTATCTGTGAGTGTTTTCGACATCTTTTCTTTTTTTTATGGCAGAGAACTGCACATACACAATATTTGGTGAAACTGAGGTACAATAACTATTCATAGTAGGACATCTTACAGCTTGGACATCTCGTTGCAAATGCCCATCGATTTAACATTTAAACCGAACGGTCAGGGATCTGTGTTCACATCAACCTGTGAATCACATTTAGTGTAAACAGCTTTACACTGTCTAAAGAAAGTTCTTCCTTCACTGATGTTGCTTTAGTTGGAGTTTAACGTCCCACCAATTTAGAGGCAAACTCTTTTCAACGTCTCAAACCCTAAGACAAAAGAATAATAAAACACAGATGTAGAAGCAATAAAAATCACAACTCCCAATCATCAAAACCAAGATGACATTAAAAAAGACTTGAAGACTAAAATTGTGAAACTGAAGTTTTTACTTCATCATTTGCTCCTGGTCACTGCCTATGTTGTTTTCTTTTATTGTATTTCCACTCTTAATTTTGCTCTTTTGATTCACTGCATCAGAGGATTTAGGCCATAACGCTTGGTTTTATGGGTTTTTTGTCTTTACTTTGCTGTTGCGTTCAGGTGAAGTTTAGTAAAATTGACTTTGTGAATGTGAATGTTTCATGCAGAACACTCCATTTCTGTCTGGCCCAACCTCCAGACTTTCCGCTCCTCCTCTGAAAAAAAAATTTGCTACTTCCCCTCCCTTTGATCTAATTTCGGGTTATTTTTTACTTTAAAATTCCTTAAAAATGAAAATGTAAACAGGCCACATTCTGTCACAGTATGTATAATTCATCCATCTATTGATCCAGCGCCTCCTACCTTCACAGCTGCTGTGGCCCTCCTCATATCCAGCGCTACAGCTGCACTTCCCGATGGGCACCAGCCACTCCCCCTCTGCGCTGCAGTGCATCCTGGGAGGGCTGTCTGTGTCCACCTCCGAGTTGTTCACACAAGAGCCGCGCACCTCAACCAAGGTGGCGAAGGCGGCCTCTGCCACAGTGTCGGGGAACACGGCCAGATTTTGAACGGTGGCAAGGCAGCGCTTGTAGTAAACCCTCACAGCCACTAGAGCCACACAGGCGCCCACGTCCTGGAAGGCCAAGTGAAAGCCCTTTCGGTTCAGGTGTCCAATCTCGCGCACTTCCGTGTTCAGCTTCATCTTCCTCTCGCCCAGGTCACCCTGCGTGAAGCTCTCGTCCGCTGCGATTGTGTCGATCTTGGTGTAGCGATCCTCTCGTGTTACGCCACCGAGGTCCCGGTCCGTCTCCACGTACAGAAGGTTGAAGGTCTCTTTGCAGGTGCCCGCCACTCCAGGGATGCTATTGCAGTCTCGCAGCGTGAACTGGAGCTCCACAAAGATGCGCTGGCCCCCGCGCCGAGCGACCCAGCCCGTCTGCAGCCAGTTGTTCTGCTGCATGGGCTCCATCACGTTACACACCTGGTAGGTTCTGATGGGCTTGTACTTCTCATCCACGCCGCTTATCTCCTCCCACTGACAGACATGGACAACACCAGATAAAACACCAGAAGATAAACAGAAAGAACACAGTGATGGAAATGACAACATCGTCTGCATATTTACTGTCTTTTTACAGAATATTTCTTTTGTGACGTTGGCCTTCTTCATCTTAACCAATGAAAACCAACTACTGGTTCCAATTGAAACCTCAGATTCTCTGCTTGTTCCCTTCTTTTTAACTGAAAAAATGATCTATCACCATAAACATAAGGCCCACTCAGAGGGGCAAAAAAAGTCTGTCAGTCACAGGTTCTGGAAGTTGTCCAACTCGACAAAAGTAGACCACATCATTTTGTATTGTAACCCTGTTTGTTAATGACAGAGATCTGTCATGCCTGTAGGTCTTCATTTTTGTAGCTGCTATTTTGATCCATTCTTCAAGGCAGATCTTCTCTGAAGCTGTGATGTTTTGAGGTTGTTGTCAGGCAACACAGTCTTTCAACTTTCAGATTTTCCATTGGATTGAGGTCTGGAGACTGGCGTTCACACTTGAAGCGTTCCATGTTGGTCTCATCTGACCTCATGCCGTTTTCCCAGTCCTCCTATGAATCATCCACATGGTCTCTGGAGAATTTAAGACGGGCCTGGACACGTGCTGGCTTAAGCAGGGGGACCTTTGAATGACGAGAATGATGTAGTGTGTTACTATAGTAACCTTTGTTAATGTGGTCCCAGGTCTCCTCAGGTTAATAACCATGTAGCTCTGGGCTGCTTCCTAACTGTCCACAAGATCATTTGTACCCCATCAGGTGAGATCCTGCATGGAGCTCAAGGTGGAGGAAATTTTTAGTGATCTTGTTTTTCTTCCATTTTCCATCAATTGATCTCTCTACAATAAGCTGCTTGATTGTTTGCAGTCTGGTTAAGGTGTACAGTCTCTGGTGTCCTACGACAGCTCTTTGGTCCTGATTATGGTGGAGAAGTTGATGCCTGACTGTTTAAGGATGTGGACAGATGTGATTTATGCAGATAATCAGTTCAACCAGACAACATTAATACAGGTAACAAGCTGAGAATAGAAGAGCTTCTTTAATAAGAAAAAAAAATCTGTGAGGGGCCTAATTCTTGCTTGTTTGTAGGAGCTAAAAACCTATTTTCTGAAAAATTATCCAAATACATTCTTCAATCAATGCACACTAAACTAATCTTTTTGAAGTGAGACAACTTTCAGAATCTGTGACTGAATACTTTTTTGACTTTCAGATCCACAGTTTTAGCAACTTTGAACTGGAAACACTCCAGACCTTAAGGTTCATGGAAAAAACAAATTTACTGAAGTGTATCAGCCTTTGAAAAACATTGTGGAAACTTTCATGCACAATTTTATGGTCTGACACACTTAGAGTTCATATAATGTTTGTAACAGTTAATGACAGTGAAAAGAAACACTCAAATATAGTAAAAACAACATGGCTTTACAAATTCATTATTAACTCGGAAAAACAGGAAAAACATAAAGGAAAACAAAGGCGGAAATAATTCTACATCAGCAATATCACACATGAGAAGTGTATTTTGACAAATCTTTTATCAGGAATATGCTTGACTGGATGAACCATGAGCATTTTAGTGAACAGATCATAGTGTGGACATAAATGCTGTTAATTACACACATTTTTACTTTGATGATGTTTCATGTTAAACTCTAGAGATACAAAAGCTGCTGCAGTGCGCCTCTCTCAGGCTGGAATGTGAATCACAACCCTTTCATCTCAAGCTCGTGAAAGACGTTCAGTATACACTCAACAAACACACCACTACGTGTGTGTGTGTGTTTGCAGTTATGTGTGAGGAAGCAGGTGGGAGGTGTGGGACAAACCGAGATGCAGCTTGCAGCAGAAGTGTTCTGCTGAACAGTTTGGATCTTTATCACAGCAGCGTTTTATCAAAAACAAGCAAACACACTTACGCCGTTGGGGGGGTATGACGTCCATCCCAGCTCCGCCTGTGTCTCTTTAGAGTTCAGCAGCACCACTGTAGGAAGAGGAAGGAGACGAGAAGGTCAGAGGTCACGTTTCAACCTGATCGAGTCCAGACAGAACAGACTAAACCAGACCCTCTGTACCCGTCTATCAAATGAACCTCAGACTCTGAAGATGTAGAAATGAATCCAAACTAATGTCCTTCAAACAGTACCATGGTCAGTGACAATGAAACACCTCTGACAGAACATGAATTGATGAGTGACTCATCTCACAACCACGGACAGCAACAAACCCCTACAAATGTTTCATCCATTTTCTGTATATGAGAACTGGTCTGAGTGACCCCTCCCGCCTTGCGTTCCAAACAGGAACATTCGTCAGAACAACCTTTCTTGCTCTGTTACCTCTTATTTACATGTTCTTCATATTTCTTTTTTTATTTAGTATATTTTTTTTCTGTAGTGCAAGTTATTCAAGTTATTAACTGACCAATCAGATACTTAAAAAATAGTCTGCGATCTCACGGTTGTGGTCTCACAATTTGATTGACAAATTCCCCCAAGCCCACTTTCAAGAAATAAAAATGTGGCTTTCCAACAAGCTCACTCCTGATTGGTGAAAGTGGTTGCTATGAAAATCTAGACTCGAATCGACTTGGACCAATTGCTCTCTCTGTCTGCATTGCAAAAAATAGCGACTTAATTGACTTAATTTCCCTGGATCTGGAAGCAATCATTTTCTATGGATTACATCACTCACTTGGTCTAGTTTTCATATACAGTCATTGGTTTCAACCTGCTGTGATTCAAACTTAAAATCACTTTCCGGACAAAAAACCCAACTGGAACCATGGACAGCGACAAGAAACACCACTCTAAGAACAGCTATAGGACTCATTTCAGAACCATGGACAGTGACACAAAATTCCAGTCATCAATAAAGCATCATAATACATGACAAAAAAAAGTTAGAATAAAAAATATAATTTCCATATAAACATAATATGAAAAGAGTTGTAAAAAAATAGCCGGAAAAATAAGTTCTCTGACCTCAATTTCTGCAACACTAATTATAATTCATCTTCTACTTAGTTCTCTTCAGGGTCACAGTGGGTTCATCCTGGATTGTTCTCCAGTCCATCGCAGGACCACACTCTGATTAATATTAAGGCTTTAGATGCAGACTCCAAGGCAAACATAACCGCAGGAGCTTCAGCAGCATCATTATCCTGATCTGCAGACCTCCAAACATCTGGAGAGGGGTTTAGAGCAGCTGCTCAACCTCCTCGCTCTTAAATTTACACACAAACCGGGAATGAGCTCTGACAGCATAACCAATGAAGAGTTTTATAACAAATGTTTCAGAGCATAGTGAAAAATGATCTTTAGAATTTATGTTTCATGGGTAATAACAAAAAAGCAAAATTAAAAAGTTACATAAAAACATTTACAATTTTTTAGGAGTTTAATTGAATATTCTATTAAATTATTTGCAACAAGAATTGAATGTTAACAACAAATTAGGATTCAGACAAAATGATTTCAATATAAGAGTAAAAAAATAAATCAAGTGCTAAAAACTAAATTTATTTTGAAAGATGGTCTATGGAAATAAAAAATATTTTAAAACATAAAATTCAATAAAAAGATTTAGATGTGAAGCACAATAGTGACTTTTTATTTTGTAGTGTGCAAAGTCAAGTAATGGACATTTGACGCTCATCTCTTCTTTAGAGTTTCCAGTCTTCAGAAACCGTCTCATTTCTTAAACTTGCGGAGAAAACGTTCATCTGGAGGCCTCATGGAGGAAAGCTGTGAAAGCTCCACCGTGACTGGTGTGAAAAATGTGGCGAGTCAGGAACTGCAATCTCACTGACTCATGTCTCCCTCGTGTGTGTGATTGAGTTCCAAAAGAGGAGTCTGATCTTCCCCCAACAAAGCAAACCCTATGGGGCTCTGAGTGAACTTTAGACTGAAAAAGCAATATCTGAAGTTGGTATATGTTCGGACTTTTTATTTAGGCTCTGACTGAAGCTGCTTCTGGATTAGATTAGAGAGTAGGCGCAGTGCTGAAGAAACAGAAATCAACATAAAATAGAGGATAAGCTTACATGAAAGGTAGAAAGGACAAAAGAGCAAAAAAAAAAGGCTGCAAAAATCATTTTTTCAAAGAGCATCAGAAGACTGTACTGTGAATGCAGACGCACTGTAATTGTTGCCTTTTGAAACACTAATGGATCTGCAGGAGAAATACAGAAGGTAAAAAAAACTGTAAGGGGGGTATACAAAGACAAATGAAAAACTTGGAAAGCTTCACGTGGCTAAATCACCGTCTCAGCTGCTGTAATTTTAAAGGCTGTTTTTATAAAGACACGTCCGCAATTTTTGTCTTCATTTAGGAAAAATAAGAACACAAAAAAATCTCTCAGCTGCATCAGCAGCAAGAAGAAACTTTGACAGATCAAAATCACTCAATCGAGTCAAACGCAACCCAAATATCATTATTATTACAGATATAAAATGACAAACACGACATTTGCCTAACAAATAAAAATAGGCTGAAAAAAAACAGAAATGCTAGTTAGCTAAAAAGAAATTTTACAATGATCAAGAAGGGTATTGAGTAAAGTACACTAAAGTTTTGTGTAAAATTTAATAAAAGGAAAGGAAAAAACTCCAACTGCACAGAAGAAAAAAAATGACACCGGTTGATTAGAAAGCCTCTGGAACACGGAGAGACTTTATTAAAGTTACTCCTGCTTTTGAAATATTTTCATTCCAACATGCTGTAATGCTGCGAGGCACAGGAGACAGACGTTTGCAGGAAGACCAGGAATAAATTAAGCTGTTTTTTGGCCCTCAATTTAGCTTGTGATTACAAATGAATATTAGTTATGAGTGAAGAGACAAAACGACCACGTCTGTTTAGGTCAAGGTCTGAAATTCACTTTGTTAAAGGGGGGGGGTGTCCCCCTTTACTTGCATTTACATGGGGGGGATTTATATACTTACTTTAGTAATTATTTTACTTTCAAACTTGGCTATGGATTTTACGTTTCCGTTTCACTCTTTGTTTCTGGTTTTGTATTTGCGATGCAAACTTCGTCATTATTCCACAGGGGCCTCAAAAGTTTTCAGAGTAGGAGGCTACTGAGAAGAAAGCAGGAGGCTAACACTACCAAGAAGAGTGCCGACAAACTTCAACAGCCCGGACGTTGAAACGTGCTTACTGATGTTTTTTTTTAGAACTCTCGCAATAAATAAATCTGATCCCTCGTCATCCGTGTCTTCTGAGTTTAAGGAAAAACTCCTCCCACACGTGTCGGTAGCGTCAGATTTTTTTAAACACATTTTTGGAAAAGCATCAGGCAGCAACTTTGACGCACATTAAAATAAAACCGGTGGACGCAAATTTGAGGTGCATGCCGTGCGATTGGAAAATGGATTTAATCCGTAACTGAGAGCGCTTGTACACATTCTCACTATAGCTTACAGCTCTCACAACCCCATCCTAACATGACGGGTGCAACAAACATGGTGAGCAGTATTTGAGCTATCCAGCCGTGGATAGCTCAAATCTAAAAAGCCTGTGTCGTTTTCGAGGACAAAGTTTGTGCAGCGCAGCATTAGTTCATCAGAAACTCACATCTTAGTTGTGGGTGGGACCGTTGGTGCGGAAGTAAGCCACCGCTGATATCCCATCATCCCTTTGTTTAGACTCTCTCTCTCCCTCAGAACCCCAATAAAACATTAGTGCGAGCAATATTGGAGCTATCCAGACACCAACTCAGGAGAGGAAAACAGACATGGATCTAGTCGTCTGCAAGCGGTTGCATTAGAACGGACCGGGGCAGGGAGCTTGTTCCGGCCCAGCATACTGTCTACGTCGCAAACACGATCTTTTTCAAATGGCATTTTTTGATTTGCTTCTGATTCACAGGGATTTGAATAAATAAATGCTCAGAAATGTAATTTTAGGATTAATTTTCTTTATACATGTTCTCTTTCATCAGAAAAATACCACACTTTACCATATGAGAAGCTAAAAGTATTTAAGTGTATGAGGTAAAACTGGAAAGCACAATGAACAGTGTGGTAACGTCAAACGAGATGCACTAAAAAACTGAAAAAAAAAAAAACTATAAATGTGAGACGTAATGCTAAACAATGCTAAAAATGAGATGCTAACTGTGCTGCAGTGATTTTAAACACTTTTGAAGCTCCAATCTGTTTTGAGGTAGCTGCTGACTTAAGCAGCTTCAGCAACCTGAGCTGTAAAGACGAGGTTGAAAAGAAGACTTTAAAACTGGGTCAAGTTTATAAAACTGCTAGAATAACATCTATTTCAGGAAAGAAAAGTCTTTAGTATCATGTGACTCGAGCTGCCTGTTTTATGAGAACATCAGCTTCTCAATGAAAAGTCAATAAAAACTCAAAATCTTCAATTTAATTCAGCAAAAGTGTCAACCCAGAATCTGATTGCACACAGTCTGCAGCTGTTTCAGCTTTGATCGAGAAGCCTGCGAACAGATGACGCCTCCGAGTTCAAGTCACACATTTCCAGAGGAAGTCATGAAATGAGAAAGAGGATGACGAGGAGGAACGATGAGAAAGGAGGCTGACTCCGCGACGGATGTTTGACTCAGCAGATGTTTGTGTCCTCGAGAGAGCAGCCGGCTCGTTAAGAGGGAAGTGGGTCACGAAAACCGGAGAGTTTGATGCAGGGACAAGAGGCGGCGACGGCGGCTTGCCGATGTGGCGGCAGCTCTGAAAGTGTCAAATGTGACACAAACAAGTAACCTTCACCATCCACAAATGCAGACTAACACAGCAGGTGGCAGTTTGCTTACAACAGTCTGAGAGTCCTTTTTATTTTTAGATTTAAAATCTCAAAATAACCACTACTATGAAATAAATATGTAATTTACACAAAATAAAAATATATGCTTGTACATTTTCTCTAAGGAAAAACAAAAAATGACAGTCCGACACCAATAAACAAGTTGCATTCATACATAGGAAATTAGTATGGTTCCATCTTTAGTCAATGAAATTAAATCATTTTAGAGGTGAGGAACCAGTTTAAATCCTGAAAAAACAAGAGCCTGAGAAGTGACTCAGCTTTATTTAGCTTAGGGCAGTGGTCGCATCTTATATATAACCAAATCATCCTAAACTAATGCTGTATAACTTCAAATAATATTTTTATTTCTTTTTTTTAAATAATTTTGTAGCATTTCTATTTTGCAGTTTATAAATTACTTAGTCACACCTGCCCTTACGGGTGGATACGGGATAGGCAGAGTGGTCCGCATGACATATCAAGGTCGTAAACCACTCTGGGAGCCCATAGAGTGAAAACGTTAATGAACATTTCATTATAATTTAATTTTTTAAACCCTATAAAAAATACTGTTGACTGCACAAGGGGATGCTTTTTTTCCCTGCAGACAGCCCATATTTAGCCAAAAGATGTATAGTGAGTCATGCTTTACTAACGACCAGAGCAGGGGTCTCCAACCCTTTTCCTTGTGACCTACTGCCCTGCTGGTCTTGCAGCTAACCCTGCTTCAGTCATTACTGGTAACTGGGTTCACAATCCAGCTAATCAGCAATTACTGAAGCAGGCTTAGCTGCAAGACATGTAAGGCAGTAGCTCATGGGGAACATGGTTGAATGTACCTGGACAACGTGTTAGTGCACTGTACAACAGCATCACCTGTACGTCAAAAATCCACGTAACTTGCGTTAGCCTTAAGCTACGTTCACACTACCCTCTGCAAGCAGCCACTTTTAATAAAAAAGTGTATGTAAATGCTTGTAGATGCACGTCGTGGTCCTTAACATTCAAAACTCTTGCGTTCATACGTACATTTTTTAGGTCACTTTCGGGCTGTTCGTACAAGAAAAACACAGTCATTTTACGAGGGTAGAAATTTAAACTAGGTCAAATGTTGACCAATCAGGGACTTGGATTTCATTGTGATGAGTGGATGGTGTTATTTTTAATTCATCAGTGCCAACCGCTTGAAAATTGATCATGTAGGAGAAATTAATAATTGCAGTTTGTGCCTGTTAAAAAGTAGAAAAAAAGAAGCCCCTCCCTGCTTGTCCAGTGTGAACACCCTGGGCTAAACATGCCCAGTGTCCCAGGTTTATTCAAGATACATTTATCACATGCACGACAATCGTACGTTCACTTTTCTTGATGTCCTTTAACAAGGTAGCAAGAGCCTTAGGGGAACTTTTGCCAATTCCTGATCTTCTAAATGTGGTTCCTCTTAAGTAAACCTGTTAGTTAACTAAATTTTAAAACTAAAACTTTGCCATTACACACCATTACAATTAAGATCAGTCGAGGTGCATACAGACCGCCTTCATTCTCGCGTTCGAGGGACCACTTTCAATGAAAAGTCAATGCAAACGTGTATAGAGCAGAATTTCTGGCCTCTGTGTCTGGAACGCATGTGATTGCACGTTGTTACGTAAGTTTTTAAGTCAGGTCACAGGCTCTACATACAAATCTGGCGTTCAATGATCGCCCGTTGAAAATCAAACCTGGTTGAACATTTTCACGCAGAATTGCAGTAACGCCGCACCAATCAGAGATTCGAGAGTGACGTGTGGGTAGAGTCCTTTTCAAAACACGGAAGTACTAACCATTGTAAATATGATAACTAAAGGAGAATTTCATAATTGCACTTTGTGCCCGGTCGGATTAATATGATACCAAGATAAACATTTAAAGGAACAGAGCTGTGAAAACAAAAAGCCTGGAGCAAGATTTGCAGCACCGCTTTGACTTTGCGCACCGAGCCTCTACCAATTATAGGTGGCGAATGAGTGCTAGTAAACAGTAAAAATACAGAAGAAGAATTCCCTCCCTGCTGCTACCTGCGTGACCATGCTGGTCTAGATGACACGTGCTGACTGCGAGTTCATGAAACTGCGTTCTTGAATGCACCACACGCGGCCGGTGTGTGTGCACCTTTAGTTTGTTCTCAAAGTCTCAAAAACTAGAAATGGACCGGTGAACCACTTCTGCTCTGAACTCTGGGAGTTTCTGCTGCGTGGACGCGACATGGATTGATCCGATATTTACTCTCAAAGGAGTCGCTAAAGAGATGGGCGAGAGCAGAGTCAGAACTGCAACACCACCAGCAATTACTCTGTAAGACAATTTGCAAAAAGCTGAATGTAAAGTATTCATGAAAACAAGCTAATCTAAGCCTGTTTAAAATCAGAAATGTAGAATGCTAATTGTCTAGATTAATTAGAGCATCTCTATAATCTCACTTTAATAGTCAAAATAGAAGCCTGAAGCATTAAGAGCTGATCCACAACAATAAATTATATTAAATATGACAAATACTAACACGTAAGAAATTATTGCTGAACAATAAATGGTTGTGTTTTTATTGATCAAAAAAACCGTCCTAAATAAAACATGCCAATCAACCAAATGACTCATAAGTGACAGTTTTAAATGAAAGAGCGGCTTCTAAAGCTAACATTTGTCTTGAGCGTCTAAGGTTGTTTGAAACATTTACTAAAATTAGGATTACTTTAAGCAAAGCCTTGTAGTAATATTTGTTAAGAAATGTTTTTAAAAGATAGATAATTGTTAGGACATATCACTTTAGTGTCACTGTCACATATTTTGTCAAAGTGACACTCAAAATTCTGATACAATTGAAGCTGTAAATATAGATTGAGTTCTTGCGTAACCCTGCATCCATATGTCTCCTTGTGGATTTCTGTGGCGTGAGTAGTGGGTGTGTATGACTGTGCATCGGGGCTGTGTGAAATGTGGTTGCGTAACAGATGGCAGAGACATTAAGGTTGCACGTGATGAAGACTAAATACATAGTCATCATTCTCATGTGAGCGTTATCACAGCAGGTCTTTGGAGGTAACGCGAGACTGAGAAGGAAATTTAAAAAAATAAAACCTAAAAGGCGCTGATTCTGTTCATCAGGACAAACTTGACCCCAAAATCTGGTTTTCTCTGAGGAATACAGAAGCTGCTACGCTCAGAATCAAATATGAGAATATTGCCATGGCTCAGTGAAATAAATATTCCAATATGTTATTTAAAAAGTTGTTCTTTTGAACATAAAAAAACTGGATAAGGCCAAACAAAAAATTCAGTGTATGTAAATAAAAAAATGAAAAACTAACACAATTTATATATTATAAAAGGACGTTAAAAAGGGGAAGTAGAAGGAAAATTACATTAAAAAAAACATACATAGAAACATTAACCAGATGTGACGAGTAAAAATGTATGAAGACCTTTTTTATTTTATTGAATGCAAATAATTAACTATTTGAGCAAAGAAAATGAATAAATAAAGTTACAATAAGCTATTTCAAATTTAGCTAAATAAAAAATCTAAATAAGTTTTGATAAAAATATTTAAAGGTCATGTTAATAAAAAAAAAAGGCTGTTTCAGAACGAATTGTTTTGAACAAAGCTTGATTACAACTGGAGACATTATTTTAACAGCAATGAAATTCAGACTTAAGCCTTAGACTATATTAACAGTGCCGGTTACATTTAGTCAGAGCTATCCCTCCAAGCTTTGTGCGCCTTATTCTTAATGTTTTTTTGATGTTTTGGGAAGCAGATTGTCTCCCAAAATTAGCAGCTATTGCTAAATCTCTAAAGCAGGTCAAACAGAGCTAGAAGTTTGGAGCAATTGCGTCCCTAAAGTGAAAGCAGAATGTAATATTTTCAAACGAATACTTCTTTGAGCTGCAGATGGAAATTTTAACATTTTGCTACGAAACAATTTGTTTGAAATCAATGAAAGGCTAATGGTGTTAGCCGCACACATAAACCAGTTTATAATGATCAGGACATTGGAAACTAATGAAACAAATACAAAAAAAAAAAAAAAAAAAAAGAAAATGACAAATTGTTCATTTAATTATCAAGTTAGCTAAAAAAAAACATCAAACATTATAACACAAGTTTTTATTTAATTGTGTACATTTCAAATTGGTCAAAATGATAGATCCGAATAAAGCACTTTTAAGCCTCATTTCCACTGAGTGGTCCGGTACGTGCCGTACCCGTTAAACCGTACCTCTTGGGGAGCCCCCCCATCGGCTGTAGGTCTATTGAAAAGTGGAATGGAACAGTTGGGGCTGAGCCGCCGTAGCTACCCGGCAGAAAGTGATGACATTAGAAAGCGCTAATAAAGCACTCAATCAAAATTTCTTTAGTCTCACCCGCTCGCAATCTTCTTTCAAATACTGAATTCCTGTTATACACGATGTACCATAAGTAAAGCAATAAAAAGACAAGCTGCTGGATGACCTCCATTGTTGTTGCTTTTCTAGTTTGTCACACTACAATGACGCGCTGGTACGCTAGCAGTCTACACCACGCATGTGCCATGAAGACTAACCACTCAGTGGAAGCAAGGCTTAACTGAGTGGAACCGCTCACAAGAATTAACTGGACCATACCGTACCACTCCTTACTGTACCGGACCGGACATTGGAAACAAGGCTTTAAAGTCACATTTTTCTATTTTTTACTGAGTCCTTTCATTATCAAAGCCTTCATTTTTTATTAAACTGGTACCCGTCCTCCACAAACTGGTTATTTCCTGGGAAATCTGCCCTTCAAGCTTCTGGGAAGAGTTTTAAATAATAGAGATGTGCATGTTTGCGCCGTGCCTCTACATCCTCCTCAGTCCTCCTCGTTCTCTGCCCGGTCCAGCCAATGGGCTTCATTATTTAGCGAGACACTCGTTCCTGCTGCTGTCCTAACTGAAGCCAGATGGGCCTCAGAGTGACGGCAGAGAACGCGAGAAATCATGATGGAGCAGGGAGGTGGTGGAGAAGGCAGATGTGATGGAAGCTGAAGGAAGAAAATGTTCTCCCCCTTTACCACGTAATTTTTCACATCAGCCCCATCTGTTGCCCCCTCCAATGCCCTCTTCACCTATAATCTGCCTCTCTCTACCTACTGTGTCCTTCCACTTTCTGCCCTTCACTGCTGCCAAAATGAGTGGGGGAAGGAAACAAGGCTGTTACATAAGTGGATCAGTGAGGTTTTTTTTTGCTGACATTGTCTTTCATCTGGTTATTTTAAGAGTTTACTTTAAATTAAACGAGAGCGGCTTCCATTTTGTTTTCTGCTCCTTCATCGCTCCATTCCTCTTTTTATTTAGTCATCATTGAAAAATCGAGTGTAATAAAAAAAAAGCTAAAATGCTAAAAAAAAACAAAAAAAAAACTAAAAGGCTAAAAAAAAACAAAAAAAAAACTAAAAGGCTAAGGCTAATTGATAAATGCAAAAGCTAGCATTAAAAGTGTAACAGAGCTAAAATATGTTGACTTTATTTTTTAAGGGACATTTAACTGAATAGTCACAAATGAGAAAAATACATTTTAGCGCGGCAAAATAAATCAAATGAGAACAGCTGTGGCTGACATACAGCCTTCAGATTGTTTAAAACACAAAGTTATTAAAACTGAACTTTCAAAATAAACTATTTTTGTATCATTTTTAAAAGTGCACAACATTTTAAAGTTCTTGGGTAGAAAAAAAACATTTTGTGCACAAAAGTTCAGCAAAAAAATAAACAAACAAAACTTAAACTTTCTGAAATCCGTAACTCTTAGAGTAAAGTTTGCAAACAAATATTAAGTGTCTAAAATTAACATCTTGGTTGAAAAAAACTGCTTAAGGCGTGAGCCATAAATAAAAGTGCAAACTTAAAAGGGAACATCGAAGAGGTAGATTTTTTTTTTCATCTAATTTATAGGTTGAGTGCAGGGAAGACGAGCTGGTCAACTGTGTCTGGCTTCAGGCATGACCTTTTACATTTGATGATGTTCCCACTGGCACTAAAGGCCCTCTCAGACGAAGAACTAGTAGCAGGAACATACAAGTACTTTTTGGCTAGCCTGGCCACCAATGGGAGGTTCATCTCATGCTGCGTCCACCATTCCAGTGGGTCTGGTTCTGACTCAGGCCCAGGTGCCTGAAGACACACTGAGAGCTCCAGTTCAATGGAAGCTCTGCTTGACTGGGAGGGAGTGGTGGCTTGAACTGCCTTTTTGAAGTACCTACCAAAACTTTTCTTTGTGTTGGATTATCGTGAGCAGAGGGGGTTGAAGTGGATGCTGATGATGTTAGTGCACTTTCTAGTGCTGTGGCTCCCACAATGCCCTCCAGCTCTGCAGCAGCTCTCATCTTTATGAACTCCACCCTCTCTTCCTGCATGTAGGCTGTCTTAAACCGTGGGTCAACAAGTGTCACCATGTCAAGGAGGCTGTTGGTGGCATTGTCATTATACTTTTCATTGAGGTACTCGAGGATACCCTCTTTGACTGCTTTTGTGAGATCTGCGTCCCCATCCTTTTGACTTGGGATTTCGTTGTTGAAGAGGTGCAGTACTGGCTTCAGAAAAGATAAACCGACATACTTCTCCCCTGACAAAGCGTCAATACACTCAAACAGTGGACCCAGTGCCTTGTCTTGCCTAAGTCAAATAGGAGAAAGAAATGCTTTGATGAGGAGGTGAATCTACACTGCAAACAGAATCAGAATCTACAATGAAAACAATGAATGTGCAATGTCCCGTGGCAATGTCTCCTTCTTGTCTGCAAGGAGGACCTCTTGCTCTAGGAAGGAACCTCTCTATCCTCATCTATCATCAAGCCCCATCTTGTTGGGGTTTCAGTGATGAGCTGATGGAGGGGCAAAACCAGCACTGCTCATGCCTTAGCCAAGTCATGTTTTCTCTTCCGTGAGTTGGAGAACATTACAAATATACTAGGAGTCATTTGTAATTTGGTCATTTGTTTGTGGCACTTGGAAGTTTTCTTATGTGGTGTGCATTGTACGAAAGACTGCCTTATCTTAAGCTGACTGCAGTTTTTCTTTTCACAACCTGCCCCCGCTGTTTCACAAATTCGCTTATTTCTGATTTTTTGTAATCTTGTATTTTCATTCTTGTGGACTTTCCTTGGACGATAGAAGAGGTTTGTCGTGTTAGCATTGCGCACGGGAATAGCCTTCTTGCATAGTTTGCATATTGCTTTTTTCTGCTCCTAGTCAGACGTCTTAAATCCAAAATGAAGCCAAATCAGCAGAGCAGTTCCTGGTCCCGGACCAGGGTCCACTTGGGTGCATTCAGACTGAAAATTTGTTCTGGGTTACTGGAGGAAATAAACTCTGGTTCACTTCCTGCAGACAAAATGTGTCGTCTGAAAACATCCTTAGATTACTGCTTCTCCAGCAGGATCAGAAGTCAGTAATTATTCAAATCCATGAGACAGAAACTACTCTTCCTTTATGATGAGACCCCCTCATGGTCAACAGAACCCACTGGAACATAATACAAGAACACGAGCTGCTCCTATCAGCCATTATCCTTTCTTATTGCCGCTCCGCTGATTGGAAACTAATCCACTAATTTGTCGTTTTCTTTTCCTTATGTTAGTGGTGGGGGAGGAGCCAGAATGGAATCGTTATCAGGACTGATAACTTTGTTTTGCTCTGAGGCAGCAGCCGCACTTCCTGCAGCTGCTGCTATTTCTGCTGAAAGTATGGAGAGACGTCGATGAGAAACAAACAAGCTTCCTCTCCGCCTGCTGTCTGAGTGTATACCACGCATCCTCCCTGTTCTACTCTGCTTTGAGTTGTTGTCCATTGAGACAACTGAGAGTTTCTCTCCACACAGACCTGATTCTAAACTGGTAACTTCTAAGCCAAAAAATCTAAGAAAGGAATAATTAACAGTAGAAATGGAGCGATGGAGGGACTCACAGTCATGATGTCCGCTTTGTTTTCTTTAGAAGATTGTTAGATATAAGTTTGAACTGGTTGGTTTTAAACTGGTTAATCCTATGAGAAATTGATTAACTCACCCATGTAAATTACCGGTATATTTAAATTACAAGTTTCCCTTTTTGTGCTTTTTTTTCAAGAGTTTTCACTTGAGTGTCGCACAATCTCCTGCCAAAATTTGTGCAGATGTTTTCTTCAGTTTATTAGTCTATAATTTAGGAACACAAATAATTTCTACAAAGAAAGAAAGAATTTAAAGAAATTTCCATTGGCTTTAACAGAAAATAACGAGATAAAGAACAGAAAACTGAGACAGAAAAGTTCTTAAAAAGATAAGCTTTTCCACATAGAAAGAGGTTCTTAGTGAAAAACTAAAGTTGCGGATCTTTAATTCACACAAAAAATACTGAAAAACGAAAAGAATACATTATTTTAAAAGCAAAAATTATCTATAATCAATCTACAAATTAAGCAAATAAGAATTTGGTGCACTTCAACCCCATAAAAATGGAAATTTCCTTCATACATAACTTATTTCTACCTCACTATATTATCTACGCCACCAAAACTGACAGGGCCAATAAGTTTCCAGTTAAAACACAGATTTCTACGAGTAGAAGTAATGCAGACGGTGGAATTTACACAACTGTAATTTATCATGTATATTTAGCTCTGTCAAACACGCTTTGTCTAAATATTTACTTTCCTGAGAACTTTTCCATTTACTGTCTCGTATCACTTAATGTTAAAGATTGTAGGAGGAATCTTCGATTGGAGCCTGCAGCTCTGACCTGTCAGACTGGTAATTATAGCGATATTGTTTAAGGTAATGGTGTGTTGGTGTGTGTGTTGAAGCAGAGTTGTCATAATGATGAACAATAATTGCGTGCCGCTCCATCTGCAGATTCCATCGCCCAACACGCTGCTCCTCCCTCCTCTCACTCACCTTATGTCAGACTGGGATGCTGAGCGGACATCCACACGTGTGCTGATGAACACGTGAAGCCATGCATGCTCGCAGCCTCACAGCTGAGGCTCAGTTTGTTGTGAGTATGCGAGCATGTGACACAGAAGCAGCGTTCGCAGAGAGATGCCAAAAACTCCTGAGTGCATTAGATGTGTGCATCTCTTTCCGTAAAATCCTGTCAACATGAAGTGTGTTTAGAAAACTACTTCTACAAAAAATGAATGAACTATTTGAACCTGTGATGCAATGTCATATTCAAATGACATCACAGCAAAATGCTGCAATCACGAGAGATCGATCTGGAAACAACAAAAGGAGTTGGTCTGCCTTTGCTTTGTTTACTGCTAAACAACTGGACTGCTGGAGAGTAAGCTCCCAACAACAAAAAAGAAAAATGTTTAAGGTCCACACTCATGGATAACTGAACCTCAGCCCAATTTCAAACGTTTCTTTTTTTTTGCAAGTCAAGTTTACAGTGGTTTTTAAAAAACTCAAACGTATAACAAAGGCAAGTTTGATATTTAGCACCAACTTTTTACATGACTGTGTCCCTTCTGCACTTATGAAAGCATTTTAACATTTAGCATTTATGTTAGCATTTAGCACTTAA
>BSAI01000106.1:9643934-9683601 GCA_036245035.1 Adrianichthys oophorus
ATTTATGTTAGCATTTAGCACTTCTGAAAGCATTTTAACATTTAGCATTTAGCACTTATGAAAGCATTTTAACATTTAGCATTTATGTTAGCTTTTAGCACTTGTAAAAGCATTTGAACATTTAGCATTTATGTTAGCATTTAGCACTTGTGAAAGCATTTTAATATTTAACACTTGTTAACTGTTAAATTTAATGGTTAAAACCAGACTATTGCAATATTCAGATCTGACGTGCCTGAATCAACCTGAGAAAAAGCGGGGAAAGTTAAAGGCTGCATAGAGTAGGATAACTGGATGGGCCGAGGGCTGACATGATGGGGGTAGAGCGGGGTCACCGTCCTTCAACCACTGGGTTCTCTTGATTGTGGGAAGGGGGGCAAAAATATGGAATTACTAATAAAATCCACTCGATCGCCGGGCAGCATGAAAGAGAGGTGGGAGGAAAACAGGGAGGAAGAGCTGTGTGGAAGTCAGGAGAAGTAATAAAAGGAGAGGGAGAAAGGAGACAAAGGAGCCTCATCTCCATTCTGTGAGATCGCAGACAGATTTGAATTTAGTGGCCATCGTCGGCCAACGAGGAGCGAGCAATTCCACTGCAATGCCAAACACAATGCCTGATTGAGGGCAAATTAAAATGCAAATGCAACACTTCCATTTTTCCTGATTTCACCCATGAGATAAGAACACCACCCGTTTCTTTCATAAAGCAGGATGGGGGGGCGCACGAGTGTGTCTGGAGGTGAGCTTGTATAAACAGATTAGATTCAGTATTGTCATCTCCAGGCTGAATTTCAATCGCCCAAAGTCCCTCATCTTACAGAGACTGCGAAAAGCATGGCTTCAAAGGAACTTCATTTGACCACAAAAAGGGTGGGGGCAGCGAGACACGCGCCAACTTTTCTCCTCCGCTGGAGGCCTTGGGGGTCAGTTTCAGGATAAGGTGCATCTCGTTAGCTTCACATCCTGCCACGTTTTAACACCAGTGTACGACATGCATTTTTAATTTCGTAGTGTTGTGCTGCATTGTGTTCTTTGATCAAAGTACTAGTTTCATTGTAGACTTGACAGACACTGATTTAAATGAAGAACGTGTTTGTGTTTTTAAGCCGTCTGCTGTCGTGTCTTGTATTTTTATTGCTTTTCTTTTTAAACATTTTTGTCCCTTGTGCCACTCTGTAGATTAAACAGCTGTAGTCTGTCACTATAATCTATTAGTGCAGAAGTGTTGAGTGATTGACAAATCCATGGAACACTCCCCCCTTCCACCATATGCATAGCGACTCTTCCAAGTCGTGGCGTGCACTCAGACTCCGCTGCCAAGGTCACGTGGGCTCGCCGAGCAGAAGGCCGGCCCTTCAGGCCAAAAAGAGGGCAAATGTTGGGGGTGAAAAGCTGCCCAGCGACCCCTATCCACTCACCAGAGAGACCCAGGAAGCAGCTTCCATCACGTGCCGAGCAGCGTGACGGAAAAGCTAAAGTTGGAGTGCAAAATAGCGCAATCGGCAAGCGGTTAGGGCGCAGGGGTGGGCAGAGGAGCAGGGCGCTGCTGCTTAAAGCCTTGTTTCGACTTGAGATGAATTTTTCATCAGCCTGCACTTTTGGGGCCTGCTTGACTAAAAAAAACAAGACGCTTTTGCTTTCTTGCAGCTTGTGAACAAGCGCTATGTTAATTTATGTAGAACAAAACTAAATAAATGATCGGCAGTGCGGCAAATCAAACAGACCCCATTAACAGGGCGTTTTTCATTTTACACTTAGCTTAAAAAGTCGCAGTGTGCAGAGACGTGCAAGTTGTGTAGTCATTCTTGCCAAGAGAAAGAAGTGTCAGTTCATAAGGATATGCAAATTTATTCACTACCAAGTCCACTTGCTGTTGGGCACTTCCTGCACTTCTTTGCTGCTTGTGATTCCCAGAGCAGGCGGGCGGAGAAACAAAAAGAGGGATGGAGCCAGAACATGTCCAACTAAGTGGAGACCAAAGAGGAAGGCAGCAGAAGATTACTTTCTACTCATTTCATCCAGATTTGATTAAAATGAGACAAAACTCAGGCTGAACAGTTTGCATGCTGATGTATTGCTGGTGCTGCTCTAAAAAACTGTTTGCTGAAGTAAAAAATGCAAAATATGATTCACCTAAAGCCTTAGACACACGTGCCCTTATGGCTAGTCTGCAGGTGAAATGTACAAGGCTAAACTGTATGGTGGCCTACACGAAACACTAAGGTTGTAGACTTTGAGTGAGAGCTGTTCATGTGATTAATGCTCGCTCCTTTTCGGCACAGCCTGGTTGTTAGAAATAAGGAAATTTAAAATGGTGTACCTGGGTCCACACAAATTACACTACGTCCTGCATCCCACAAGCACATGTCGTGTGTGGCATTCACACAGTCAATAAGGACCCAGTACATGCATCTTACAAATGACAACAGTGTTGCGTAAGGACATCGAACGACAGCATCACCTGGACGTCATAAGTGCAAGAAACTTACATTATTCTTACAACTACTTCACCATACACATACCACATGCACGACAATCATATGCTCCATTTATGATGTTCCTAAACTGGTCAACCCACCATAGGTGCATGTGACCAGGGCTTGATGAACCAAACTTCAAAAAGCAAGCATCTTGGTGAGAAAAGGTCAACTCTTGAAGCGATTATTACAATATGGAAGAAATACAGGATCACGGATAATCTCCCTCCACCTGGAGCTCCATGTTGGATCACACCTGGTGGAGTACAAATAATCTTAAGAATGTTGAGGAAACCTCATGTTTGGGTTGCTTTTCTGCAAAGGGGACAGGACAACTGATATGTACTGAGGAAATGAGGAAGAAGGCCTTGTATGGGGAGATTTTGGCCAGAAACCACCTTCCATCAGTGAGAGCACTGAGAATGTAACGTGGCTGGATCTTTCAGAGTGAAGCACCATGGCGATGGTGCTGCTGTCTTCAGTTGGATCTGTCATTTTTGCATAGATCAGGCCTGGACATATGCAACAAAAGATTTGTCAACCTTTCTTTTAATCTAATCTCATCATCTGAAGCCACATCGACTGTTTATTGGAGGCAGTTGGCTGTGGCTCTCTCCTCTGACCGCTTTATTAGCAAACGACGCTCACACATATATAGGAGTCTCTGAACACTGTCAGAGGACAGTCAAAGGTGATCCTGTCCCTTTTTTCTATTTTTGATTGGTTTAGACCACAAAATGTGGCCATTATGTGTCTTTGGCATTTGAAATTTGTTTTTTTTTTTAAGTTACACAACACATTTTCATTTTAAGTTAGAAAAACATGGTTTGTTAAACCTTTTTGTGATTTTTAAAATTAAGAACAAACGTTTCCAACCATCATGGACTCCAAGCATTTTACTTTTCTCATCTTTACCTTTGATCTTTTTAATGTTTCAGTTTAGCAGTAATCCGGGAACTTTGGGTTGAAGCTTTTAGATTCACTTTTATAAATGTTCTTGATCTAGAAATGATGTTTTATGTGAAACTGAGTTCCACTGGACCTTCCCATAAATTTGAGACTGTTTGGCAGAAACTATGTGCACACAAACAGCCAAGCTTTCAAAACTCTAAAATGGTTGTATAAAAGGCCATAAATAAAGAAAACAATAAAATTTGAATTTATTGCACAAATGAAAACATTGAGAATACGTATTTTTATTGCTAGAAACAATGACATTAATCTAAACCACAAAAGCTGAACCCCCCTGAGAGTTTCAGTGACAGGAAGTGGTGAAGACGACCTTCCTCACAGATGCAGAGAGGTAATTCGCTTACAAGTCACGCTGGAACGTTTATAATCACGTGAGCAAAAGAGAAGCAGCATTATTTCCATACATTCCAACATCGGAGGCTCTAATGTTGGGAAAAAAAAAATCCAAACTGGAATGCAGCAAAGAAAACTCCACATGCACCCCTAACAGGGGGTTGATTGGTATGGGGGGGCTGTCTGTTTTGGGTTGTCTGGAACCGCAGAGGATCATAGACAGGTGGGTCTGAATCACAAGGGGAACAGTTGTCTTGCAGTTACCTTAAGGCTTGTGTGACCACATCTTGTCATAAAAATAGAACGTATGATTGTTATGCGTGTGGGTAGGTATAGCGTGTACTTGTAAGTATAGTGTAAACTACAAGCTCCTATGATGCATGTCTTAATGCTACACTCTAGTCCAGGGGTCAGCAACATTTATAACATGAAGTGCCAATTCAACATTTTTTCCTTAACAAATGTGCCATCACCATCTATAATGCAAACTCTGTTGCTCGCCCTTCAGCCTGTCCCCTCAGGGATCGCCAAAGTGATTAGGGATTTCACTGATTTGCACAGGTGGTTAGGCAGAGAGTTTTACGCCGGATGCCCTTCCTGACACAACTCTGTAAATTTATTTACAGGGAGACAGTTAGGAAGCAGCGTGAAAGAACTTGTCTCACTGGATTTTAGCTCATTGCACGCCCTGGGAATCGAACCCAGGCGCTACACCCAGCCAACTGAGCTGTCCAGCCAAACCCAACTATAATAAAAACTTTAATACAAAAATATAAAAAAACATTTCAAATATATCTGAAAAAATTGTAATTCACAAACAGCAGGTCAAATCAATGTTGAAAATATTTTGGCATTAACTCAAAAAAGTGCTTTAATAAAAATATTGCACAAAAGAAAAAAGGCCAAAGTTGTAATAGTATTGAAACAAAAAAAAAAAAAAAGTAACTCATTTGTGGTATGTCATACCTACAACAAAAGGATTAGATACGTCAGAAACAAAATGCCATTAATATTTCTAAGAATTTCACTAGAAATATTAAAAAATAAAAAATAAATAAAACAAATGCTTTTGGTTTATTTATCTTTTGTAACATTATGAGACGGGGCCGGAGTTAGTTGTTAGTTAGTTGTTAATTAGTGCTGTGACGATGCTTTTATTGCATGTTAAATTAAATGTGTTTACTTTTTCGTTAGTTTGCTAATCATAGTCATTTAAATTTTCTGCACTGGGACAGCTATAATAGTACATTTAAAACGTTCACATTTTATATTGACATTTGGCAGAACAGAAATAAAGTCTGAGTATAATCAGACTTTTTTTGGTTATTATTCAACAAACTGAACTTATCAATCTTTGTTTATTCAAAGCTCTTTTAATGTGCTGCAGCTCAAAGCGCTTTACAATTACAAGCAAACAACAAAAAGCAAAAAAGAGAAAAAACGAACCCCTTCCCTTGCCCCCCGCCTCCCCTCCATTCACACATTTACTCCACAATAAACCTAAAAAATAACAAGAATAAAGTAATAAAAATCAATTGAATATTTATTGATTTTGTAAGTGATCATGTTACAAGTGGGATTGTCCCAGACGAAGTGGGCTTTTTCAGAAATTGACCCACGCCACAGAAGACTGAACCAGAGGAAGACGAAGACGGTAACAGAGTGTAATTAATTTGCGTTAATATATTTTAAAGTGATAGTTATTAACATTTATCGCACGCGTTAACGCTACAGCCCTAATAGAAATAAAACAGTGAAAGAAAAAGCCTGGAGCAAGATTCACAAGATTTGGACCGTTTCGACATTTTGCACCAAGAACTTTCCAACTGCAAATATTTGTGCTAGTATCGGGTAGCTTCAGTCCAGTATGAACACCATATGCAAAAAAGTTGAAAAACAGAAAAAATCCATGCTAATTGTCTCATCTACCTCACCCTTGTGTGGTGTTCAGGTGTCTGCTACGACCTGTCGCTCACACCATGTCTGGTAGAAATATGTGCATGAACATTTTCACTCTACGGTTTCTGAGCGGTCTACGCCCTGCGCAGGTTTGCTCATTTTTCACCTATAGACAACCCATATCGACTCTTAAGGGGAGTTGTGACTATGGCTTTTTTTCCCAGAAGAAGGTGGAAGCTGGCTTTTAGCGGAAAGCTCCATCAGTAACTGTTGCAGGAGGACCATGGCTAAAAACAGCACATCTACTTTATTAAAGTTCAGAGAAATGTGGTAAAACCTCAATCATCTTCCTGCCAACCACACCGCTGCTCTCTTTTTCATTCCGCTGCTTTTTATTGGAGCAAACACTGTCAGAATAACTCCTGGTAAACACAAACATCACTTCATTCATCCACTACACCACAAAAACCAACATTGCCCCTGCATTAAACGTAAGGCCAAACCAATTATAGCGCATAAACCCACCGCTACACACAAGCACGCAGAGGCGCAGTGGCGAGGCGGCGAGGCGGCAGGAACAATAACCGGCTTTCGGTGCCGAACAGAGACGCTGGAATGCGTGAAATCATTTCAGAGCTCCAGCGATGCCAGATAAGCTTTTTTTCCTCAATATTTAGCATTAAACATTTATTTTTATTACATGATACATTTCTGTGTAAAAACGCACATCCCTGCATTGTTCGGCTTTGGACTGACCCCACAGCTCAGCGCCTCACAAAAGCAAAGAAAATCCCTGAAGAATGAAGCGCTGAGTAAAAATACCAGTTTTAATCCAGAAAAAGTGATTCAGTGCATTGAAAACAGCAAATGAAGATACTTTCAAAATAATTATCATTTCCCGTTTGAAGCAGATTTCCTGCTTCAAGCTGTCGTTTGGAATCTCTCACTGATTGAGCATTAAAAAAGACATTTTTGGAATTACCATCACATTTATTTCTGAGGTTTTTCACTTAAAGCTGTTTAAGCAAATAGCATCTGATTAGGTAATTTAGTTCTTTTAGTTTCACTAATTTCTTAGTTTCTCTTGAGCTTTATTATGATCATTAATTTAGCTTCAATTGTGGCATTTTACAGTTTTTGGTGTGGTTTCTGTTCACTACCCTGAACTTTTTTTTAACAATAAAGCTGAAGTTTAAGCACATCAGCCGATTGCATCGCGATAGAATCAGCTGATTTATGCCCATTGCGTAAACACCTCACTAATTTGCAGTGTCTCAGTCAATGTATCTGCACATATAAGCGCAAGGCTGCTGTTTTCTGCTTATGTTAATTGCATAAATGGTTGAATAGTTATGGTAATTTAAAGAATGTCAACACTAAAGCTAAAACTTTGATGGTTAACCAGACGGACTCATCTTTTCTAACAGAGTCCACAGGAAAATCGCTTGAAAAAAGTCCAACTTAAAGACTTTAAAGATTGAGTATTAGCTAGTCACAACATCAGGATGTTGTATCTAGAGATGTTTATTATTTGTTTTGCTGCTTTTTACAGAGAAAATCCAACTGTTGCTGCAGAAACGGCAGCTTCCCCCAACAGCCAGATCAATCGGTGCCCCTCTTTGATTGGCTGAATCACGGACAGGTCGACTTCCAGACGAGTCGTTTACTGACTGACTACCAGTCTACTTTGGAGCCCTCGTTGGATTTACCTGGCTGGTTTCTCCAGGTAGCCTTTATGCCAAGCGAATGATTGACTGGAACACTAATAGACTTGCAAAAAGGAAATTAACAATTATGAGCTAAAATCAACGGGGGGCCATGCTGCTCTGATGACGCTGATTGCAATCATGACTGGGCACACAAATGGAAGCACGCAAACGCACAAGCAACTCTGAAGTAGTCCTGACAAAAACGGGGTGCAGCAGGCATGAGGGACTCAACATCACAACATCTGGGGTTGAAGTGGTCTCCATGACAACCGTGATAAGATTTATGAGGCGCATTATCATGGCACTGATAGACAATTCCCATTAAGCCAAATGTGATTACCACACTTTAAGAGCTCGTTAGGAGCTCTGAGGATGCAGTTTGTCTTCTTTTTTGTGAAAACGCTATAAGCTTAGTGAGGGTGAGCTGTGCGTTTGTAGACACACAGCAAGTCAAGACAAGACAACGGCGGGAAAACTGTCCAACTTCCATAGGAATCATCGACTGTTTATTGGAGGCAGTTGGCTGTGGAGTTAAAAATATGTGTTTTGAAGTTTTAAAAAAATTACTTGTAGGCTTTAATGTTGTTGTTTTTTTGTTTGTTTTTTTCATTTTATTGATCCGAAAAATGATCCAAACCGTGACTCTAAAATCGTGACACGATCCGATCCGTGGATTTTCAGATCTGTTACACCACTAATTTGAAGACATGTTTGTGGATGAAGCTGAAGGACCTGGTCTTGTAGGAGTAGTTCATACAAAGGCGTGGAAGTTTCCAGTGATGAAACTAACACAACAAGCTGTGTCTGCAGGGAAAACTCAAAAGTTTGACTCTTATTCACCGTGGTTTGTTTCTCTTTTCTGCAACCAAATAAATTCAAGTTCATCTTTCAATCCAAAATGAAAGGACATTTTTAGCGATTCTGCACAGCGGAGAGGTTCAGTGTGGACGTTTGGTGATGACTGTGATGAATGCAGACACAACAACCATGACATAAAGTTGCAGGGTGGTTGCTATGGAAACAGCATGTTTGTAGAGGAAGTGTTGTTGAGGACTGGATAAGTGGCAGGATGAGTGTGTTTGTGGGGGTGAGATGAAGACTGTAGAAACAAATATGAAAAGAAAAGAAAAATTCGGAAGCAATAGCATAGCAGATATGAAAACATATCTAAAGATGGAGGTCTTTCATAGTTGTTTGGTGAGTCGGTGGGGATAATGTAAAAGGATAATTTTGAAGGATGTACAACTAAAAGCTTGTAAATTCTTACAACTTATAAGACTGTTAAAACAAAAACTAAAAGTAAGGATAACTCTTATAAGGATAACATCACCCATATGTTTGCTTGAGATTTAAAATGACCTCCATTATAAGATTCAGGGAAACTATTTACAACTAGTGCAACTTAAAGCGTGAAAATTCTTAGAGCTTAATAGAATAGAATCATGAAAAGATTTAAAAATGGAAAAAAACAGGATAACATCACACAATTGAGGTTTAAGAATACAAAAATCATAAATCAATCTAGAAAATACACTATAAACTTGGTCTGCTTCTCTTAATAGAAACTAAAAATGTGCCACAAACATTTTAGATGCATATCTAATATGAAAAGAAAAATGTAACATTTTTACAAAATATTTAGACAAAGGTAGAGGAGATTAAAGCTGTATAATTTTAATGCAGTTTCTGACAACAAACTGATGAACCACCACAAAGTAGTTCTAAAAATACTCAGAATAAGAGACAAAGTACTGGATATATGTCATTACAAATATCTAAATAACGTGACAGCAGGTCATCAGGTCTTGTTATGCTATTTTAATGAAAGCATGAGTGAAGGAATTAATTAAACTTGATTGGATATGAGCTAACATAAAAAAGTATTTAATTAGCTGCATTTAATGTGCAAATTGAGTTTGGAATAACTAAACTTTAAAAGTATAGTCTAACAATAGCAAGCAATATTCGAGCTATCCAGACACCATCTCCGATGAGGAAAATGAATATGTCAATGGATCTATTTGTCTGCAAGTGGATACATCAGAATGGAGTGGAGCAGGGAGACTCTAGCATTCCCATTTCAGTTGCTGCGTTACAGCTGACAGCTTTTCCAAATGGTGGTTTTATCTACTCCTGATCCACCATGACTTGAATAAATAAATACTCAAACACATTTAATCTTTAATTCTTTCATATATGGTCGCCATCAACAGAAAAAGGCATCAAGATCATTTTAAAAACAATTTTTATCCGATTGGGTCTTTAAAAACTGTGTTTTCTAGAAGGATGGGAATGATGTTGACAATTTGGTAAGGGTGCTTTAGAAAGAGAACACCGGTCATGGCAACAACCAATTCAGATGAGAAAAAGGACATGGGATGATGTTTTTGAGAAGAAATTGGGTTTATTGCTTGACTTAGGGCCTAAATATCAGATTTTGCTCCAAAAAATGGTCAGACTAAAGATAAGTGAAGGAAGAGTTTTGTAGATATCGAGCTGAAACTTCAAATGTACTTTGATGGTTTTAAAGCTGGAATTGAAGAGATCTTTCAGTTCGTTGAAGTTTTTTTGCATCCAAGTTCTAACAGTCAGGCTGCCATCTTCACCAGGTCACCATGGAAACAGCTAAAGCAAATTTGTTTACCTTTCGCGAGCCAAGTCTCTGCAGGAAGTTCATCAGAAACAACACAAACAATCTGCACAAGAGTCTGGAGGAGCGAGGATGATAAACGCCAAGCATTTGATGCTGACGGTTGGCTGGTTTGAATCCAGAGCATTGGATCGTATGGAGTTGTCTAAAAATGTATTTGGATCATATCACCACCTGAAGGCAAATGGAGACGCAGGTGAGATGTTCTGACCCGGTGGGCTTCTCCTCCTCGTCTTGCTCGTTAAGTTTCAGCCGTTCTCACCTGTAACAGCCGTTTCTTTACACCTCTGATGAACCGAGCAAGACCCCCCACCCCCACCCCCGACACACACACACACCTCATTACCTCTGTCATCTCCCTCCTCCTCTGCTCAAACATCCTTTCATTACAGGGTTCTCTGGATTCAACGTTACATCGGTGCCCCCCACCACCACCACTGTGAAAGGGAGATTATGAAGCGGTGTGAGTAAATTGGAGGGAGGGGCAAAAAGTGACAGAGCATCCACAGGATTTATGTTTTTTTTCCATCACCCCAAAAACGTGCAGGTAAAAGAGGTTAGACGGCTCTTAGCCCCGCCCACTCAGAAGAACATGGCACGCCTCAGCCGGTGCATGTGCGGCTGCTCAGCTTAATGAGTCTAAAAGGTCAAACGCCTCTCTGGGAGATTAATGGGGTTTCCTAGTTTAAGAGCCGCCGCCGTTCCCAACACCAAGGTCGTTAGGACTGCAGACTAATAGGGCGGAGGGGGGGGTGCAGGGACAACACACGCCTATTGCAGACAAGGCGCGATCCACATCGAAAAATATGTTTTACCGTAGGAGATTCAGCATCAGCAACAGAAGCTGCGGAAAGCCAAACGGAGTCGATCAAAACAAAAAAAAAAAGAGCATGTAAGGCGCTCTCCAAACCCGGACAAACCCCAAGACTTTCTGTTAAAGACGATAACTATTCAGACAATGAAATAGTGATGTGTTCACCAGGTGAGTCTGAGTGGGGAAGTGAAATCTCACGCTACAACACTTGGAGAACGGATGAAAGATGGACCATCATCATGTCCCAAAAAAAGGCTACCCAGTTTTGTCAGCTCGCATCAGCCTTATATAAGTGACGACAAATGCTCTCAGGGTAAAAGCGCATCTGATGACCTCAAACACAAACCATTGACAGACAAAGTCAACTGGAGTCAGCAAAAGTAACTTCACCTTGGGTCGCAAATGTAGCTTTTTTCCTAATAACTACAAAAGAAAGACGATACAACAAAACTGTGGTCTCCTTCTTATTGGTATAAATGATCATCTGATGATGGATGGTCTGTAAGCAAACAAGAGAAAGCAGGTTGACCTCTGTGACCCCTCCAAAATTAAAGCCTTAAACTATATACAAAGACATTCAACAATAATCGAGGGTTTGGGAAAGGTCACGCTACCCCAAAGTGTGAAACTGATCTGGGATGAAGACGGATTACACACCGGCTGAGCATTCATTCGTCCAAGCAGCTAACTCTGCCAAACTCCAAACAAACATGGCGGCAACACTCATCAACTTCACACACCTCAGGATGGAGGACAATGCAGAAGAACCAGTGAGCGTCGGACTCGGGCCGCAAATCATCTCTCAGAGTCTGGCAGCGTGGGAGGCGTGAGACATTTTAATTCACAGTCTTCCTCCTACATGAGATGTTTTTTTGCATATAACCTTTGAAAAACCTTTGGAGAACAAGCCCTGGAGATGCTTGCATAAAGCACTGGCATGAAAGCGAGCACGCTTTTCTCTCTGCAATACGCTGCCAACGCCGGATGGTTCTGATGTTCACTTCATGTCCGCAAAACAGAAGATATTCTCGAGATTAGATCAGACACACATAGAAAAAACTCTCTAAGGTGCATTTAAGGAAAACAAAAATTCTGGTTTTATTTTCAATATAAAAATAAAAATAACACATTTATCAGCAGCCAGAAACAAAGTCTGTTGGAAAGATGTGGAAACTACAAAACACTCATCTGATGTCAAAGACTTCAGTTTACTGACATTCCTTTAGATTTTTAGTGTTCACACGTTTACTTTTTACGTTCTGCTTAAATGAATTCTTGTTTTTTCAGAGTAAAATACTTTAAAATACCAAGTAAAATACCAAGACAGAAAATGACAGGTTAAAAAGGCACAATGCGTTTTAAAATCCTCACATAGGATTAAAACAAACTCTAGTTTTTTTGCACTTTAAAACTAAAATTAGATCTTACAGAAAGAATATTTATAACAACGTGGTATTATTGTACACAATTTTTTATAATTAATAATTAGGGAAAAAAAGTATACATAAAGTTACAGTTTGTATGTAAGCATTGCTTTGTTTATCCACATTCTCAGCATTTTTATAAAAGTATTAGCCTTTAAAGCACAAACAAACCATTTTCCATCTATTTTCTAAACCCGTTTGCCCCTTTTGGGGTCACGGAGATGCCGAAACCAAACCTGGGCACTCATGGGTGAAGGCAGGGTACACCCTGGACAGGTTGCCAGTTTATCTAAAACTCTTTATATAGAAAAGGAAAATTTTAATATCGTTATAGTTTGCAAAGTTTTTTAATGTTTGGGCTAATCTGTTATTTAGTATCCAAATGATTTTTTGTTTATTTATAAATAATAAAAAATTAGTTAGCATCTTAGAATAATAATATCTACATTTTTGTTTCTGCTGTCTTTTGTTTTAAAGTTTTATAAGCTAATTTACCATTTTGCACATTTAAAAGCCAATTTTAACATAAATTAGCATTTTCAAACACTTAAGCTTTTATTTTTACTTTAAAATATTTACATTTCTATTTAATTTTGCATTTTACAAATAGTTTTGAATTTGTACGATTGTTCTGTCTACACTTTTTAGGCATAATCTTCTTTTTCACTACGTTGGCATTTAGTTAGCGCGTCTTCACAATGTTTTTTGCATCTTTTCCACTGTATTTTAGAATATAGGATTTAAATGACAGCTAACATTTTCTTTTGTTTGACTTCTTTTAAGTTAGCGTTTCTTTAGAAGCTGTTATTTTGAATTTCCTGGACAACCATCTAAGAGTGCCACGTTATGCGTGATCATGCACTAGCTTAGCTTAGATTTGAACTAGCTGGTTGGCCATTTCCCTCGCTGTCCTGCTTCTTCAAAAAATGATGGCGTCCCTGAGGCTCAGACAGGAGCAGACCGGGGCTCGCGGCGTTCACAAATCACCATGACCTCCCAGAAACAAAGGTCACAAACATACAATTCAACAGAAGCAGCAGTGAGGGCCTTCACACCAACCGAAGATGAACCGCCACGTTGGTCCAAGGACGACTAGGATTGGGAATTACTTCTCATTCCAAGACCGCACACTCTCTGCCCAGGAGCAGACATTATGGGGTCAAATTAAATGTTTTTGTGCCGACCTCAGATGTTCACCAAACATGTTCATCAATGATGAGTTCAAACCTGAAGCATCTCTGACCAAAGATAACGAAGGCAACAATTTGTTACACCAACATTTCCTGAAAATGTATATTTTCCAATTGTGACCGGTCTGGAATTGACTCCGGGTCTAACAGTGTTTGTGACTTTAGACGCCGGTCTCCAATAGTGGCCGGGCTCAGTGTGAAAGCAACACTTATCCACAGGGTTTACACTACAGACTATCAGGACTAAAGGTGGCCATTATTGTAAAAGCGTTGTGGTCTTTGAATCGGATTTTGCCGTTTAAAAATATCTGTGTCGTTAAAAGTGAAATATCTTTTCTGCAAAGCGGCAGCAGCTCATTAGAAATTCGCTTCCTAGTTGTGGACAGGACTGTTGACGCTGTTCACCCGTCACTGAGAGCTTTCTGTTTACATGCACATCTGAGGGGCTGCATTTCTTTGTCTGCTTTTGATTCACAACATTTTGAATAATAAAATACTCTGAAATGCATTTTAAAATAGTTTCCGAAACTATAAGGCACACTTAAAAGCTTTACCACAAAAAAAACGGCGCATTTTAATCTGTAGCGTCTTATTCAAGGATTAATTCCATTTACTGATGTCAAAGTGATTTTGAGAGGTACGCTCTGTCAAAATGTGGGCGGCAACGGCTCGTGTGGTTGCACAGGTTGTCCGATAATCGAAGGGTCGGCGGTTTGATCCCCGCTCGCCCCAGCCAACTATGGCAGTGTCCCATCATTCTGCCCCAGGGCAGCTGTTGCTACATCAGCAGCTTACCTTCACCAAGTATGAATGAGGAATAAATGAATAATAGATACACATTGTGAGCGCCTTGAGCGTCTGGACAAGCGCAGAAAAACCCAATCCATTATTATTTTTACTATTAAAATGTCACGTCTGTTATTTCACAAGTTTTAAACAAGGTTGAGTGTTATTGTGAATACGAAGCTAACGTGTGGTGTTACTAACAAGACTGGTAACTTTCATTTAGCGTGTTGAAAACACTGTTTTCCTTTGAGCAAGTCTTCAACAGTCTCGTGTCAAGAAAACATGTCTAGAAAATCTTTTGAATTTTTAAAATGTTCGTGGTTTCACTTAAGATTGCAGGAAGGGCAATCCTGAGAGGGCCTTCAAATTAAGAGCTTTTAGCTTCAAAAAACTTTTTTTCCTCCACCAACATGTTTTGCTAAATTTGCTTTCATACAAGTATTTCTGCTCATTTTCCACCAAAATGAGAACTTTTCACAAATTAGACTAAACTTGATGACCAGCAGAGACGTGGATCTTCATCCCAACTTTGTCCCACGCGTGGACACGGTGGGAGGCTGCAGTCACCTCACGCTCTTCATCACTCCTTCCCCCTGCCTGCATTGTTCTTTTCACCTCCTCTGCTGCAGAGAGGATGGATGCAGAGGGAGGGGAGGAAAGTAAATGAGATCCCGATGAGATGCCAAGGTGCGTTAGCGCTGAAGCGGGGGGGGGTTGGGGGTCCAGTGAAAAGGGACGACTAAAAGAAGAGGAGACGCTCTTCTTCCTCACTACAAGCCCAGAAACACTAAAAAAAATAAGAAGCTATCTTCGTCTCCCACTAAGAAAACTGGAAAATAGGAAAAATGAGCGCGAGCTCTTGGGGCATCTATCAAACTTCAGCATCCAATCCATCTGCACGCGCGTGCACAGCGCAGGAGACCACAAGATAGCAGATTACAACAATCTGCATCAGGAGCACGCGCCACTTGTCTTTGACACACCTCCTCGCACGCGCCTTCAAAGGAAAAAAAAAATTCCAACGATTTGGATCCGACAGGTGAAAGAGAAACACGCACGCGCACCTGATTTCAGGACAAAGGGCTGCACTGTCCTGCTGCGACGCGCATGCGCCCGGCTGTCGGGACCAGTTGATCCGGACCGACAGAACTTTTGGGGAGAAATATATATATATATATACGAAGTGCAGCGGCTCATACATTACTTCTCCTTCATCAGGGCACAGGTGCTCAGACTGACCCCGCGCGCGCCCCACGTACCTTCCTCTCCGTGACAGTCCCTCTTCAGCGCGCTGACGGTTAAAATCCACAGCACGAGCGCTTCATGAGGATCCATGTTCGCTCCGCGAGGCTCTCTCTGCTCATCTCTCTGCTGCCTCCCGCGCGGCGCTCGGAAGTAAGTGCTGGCGCTCGCGCCGCGCTCGCGCCGTTTCATACCTCGGTGGGCGGGAACGGTCCGGAAGATTGACAGTTTAATCGAGGAATCTGTAGGGGCGCCGAGTTTAGCTGTCGACCAATCAGAAGCAGCGAGCTACAGCTTTACACCTGAGCCTCCTGTAAGGTCAGAGCTACTAAACCAAGATTTTGTTTATAACAATTTAAACATCAACGGATGTTTAGCACATTTTACATAATAGCTACATAGAAAAAAATATTTATTATTTTAAGTTTCTTTTAGGAATATCTTCTTCAAACAGTAGTCTATTTAAGTGTACTACAAAACAGAAATAAATGTCCGATTGACACCAGTCTGTGTACAGACCAAACACAAGGTTCAGAACTTGATCTGGACCAAATGAAGCGGACTCGGTCCGGACCAAGAGACCTTTTCATTCTGAATACACCTTTAGTCTATACTTAGAGTGAGGCAGTACACTGAAAGTTTAAATTTTATATAAAATCTGTATATCGTAAACTTAAAATGTTCCAATTTATTCTGAAGAAGTTTTCAGTTAGTAGATTGTAATATGGGATTTCGTTTCTCTCTGTATCTTTCTGTCTCCAGTGATAACAGACTTCTTTTTTCCAGTAAAGGGAGGTTCCACTCCACATCATCATACTTCCACCACTAAAAGTCTGTCAGCAAAACAAGTTGGTGTAGTTCTCTTCATCTTCTTTCTCCGCATGAGTTGCAGACATCAGAGCAAACAGGGCTAATGAAGAAGGACAGTCGTGGGAGGCCACTTATGAGAGCTCAGATTCACTGCTTCCAGTCTGAATTGGATTACAAAAAGGCTGTCAGCCATTTTTAAGCAACTTTATAGAAGTAAACCCATTTAAGCGATGGCAAAATGAGAAAACGGTCTTCTCGGCATTCTCAGCTATGACTTCCCAGTTGTTTGGACATTAGCCTTCTGTTTGAAGAACAGATGCTGCAACGGTTAGTTGGCCCCTCCCACAAATGCAGGTTCCTAATAAATGTAATAACATATAATGGAAGTAGAGCAACTTTATTAACTATATCAGATTACATCTTTAATATTAAAGAAAAAAAAGACTGATTTTTGTACTATTTGTGGCATGTCGACATAAGTAATTTCTACATGGTTTTTGCAAGTAAATTGTGTCACAAAGCTGTGACACCATCCATCGAGTCCCTGTGGGGGTCTTATCAGTCTGTCACAGGGCCACACACTTATGAACACCTAGAGGCAATGTAGAGACACCACTGAACCCTTTTCGACTGTGGGAGGATGGCAATCGACAAAATGTTCCCGTTTGCCCTCTAAGGACTTAAATCCTCACTTTATTTTTTTTTTATGGGATGGCATCAAGAATTAGTGACTAAGCCCCAGCATCCTGAGTTTTGCCACACCCACTTGGAGATCATTTTCTCCCCACTATCACCTCTACCTGGAGCCACACCTTGCTTTCCGTACGGAGGACTCCACTCCTCTTCTTCCCTGCAGTCTTCTCTCCTCATCTCACATAGATCTGCCGTTTATCTCCAAAGCCTGGGGGGAAGCATCAGAGTCAAAAGCTTTAATAAACCTGGTTTTCTTGCACCCCTGAGTTTGTCATATTTTGGGTCCCTGAAGCAACACCTGACAAAAAAAAAACACACGTGCATGAAGAGAACCTGCAAACACCACAAAGAAAGATCCCACTGCCCCCATTTTTTGATCTAATCACAAAAAAAGATGGTCGGTTAAATTCCTAAAAGTTGCTCAAAAGTGTCTGACGTTTTGAATATTTTTTGGCAGTCAAACAACAGCGAGGCAGATAGTAATCCCTGCAAACATTCAGAGACATTGTTTAAACTTCTGCATGAATACTGTTTGCTGATGGTGTCTAACACAGTTTGATGAGATGGGGCTTAAACAGAGGAAAAAAACAAAACCCTAATCAGTTTTATCACCCTTTTCATGAACAACTCCTCATATACCAACTCATGTTTCATTTGATGAAGCAGAATGGAGGTCAGCTTCTTCCTGTTTTTGCAGCCTCCCCACTGTTTTTCTGTCAGATAAATTTAGACAGAAAATGTTGTTTCAGGGGTTTGCATCATTGCAGCCCAAAGAGCTGACTTTAAACTGTTCTCTTTTTGAGTTGTTAGAAAAGTGAGTGCACACAGCCAGCAGAATACAAACCAGCTTCACTGACATGCGGGACGGTGCTGTGCAGACACAACCGAGAGGACAGAATCTTCTACTGCCTCCTTCCTAAAGGTTTTTCTGACCCCCTCCTGACCCTAGAAGTTTAACACCAACATCTAAGAGTTCCTCAAAGATTTAAGTCAGCAAAAGAAGTTCACTGCATTCAAAAAAGGCTTTCTCAAAGCCCCAATATCTGCTAAATTATTAAAAATATTTTTTCACTGAAAGTTTGCTGAAGTTTTTCACTCCCAGACTGTTTTCACTCTCAACGTTTTGAGTTTTCAATTTATTTCTAATTAACAAAGAATCAAATTCAAAAGTCTGAGTAAGAATCTCCTAAAAACAGTCAGAACATTTTGATCCTAAAAACTCAAAAAGTGTTTTCCAAATCTGGCCTTTTCATTAGTTAGTATCTTTGTCACATAGAAATGTTTGTGGTCAGAGATAAATAAGAAAAAGGTAAGACAAGTGGAAAATCCAAACAGCAGGGTTTTCCAGCAGGGACCAGACATTTAAGGTCCCTCCTTAATGGGACAACCGAGTGCTGTGGACTTTTGGGTTCTCTGGGCCCGTGGAGGGTCATGGAGAGGAGACGCTGCATCTCAAGCTACGTTCACTGCGATTTCAGGTGGCTACTTCCAATGAAAAGTCTGCGTAAAGGTGCGTAAACCCATGTTCCATGTTCAAATCTCTTGCATTCATGCGTAGCAGGGACTCGGATTTGGTAGTGACATATGGATGGCGTCCCTTTTTAATTCACAGAAGTGCCGACAGTTTAAAAATTGATCACAAAGGAGAAATTAATCATTGTGATTTGAGCCTGGCTGGAATTATATGTCTGGTGCACGACTTATGAGATTCGCTCCACTTTGACATTTCTAACCAAGCCTCTTCCAACTGTAGGTGGCAGTAGACAGTAGTAGAAGAAGAAGCCCCTCCCTGCTTGTCCAGTATGAACACCATGGGTTAAACAAGCGTTCAAGAATGCCTGTTTAGCACATTTAATAATGTGAGTCATGTGCCTTGTGTGTAGCATTAGTCACATGCACCTTTGGGAGGTTGACCCGTATGGGTTTTTGGTTTTTTTTGTTGTCTGTCTGTCTATTTATCGTTCGATCTATCTATCAGCGACTTTTAAACCTCTTCCTCATGAACGCCCCCAGAAGGTCTCTATACTCTTCTAAGTAACTAAACAAACTAAACTGAGAATAGCTTCATGTGCATAAAGATGGCATGTAAAGCAACAGGTCAGTAAGGAACCAGTACTTGCACCTCATTATAAAACTAGAGTGTGGCAAAAGGGCACCCCGTGACATAATCATCCGTAGGTCACAAGTGTGTGTAACTTTCACTATCTGTACAAATATTTCGAGATACACTTACTGCATGCACGACAATTGTAAGTTCAATTTTCAATGATTTCCTTTAAGGTGGCTGTACAAGCCTCAACAGAACTGCTAGACACATCAGTGCTCATCTTAAGATACAGCCTCTTCTCTCTGCAACCCTCTACGGGCCCATGACAAACCAAAAAAGCAGCACGGGTCAATAGGCACATGGGTTGACCGAGGCTTTAGGAATAAGCTTATATGGCTGCTGTAACACTTCTCAACTTAATAGGTTTCTTTGATATTTTAAGATTAAGGCTGAAAAATGCTGGTATTTCTATAATATTCATGAAAGTTGCCAAATCTACTGAGATACAAGTATTTTAACTTTCGGGAAAAAAAGGAATTCACCCCTTCCTTTTCCCTTCAACTTTTATTACACTGTAAACATACCTGCTGTTTTGCCGACAAATCAACTGCATAATTTTAAAGAATGACGGGCCTGTCAGTCTGTTAGAGCTCGGTATAGATGAGAGGAACCGCTCAGGTTCATGGTGAATGCACAGATGGGGCTGTAGACCGGAACAAAGCTGACGCTTATTTACCCTTGATCGGAGGTCAGCCGTATTGCTGCACGTCCTCGGTTTTAAATCATGGAACCATCAGAGCTCGTGTCAACTGTGTTTTGAGATTCTGAACACTTTAGTAGAACAGCATTGCGTTTTCCTACTAAAGTACAGTGTCTACTAAAAAACACAAACCGTCAAACTGTCTGTCAGCTGCTTTTTTTGTTCTACAGCAAAGACGTTGCCTATTCGGGATCTGTGGAGCATTTACTTTCAAAGGAGTACATGATTGGTTTACTAACTTGATGTCTGAAAGAGCACCGAAGCATGTGTGCGCTGCTTTCTTGCTTTTATTAAATACTGGAATTTTTGTTGGGGGTTTCTGAAGACACACCATTAAGTGTATATGAGAACTGGACTGAGTGAGTGTGATGTCACCCTTCATGTTCCAGGTCCATCAAAATAAATTCAGCCGCCATTTTTTTGCAATATGGATGATGCCATGTTGGAGCCAGATGATCAGAAAGCAGTGATTAGTCAGAGTCAACGTTTCTATAGCAATCACTCTTGCCAACCAGGATGGGGAAAATATTTCGGCACACCCTTAGCTAAAACACATGGTGAATATTTCAAATTGTATGAAAAATGGTAAATGGTGTATACTACATATAATACATACTCAGAAGCTGTCTCGCTGTACCTTTCTACCTCCAGCGATGAGAGACTTGTTTTTTCCAGTAAAGGAGATGCCACTCCACACCATCATACTTCCACCACCAAAACTCTGTCAGTGCAGCAGGTTGGTGCAGAGTCCTCTTCATCTTCTTCTTCTGCATGAGTTTCAGGCATCAGAGCAAACAAAACTAAACAAGGACAGTCGTGGCAGGTTTTACTACTTTCCTTGAAGACCCAAAGTGCTTTACAGTCCCAGTCCCATTCAACCAGGCATGCCTGTACACACACTAATGTGTGTATATCAAGTGGAGGATGTCAAAAGTGTAAAACAGTTTAACTACTATTAAGAAAAGTTGAATTCAGTGTCTTTGGGATGGTTAAAACTGCCAAAGACAGCCCATCGTCTATCTAGAGGGCGTGCAAGTCGGCTGCGGCGCTGCAGGAGGAAAATTTTTTCAAAAAGAGTAGAGTTCCAAAAGAACCAGGGACACTGTTTCTGACTAAACAAGCTGGAGGGACACAGGATTAAAAGATTTAGATGTTTACATGCACATTTATAGCTTCTGTTGGACCCAGGCAGGCCCAGGAGCTTTGAGCACGCTCCCAGAAGACGAAGCCAGACAAGTTAAAGGAGGACAGGAAGAAGAAAGCAGGGGAAAGGAAGGAGAAAATGTGAAAAGAGCCCCCCTAAGGCCTCTTCAATTTGTTTTTAAATCATTTCCTAAGAACCACTTCTTTGTTTTGGCCCTATTGCCTCCATGTTGTGTCTGTTACTTTCCCTGGGGGGTCAAACAGCCTTTGACTGCACTTGATCAGTTGGCGAAATTTTAGTATTTACTTGCTTCACTAATTAATATGAAAAAAGGCAGGAGGAGCAAAAGAAGAATAAAAAAGAAAGTTGGTGTTTGGGTCTGCCGGAGTACTGATTACATCACATCTTCAGTGCTCTGTGACATCACGTGTTCCCCTGCAATTTTGGGTCATACTCCTCTGGTTCGTGACAGATTGACCTGAACAACCTTGGCCCAGCAGGAGATTTTTACTGCAGGGGGAGTTATTTCTCCACTGCAGTCCGCATCATGCCATGCCACAGTATTTTCCTGCAGTTATGCTCAAGTCACGTAAAACTGTGATTCTATGGGGGCTTTGTCGTTGCCACATCCCTTCAGGTTTCTTGCCTCTAAGGAGGGTCACTGGGGCCACTCCTCTTCACGTGTCATGTCCCTGAGAGGGGTCACAGTGGCTGTTTGTCCTCGTGTTCCTTATCCACAAGGGTAAGTGGTTCCTGTTCTCCTCTCTCACTTGTGTTCCTTGTCCCGGACAGTCTCTGGAGTTGCTTCCCTTCATGTTCATTGTTCCTGAGGACAGTCTCTGGGGATGTTCCCTCTTTATGTTCCCTGTTCCCGAGGAGAGTCGTTGGGGCTCCTCATGTTTCTTATCCATAAGGGCAAGTGGTTCCTGTTCTTCTCTCTCACTCATGTTCCCTGTCCCTGAGGAGAGTCCATGGGGCCATTCCTCTTCGTGGTTCCTTTTCCTGGGAAGGGTCGCCAGGATTCTTTACTTTCATGTCTTTTGTCCCCAGAGAGAGATCTTGGGATTACTTACCTTTATGTTTCCCGTCCCTGGGCAGGGTCATCGAGGCTGCCCCTCTTCCTGCCATGTTCCTAAGCGGTTTGCCACATTATACGTACACCTCCCCCCTGTCTTTTCCAATGATCAGGACTTTTTTTTTTGGTTTTTGCTTTTGTTCTGACCCGCCTTCAGGTCCTCTATGGTTCCAGTGTATTGGGGCATCTGGAATCTACCAGGTTTCCAGGTCATCTGCTCTGTCACGTTCTGTTTCTCCCTTGTTTTACACTTTACTCATAACCAAGTTTTTTTTCCAACACTTAAGCTCCAGCCACAAGCCCAATCTTCTGTATTTTGAATCCATCACCACCAGTTCTTTACACACATAGCTCTGCTAAATCATAAAAGAAAGCTCAAAAGGATATTTCCGATTGATTCCAGCTGACTAAGGAAGTTATTAAAGGGTTCAGAAAGGTTTAGCCTCTGTCTGTCAAAGCTCTGAATCAATTTGATCCAATGTCAGTGCAAAATAAATTGCTATTAAAAGTTTTAGAACCCTCTTTAGACGTTGAATTTGGTTAAATGTCAAAAATTACGCTTGACTAAATTTTTTTTCCCTGTAGGGGTCATTTAAACTGGAGGAACAAACGCTAAACCAAAAACATACAGAAACTTCAAGCTCAAACCCTGATATTGTGTGTAAATTGTCAGAAGTAAGAGTCATAATCATCCTTCTTCATCCCTTCTCCACGCACACAAACACATACACAGATTACTGGCCATCAGGCTGACTGATCCTCCCCAGCAGGGGGGCTGGTAGCTCTCCTCTGGAAGCTGAATAACATGATCATCTGTTCGCTGTGGTCGTTACTCACTGAGGACACCTCCCTCCTCCTGTGTCTGTCCTCTCAGAGTCCATTACCTCCATCCACACGGCAGCCGCTGTCGTGCTCTCACAATACAAATCCTCCTCTGTCACGTCTGCCATGCGGCTAAATCTGTAGAGTGGTGACATTTTTTTTCCAGCTGCTTGCAGGGCCTACAGAGTTCTCCGTGGAAGTGAATCTCCTAAAACTGAAGTGGTCAAACATGTGGAGACGAAGAGTTTTCATGCTGTTGAGGAAACGTCAAGTTCATGCAGAGCTGTTGGGTTCCTGAGCGATTTTGTTGCTGTGGAACTGACTGCTTGAGATAAGCACGGTGTTCGGCAACGCCTCCACATTGGTGTGTTTGCATTATTGATCAGGAACACGGTGACCTCCAGAAGTAAGAATAGATGTAAATCACAGTGCTGTGCGCAGAAGGAGCACTGAGGCAGTTAATAGATGTAAATTTCACATGAGCTGCAGCTCCTTCCCCGGGTTCGTAACCATGCAGCATAACAGTGCAGGGAGCTCCTCACATGGGCCTGGGAGGAGTAGGGTCTCAGTTTGAAACAAGACTGGACCTGACAAGCTAACACTCGACTATGGTCCAGATTTCTCTACCGGCGTCGCTGCTGGTGACTTAAACCAGGCCTGCTTAGTCAATCAGAAGAACCTGGAGGTGGATTTCAGGTTGAGACAGGCTTGACCTCCATGTAGTTTTCTCTTACCTAAAAAGTTATTTGTCAAAGATAAAACATTTCAAACATTCAGGACGGCATTTTTTTATAGGTTTGTTTCTCCTTTCCATTTTGGTGCTACAGAATAAAAAGCGGTCCAGCTGCTAAAATCTCTTTTTGTCATAACGTTTATCAGATAATCCTTTACTTCTTTCACTAAAACAAAGATTGACAGCATTGCTGTGGCATGATTAGAGCATTTTCAGATCACTGTGAGTAACAATCTGCAGTCAGGATTTCTTGCCTGTCATGCCAAACACAGAAGCAGAGCAAGCAAACTCAGAACCTCCTTTTCCATCCATTCAACTCCCAAACTATGGAATTGTTTTTCTTCTGACATTCCTAACACTTAATGCACATCAATAACCTTTTTAAATACATTTTTAAATAACTGATATCACTTACTAGAACCAAAACAAATGGCTCAGGTGTGAAGTGGAGCATCACCTGTGAGAAGCAGTGAGGTTTTTGTTTGGACCAACATTGTTTCATCCAGTTGTGGCGCTTTGTATCTGCTTTGGTTATCAAGAGCACAAGAGCTAAGGTCGGAACATGTTGGCTGATCGGGAGACAAACTTGCCAACACGATCGCCATCATTAAATCAGACTCAAACCTGCCGTGCCATGAACACTAGATATCAAACTAAAAAACTGTAGCTCAGACTTCTTAAGACCTACATTTTGGAGTTAGTCTTTCTAAGGGGACAGATTTTCTGGTTTGGCGGGCACATATACATGGATGGGTTAGCCAACAGACTCTGTTGACAAAAATTGTATTAACTAAGTGTTGGAGTTGACAGAAAACTAGCACAAATGATTATACAAAGGCAGCTTCTGACTAAAAGTTATAATATTTTCATTTGACTGTGCATTTCTTAAAATATCTTAATATGAAGGACACATTTCACAAGTTTTGCGATTTATGCACTTTTTCTTTTTTGTTTCTGGAATCACTACATTTTTGTTTTGCTGCCATGGCAACGGGGATTCACAATAGTAACTGCTAGGAATAAAATTGGACTGAATGCTTCAACTTTTGATGACAAATGAAGAAAACATGCAATCATCTCCTTCTAAATGAAAATGCGCAAATCATTTTACACACCCTGGTTTCAGGAGGGACCAGAAGTGCGACCTTTGATTGCTGCACAGATGTTGATCTCTTGAAGAGCCAATCAGTGCTGCCATACATTAATCACATCATCTCATTATGTCATTACAGATACGCTTCAACAATGTCGATGTATTAGTTTTTATTGCCTTCATTAGGATCTCTATAAAAGCCTGACTGTGATTTGTTAATGGATTTATTGCAATCATAATTTTCCTTTTATTAATGCAAATGAGACAATAACCTTCAAGGGTGGAGCGGCCAAGACAGCCTTCGCGTTGGAGAGACGGTGTAAAAGTACGCTGTGTTTCCTTTTGCAGAGGATGAACGGAGATTGGGATGGAGGAGTGTGTGGATCAACAGAAATACAGGTTCCATGAAAAGGAGTGAGGAAAAGGACAAAATGTTGTGGTGGGAAGGCGGGCAAACAGAAGGCTGAGCCAGTTGTTGAGTAGCAATGTGGCAGTTTGCAGATAGCGGAGTAATCAGGAGAGTGTCGTGTGATATCACCTATGCCTTCCTGGATGCGACACGTGGCCGGCGGGCTCATTTCTCTGCCGCAGCAGGTCGACTTTAAGGCGCCTGACATGGCAGGATCCCAACCTGATATCTGTTTTCTTTTTTTGGTGACTGTGCCGGGATTTTTTTTAAATATCACCTCAGATAGCCTGAACTTATCTCAACTCCAGATAAAGTTCAATTATCCGGTTTCCCTCATGCAGGGGCATCTCCTCTCCTGCTCCTCTCCGGCAGGACGATGCTTTCATATTCAAATCTGAGTGTGGGTTTATCACTCGCTGAATGCACTCTGTGCTAGAGATGGCAGATTAGGGAGCGCCACTGTTTCCAATTTTTCAGACAGGTGGGAAATGGAACAACTGCTTTTTTCCCTTTCAATCGCTTTCCTTTATCCGTCCATTACCCCGCCTTCTTTTTACGCCAAATATTCTCTCGTATATCCTTGAGGAGGAAAGGGGAAGAAAAGGAGGGTCTGAAGAACTAAGGGAAACAAAGAGAAGAGCAAAGAAGGGAGGGAAAAGCAGACGGAGAGTGAAGAATGTGTTGGCTGAACAGCGGAGGCTGAACGTCTCGGAAGACGTTGGTGGAAATTCATCACAAGAGACAAATTACACCACGGTGGTGCACAAAAATATGTGTGTGTGTGAGTGTTGTTATGAGCCCCAAAGCATGTTTGTTTCATGTGTGCACTTTCATGGGGCATTTCTGCCGTCATTTTAACAGAATGCAGGCTGCTTTTTTCCCCTTAAATTTACCCTCTTTGCGTTTGGCCTTTTGTTATGGGTCTATGTGCCATTTTTTTCGTCCAGAAGATGAAGATGAAGATTTTCAACTTCTCTCTTGACCCTAAATTTAATTTGAGTCAGGAAACAGATTTGATGCTTCTTGCCCCGTCCACTTTTTACAATTTTTCTGTGGGTTGACTTCTACAAAAAAAACTCATGGGATGGGGTTTGACCGTCTGGTTACTGTGCTGTTCCTCCAGGCGAACACACAGGTTCGCCAAATGGCACATCTCTGCAGTTGTGCAGTGTAGAAAGCATTAACCGATGCTCAGTTTGACTTCTTCTGCTCCCTTTCTTCCTTAAGGCTGATTTCCACTGGTTTCGTCTGCGGTGCATCTCCACTGTATTGTGTTAAACACAGAACTATTATGAACCAATCAGAAGGTTTCCACCGCCTCCGTCATTTTTGTGTCTCACGTCCGTCCCACTGCAGTGCAACAGAAGCTTTACACATGAGTTCTATCTCCAGTCACGTCACTGTCACGGCAAAATGACGTAGAAATAGCAAATAGGTCAGATTTCAAAGTAAAAACTTTCATTTAATTTCAAAATAAAACATAGTAAAAATGTATTTTATATTTAAGGTGATGTGCCCACGCGATAGCGCATGTTACAGCCACAGATAACACCACTGTCCAATTTCGCCATGGATGACAGAAGTCTTTTTGGAAGTACAAAAACATAACATCATTTATGACACAAAACAGGAATTTAACAAAGACTCAGTGAGGAAGGAGAGAGCACGGGGTCTGATTGCTTAAGTTTGAGCTCACTGCAGACGGACCACTGTACATTTAGGGTCAGTTTAAATCAGTGACATTTGTCTTGGCTGTCGTGATACATCGGGTAATCACTGAAAATGAATAGAATAAAACATCTGCAAATGACTCTAACATGTAACTCCAAAGCAAGACCTTTTCTTGTTGAAGCATGGGTATTTTCTTTGGTGTAATGGAAGGGTTGCAGGGATCATCTTAGTCCTCCAATAATAGCCCAAAATCAACAAGGCAGTATTTCTCTAAACTGCAGATGATGAATATGTGAACACATTTCTCCACCTTTACATTAAAATAAAGTTGTCCCTATTATTGCAGTAGTTTATTAAATAACAATGATGCATTCAGTGTTTTGAACTGTGCACCTCTAGAAAAAGAACCGTCATACCGACAGACGACAATGTTTATGAGGGTAAATCAAGGAAACAGTTTGTAAAAATAAAGTTCTCAATGTTTTTTTATAATCATCTGAAAGTAAAATGTGGATTTAATCCCCCAGTCAAGTTTGCAACAACTCGGCAGTAAAAAAAAAAAACTCTGCGGTTCACCTATAGTGGTCTCGTGTCTATTGTACAGAATGTGTTCAGCTCACCATATCTACATATATCTTTGATTCCAAGCAGATCTTTGTTTTCATTCTATAACCCTGGATTTTTGTTATAAAGGTTTAAACTGTGAGAGTTTTAACAAGAGAGAAAAGTGAGAAAATGTTAATGTCTGCCTGAGAAAAGTGTATCAAGTGTGAAGTGAGGAGTTTTACTGCCTTAAAACATCTATAATCCAACTTTGAGGATTTCACCTATCACAGATTATCTTTAGAACGCAATAAACGAGGGAACACTGTATTTGACCCTCCAGAAAAGTCAGTCATTACATCATAACTCTGCCTTCAGAATGGACTGGTACAAACACTCTTGGTCTGTCAGTCTCTGTGTTATTCTTCACATCAAACATAACCGTCCATGCTTGTAAATACTTGCTAGATTACCCGCCTTTTTATTCTGTCTTTTCTCCTCCTCCGTTTGCCTAATTTTCTCTCCATTTGTTTGTGCAGGAGCTGGTTGCTCCCAGTTTGGTTTGCTTCAAAATATCACGCTTTCTACACACCAGCAGCCACTTCTTCCATGACCATCGGCAGAGTAGAAAGCTGTTTCAGTCACTCCTTCACTGCTTAAATGTCAGTTTTTCCATGAAGCTCATTTTGGACTCATTAAGAAGTCCGCCAACACTGTCTCTTATTCCCCTCTTCCCGGCTCTGCTCCAGATACTGGATTGCCACCCTTGAATCCTGTGCAGCACTTTTAGTCTGCTGTCTGCTCTTTTGATCCTCCAGACTTGGTTCATTATGACAGCAATAAACTGCATCCACTGCTTCCAGCCAAACAACCCGGCCAGCTTTCTTTCTTTACAACCATCGTGGAGCGTCTTGATAAAATCAAACAGATGTTGCTACACCCTGATTTTGATATTCAGACCATGTTCATTGCAAATTTAAAACAAATCAACATATTGACTTTAAAATAATATCAACGTAATAACAATAATAATAAAAGTTTTCTTTAACTTGATACAAATGTGAAAATCTTCCTTTTAACTTCTTAGGTGTTCAGGATGGATATTTGAAGTCCTCTGCCTTCAAGTACTGATGTTCCTCCTGTTGTTTTGGTGGCAGAATTAACTGTACACCTCCAGTTCTTTTTTTAATAAAAAAAAGAATTAAAGGTCATAGTGTGTCCCTGGGCCTCCACAGAGACAAAACTCATTAGATGGGTATAACACTACAACTGTCGTGTCTCATCTATGCCTTATTCCAGATTTAAATCAAAATCTTTGCACTTTCCTGCTTTTTTTTGGTTTTGCTTTTGATTCATTCCTTAATCTCCACTGCCAGCTCAATCAAAGATCTGTCATCAGGTCTGATAAGCTAAAGATTGGGACCAAACAATCTAAGATGTAATGCTATGTTCACACCGGGCATTTGTTGTTCTTGAATGAGCTTTTAGGGTATGGTGTTTGCACTGGACTGTCGCTACCCGATACTAGCACACGTACTGTCAGTTATAAAAGGCTTGGTGCAAAATGTTGAATCTTGCTCCAGGCTTTTTCTTTCACGTCTCTATTACGATATATGAAAGACTTGCTGTCATTCAATTCCATCTGGACACAAACCACAATTGTTAATTTCTCCTCTATGATCAATTTACAAACAGTTGGCACTTTTGTGAATACATTTTGAACAAGGAATCCCAAAATGCAGACTTACGCATGCTTGCACAGACTTTTCATTGAAAGTGGTTGCTTCAATGGATGTTGCAGAGGGTGGTGTGTATGTAGCTTGAGACTGAAGACAAGCAGCTGAAAGGTTAAGAACACTTTTCACCTGAACTAACTCTATCCACAAATGCAGGAAACCCTCAGAAAGTTTTGCAGTGCAGCTCAACGAAGACAGAAAAAAACCAGGTGTCAAGAACAGAAGAAAAGAGACTCCTTCCTCAGAAGGTGTGAAGCTCCTAAAGACTCCTGCTGGGGTCAAACTGTTGTCGTCACCTCTGCTTCTCATCTGCTGGATGATGACAACTTTAAATTGGCATCACTACTGTCAAGATGCAATCTGAGAATCTGAATACAGAAGATGGAGGCAGGTGATAACGTTGGTCCAAGAGGTCTACCAGCAGTAAAAACCAATCTCATATCAATAGCGCCTCAGATTGGGCTGCAGAGCGCCGGCGCTCTCGTCGCTGTTATCTTAACAGAAGGCAGATCGTTTTGTTTTGGCTCTCAGAAAAAGAATCAGCCCTGGTAGATTACAGCTGATAGCCTCCAGCAAAAAAAGGCGTCTAAGTGCAGGAGTGCAGTGATTATGGCAGGAAGGTCTGAAATTCGTGTCCATGTGTACTTCATCGCAAAATTCACACTATTTGCCACAAATCTTTGTGGCAAATAGTGCTCCTGATGGAGGAACGAGCGCATCTCTGTCTGAGAGAAGGCTTTTTTTTTCTCTGTCAGTATTTATGATCTGTTAGATGAAACTTCATTGTCATAGCTGTTGTTTTTAATTGTATGATCCTCTCCTGTCATCAGAACAAACATGTGAAGACGATGTTTGTTATATGATCTCTACAGTGGCTGTAATGTGACGCCCGAGCCCACCTGGAGGTTAAAACTAAGACCCAAGATGGCACCCTACTCCGGTGTTTCAGTGACAGGATCTGTTTTTATGCTCTTGAAGCATATTTTTGCCAATATACATCAAATTCCCTTGACCTTTGCACATTTGAAAATCTCCTTAATTGAGCATCTATGTTAAAATGATCTTAATTTAGCATCTATATATATATTTTTCGGTGCTGGAAATACATTCAGGTATCAAGGGGTTAACAAGTTTTAAAAACCACTTCTCAAAAAATGAAGAAAAAAATTAGACAAAATTGCCAGTTGGTTGCATGAATCCTATGTGACACTAAATGTTTTCTTAATTAAACAAAATCATAAAACTTCAGTTTGGGTAAAGGGGGAAATGATTAAAAGTGGAAATGAATTCAGATACCTTTGCATAATTCTGGAGTCAACATTAACTTTCAAGAGTCACTTGTCTTTGGAATGTATTTTCTTCCTATTCGAATGTTTGTTGAGAAAATAAAAGTACCTGGTGGTCCATGGCTGTTAAGGTTTGTACAGCACTAAGCCAAACAGGTTGAAACTTTTTTCTCGAGAATGTGACAACAAATGTTTCAAAAATCGACGCGGAGGTGCCATCCACTCTTTCTCAAACAAACCCTCTGCTTCTCTGAGGAAAGGCAGCATTCAAACAGCCCGATGAGGACTTTTATTCTGTAGAGGTGCAGAGCGCACTGACAGTTGAGTCAGTTGGGATTTCAGGAGAATTATGCAGATCCAAAGCAGAATATTCATGCCCCCTGATTGCAGTCTCAGGGTTTTTTCAGGTTGTTTATGAACCATCTCTCCTCCAACTGTGGCTTGACATTGTTATGTCATATCTTGACGATAAATGTGTAATCATAGATTTTTTTCCCGCCATCTGAGGGAATAGCAAACTTTCTTTTGCTTTGAACAAACAGGTGAAGACAAAAGTAATGGGGACCTTCAGTTAATTGATGTTCAGCGACCAAAGCAGGCTGTCATGTCTTGTAATTCAGAGTTTGGTTCTGTTTCTTTAAACTGTGAGTTTGAAATGAATCCTAAAATCAGACCTGAGCTAGTACTCTTGTTACTGAGGTTTTGTTGGTTAGGACAGTGTTTGATTCTGTACTATCTACATCAACTTTTGTCTTCATGACAGCTGATAAAGTCAGAAAAGCTTTTTGTTTTCAGTTGGTTTTAATGCAGATTCTGTCTCGTGCATGCTCTTGTCCTCTCCAGTGATGTCTCATTTGTGAGGATTGTGTTCTTTTTTTTTGTTTTCTGTTCTTATTTCTTGATTCTGGTCTTGTCCAGTTTTGTTTTCTCCTTGTCAGACTCACCAAATTGCTAATTATCCACAACTCCTTTCAGTGAAGTTAATCTTCCTCAGGTCCTAAGGTCATCTGCTCTGTCACATTTTTTGTTTCCCCCTATGCTTAAGTTTCTGGATTTTTAAGTTTTTTTTTAAACGTTTAGAAGTATTCAACAAGCCCTATCTGCTGCATTTTGGGTCTTTTTGGCAATGACCTAATCAGCCTGGAACCTTCCAGGAGAAGCTCTGGTGCAATGGCACTTCTCTTGCAACTGCAATCCACAACATGCCAGGAGAAAGTTCTGTTGCAGTCCTCATCAAGTCAGACCGTTCCATGTCATCCATGTTTCTTCCAATACCTAATGAGAATTGCCAGGGCTGCTCCTCTTACTGTTCCCTATCCCTGAAGAGGGTCATCGGATTGATCCTCTTCATGTTCCCGACACTTGAGGAGTGTTGGTCCTCTTCATTTTCCCTGTTTGACGGGACTGCTCCAATTCATGCCCCTTCTCCCTGAGAAGGGTTGCAGGGACTGCTCCTCTTCCAGCTTTCTCCTGAGGTGAGGTTCGACATGATACCTCATCTCTGCTTGGCAGCAAAGTCCCTGACAATTTTATGGTTCTTGGGTGGCAGTCGAGGGCGAGTGCCTCGGCGGCCTAAACCCCGGTCATGGAACTTGGCTTTTGGGACATGGAACGTCACCTCTTTGGGAGGGAAGGAGCCTGAGCTTGTGCAAGAGGTTGAGAGGTACCGGCTAGATATAGTTGGGCTCACCTCTACGCACAGTCTGGGCTCTGGCCCCTCTCGAGAGGGGTTGGACTCTCCACCATTCTGGAGTTGCACATGGTGAGAGGCGGCGGGCTGGGGTGGGATTACTTGTGAGCCCCCAGCTTAGCCGCCAAGTGTTGGAGTTCACCCCGGTGGATGAGAGAGTTGCGTCCCTCCGCCTTCGGGTGGGGGACAGGTCTCTGACTGTGGTTTCGGCTTATGGGCCGAACAGCAGTTCAGAGTACCCAGCTTTCTTGGTGTCTCTCGGAGGGGTACTGGAAAGTGCCCCAACGGGGGACTCCATTGTCCTCCTGGGTGACTTCAATGCCCATGTAGGCAACAACAGTAGCACCTGGAGGGGGGTGATTGGCAGGAACGGCTTCCCTGATCTGAACCCGAGCGGTGTTTTGTTGTTGGACTTCTGTGCTAGTCATAGTTTGTCCATAACAAACACCATGTCTGAGCACAAGGGTGTCCATCAATACACGTGGCATCAGGACACCCTCAGCAGGAGATCAATGATCGACTTTGTAGTCGTTTCAGGAGACCTTCGGCTGTGTGTCTTGGACACTCGGGTAAAGAGAGGGGCAGAGCTGTCCACTGATCTCTACCTGGTGGTGAGTTGGATTCGATGGCGGGAAAGGAGGCTGGAAAGACTTGGCAGACCCAAAAGTAGTGTGAGGGTCTGCTGGGAACTTCTGGCTGAGCCCTCCGTCAGGGAAGTCTTTAACTCCCACATCTGGGAGAACTTCAAAAAGGTACCGAGGGAGGCTGGTAACATTGAGTCTGAATGGACCATGTTCTCCACCTCCATTGTCTCTGCTGCTGTTCGGAGCTGTGGTCGCAAGGTCTCTGGTGCCTGTCGTGGCGGCAACCCCCGAACCCGTTGGTGGACACCGGGAGTAAGGGATGCCGTCAAGCTGAAGAAGGAGTCCTATCAGGTCTGGCTGACTTGTGGGACTCCAGAGGCAGCTGACAGGTATCGGCAGTCTAAGCGAGCTGGGGCTCAGGCTGTAGTAGAGGCAAAAACTCAGTCCTGGGAGGAGTTTAGCGAGGCTATGGAGAAGGACTATCGGTTGGCCTCGAAGAGTTTCTGGCAAACCGTCCGGCGCCTCAGAAGAGGGAAGCAGCTTTCTGCAGGCACCATTTTCAGTGCAGGTGGGGAGCTGCTGACTTCGACTGGGGACATTGTCGGGAGGTGGAAGGAATACTTTGAGGATCTCCTCAATCCTGCTGACATGCCTTCTCTTGAGGAAGCAGAGGCTGAGAGCCTTGGGATGGGGCTGTCCATTACCCAAGCTGAAGTCACAGAGGTAGTTAACAAGCTCCTCGGTGGCAAGGCACCGGGAGTGGATGAGGTCCGCCCTGAGTACCTCAAGTGTCTGGATGCTGTGGGAGTGTCTTGGTTAACACGTCTCTGCAGCATCACGTGGCAGTCAGGAACAGTACCACTGGACTGGCAGACAGGGGTGGTGGTTCCCCTTTTCAAGAAGGGGGACCGGAGGGTGTGTTCCAACTACCGGGGAATCACACTCCTCAGCCTCCCTGGGAAAGTCTATGCCAGGGTACTGGAGAGGAGAGTCCGGCCGATAGTCGAACCTCAGATCCAAGAACAACAATGCGGTTTCCGCCCTGGTCGTGGAACTGTGGATCAGCTCTACACCCTGTCCAGGGTGCTGGGGGTTCGTGGGAGTTCGCTCATCCTGTCCACATGTGTTTTGTGGATTTGGAGAAGGCGTTCGACCGTGTGCCCCATGGTGTCCTGTGGAGGGTACTTTGGGAGTATGGGGTCCGGGAAGCCTTACTCAGGGCTGTCCGGTCTCTGTATGACCAGAGCAGGAGCATGGTCCGCATAGCTGGCAGTAAGTCAGACCTGTTCCCAGTGCATGTTGGACTCCGGCAGGGCTGCCCTTTGTCACCGGTTCTTTTCATAGTTTTTATGGACAGAATTTCTAGGTGCAGCCACGGTCCGGAGGGGGTCTGGTTCGGGAACCACAGGATTTCCTCTCTGCTCTTTGCAGATGATGTTGTCCTGTTGGCTTCATCGAGCCAGGACCTCCAGTATGCATTGGAACGGTTTGCAGCCAAGTGTGAGGCGGCTGGGATGAGGGTCAGCACCGCTAAGTCTGAGGCCATGGTTCTCGACCGGAGAAAGGTAGTTTGCCCTCTCTGGGTGGGTGGAGTGCTCCTTCCCCAAGTGGAGGAGTTTAAGTATCTTGGGGTCTTGTTCACGAGTGAGGGAAGATCGGCGCGTGAGATCGACAGGCGGATTGGTGCTGCGTCCACCGTTATGCGGTCGCTGTACCGGTCCGTCGTGGTGAAGAGAGAGCTAAGCCAGAAAGCAAAGCTCTCAATTTACCGGTCGATCTACGCCCCAATACTCACCTATGGTCATGAGCTCTGGGTCATGACCGAAAGAACGAGGTCCCGGATCCAGGCGGCTGAAATGAGCTTCCTCCGTAGGGTGGCTGGGCGCTCACTTAGAGATAGGGTGAGAAGCTCGGTTACCCGGGAGGAGCTCGGAGTAGAGCCGCTTCTCCTCCAAATGGAGAGGAGCCAGTTGAGGTGGCTCGGGCATTTAGTTCGGATGCCCCCTGGACGCCTCCCTAGGGAGGTGTTCCGGGCATGTCCCACTGGGAGGAGGCCCCGGGGAAGACCCAGGACACGCTGGAGAGACTACGTCTCTAGGCTGGCCTGGGAACGACTCGGGGTCCACCCAGAGGAGCTGGAAGAAGTGGCCGGGGAGCGGGAAGTCTGGGCATCTTTACTTAGACTGCTGCCCCCGCGACCCGGTCCCGGATAAGCAGAAGAAAATGGATGGATGGATGATTTGGTTCTAGGCCTTCTTTAGGTCCTCTCCTCCAAATATGATCAAAAGTCACGGATCACCACCAGTTCCTGACACTCTGAAATCATTTTTTCTCTTTTGAACTTTGCTCAATCAAAAGCTTTACTAACCTAACAAAGATTTTTATGTATGCCAAGAATGATGAAAAAACTCTAGCTGCAACAACAGCAGAGTAAGATTTTATGCTTTATTAGTTTAACCCGAGTAGCTAATTTGAAATCTAATAGAAGAGAACTCACAGAGCAGAAAACCTCTGCAGACTTTCTTCAACTCTCACTCCTCAGGAAAGCAGCTACTATTGGTGGTTTTCTGCTTTCATTGATTAAGCCAGGATCAGCTGAGGTTGAGGTGAGGTTAGGAGGCCCGTGTGTCTTGCTGCTGTACTGCCACAGATCAATATGTGAGGAGAAGAGACCTTCAGCAAACTTTTGAAACATTCTTATCACTTATTACAACAGGCTGGCCTTTGGATCTACTGGTTACTTCTTTTCCATCTAAAACTGTGAAGTGATGAATCCAGAAAAGATGAAAGTTTCCCTTCTACCCAGATGGAGATGAATTTCTCCAAACTAAAAGTGGTTTCAGAGGAGAACTTTGTTCCTAAAGAGTGATCACATGCAGCACACGCAGCTCAGTTTTGACTGCAGATGTCTGACGATACTCTGCAGCTGTGAGCAGCTCCTGAAACAACAGAAGTCAAATCAGCACGCCATGTTTGACCGAACCGCTTCAGGTCTGTGTGATGCTGCAGCTTCAAGCAGCTGTTCTGCAAAAAAAAAAAAAAAAAACAGTTGCAGGACAACTTGGAGACAACTTTGGCTTCATGTTGAGTCTTTCTGAGCTCACAGAAGCAGGTGACATAAAATAATCATTGCTGTACAGGAACAGTTCGGGAGACCCAGATCAACAGAAGAAATAAAGAAATAAATATTATTATTTATGTATTTTTTTCAAATTATCTTTAAAGCTTGATTTGAAATATTATGATGTGTTGTTGCTAAAACTTGAAAAAAAACAAAAAAACATAATAAAGATTTTTTGAAAGAAGAAAAAAAGTAACCGGCACAAAGCAGTTGGCTGGAAGAGTAAGACACCAGAACATTCTGGTGAGGAATGCCAGAACCAATGTCTGCGTAGAGTTTGAGGTGGAAGTTCAGATGCGGTCTGCTGATGAAAACAGCAGTTTTTTGTGATCAATTAAAAAAATTAGGAACCTGAGAAAGATAAAAGGTTAAAAAAGAAAATAGAGTTAGAAATAAAGGGAACTGGGATGTTGTTGATCCACCTTAGCCTTTCTTTAATGCAGTCATTCCGTCTTGCTCTGCCTGCTCCATTGCAAGTTTATTAAATGAGATCTTGGCTGTACGTTGAAGCAGTGGTTAGTGCTATCCCCTCATAGTGAGAAGGTCCTGGTTAGAATCCCGACTGGGACCTTACTGCGTAGAGTTTGCATGTTCTCCATATGCATGTGTGGATTTTCTCTGGAAACTCTGGTTTCCTCCCACAGTCCAAAAAATGCTTCAAAGGTTAGTTGGTGAGTCCAAATTGTCCCTCGGTGTGAATGGCCCTGTGACAGACTTGCAGCCAATTGAGGGTGTCCCCAGCCTTCTCCAGCAGTGGTGGGGATAGGCTCCAGCATCCCAGTAACCCCGAAAGAGATTCAGCAGACTCAAAAGTTGGGTCTTTGTGGCTTTCCTGCAGCTGTAGGTCTTTTTTTATACTCACACCATGGTGGGTGAGTCTAAAAGCCACTTGTGCCCCTCCCCAGCAGCACATTATAATTATGAGAGTGAATCAGTAAAAGTAGCTTTCCAGCCTTTCGGTTTGTTTCACAAAGGACCGTACTCCTCGCTTTGGGCCACAGGAGCATTTTTTCTCAGTGACTGCTGCACACCCACATGGAAACACACAGGTTTTCGCTTGATTGGCTTCATTCATGGAGCGTTGCCGCTGCCACTCAAATTACTGTTGCATTGTGCAGGAAACAACACATCATCTCGTCAGCTCTCTGCTATTTAGAAATTATTAAATGCTGTGACCACAATTTACGTCGTTCAGAGCATGGCTCACGCTGCCACATGAATTTATAGTAGGGGCTTAGAGGTCACTTTGGGTTAATATGGAAAGTGTCTCTTTTTCCAGGCCTGATCATGTGGTAAAGGTAAGTATTTTGTTGTACAATATAATTTAAGATTTTCATTATTGATTTTAAACCATATTTTAAGCTAATCTAAATGTTAATGTAATGTTTCAGCATTTTAAGCAGTTTTAAGCTAAATTTAGAATTTTGAGCGTTGTTCAGTGTTTCAAACCTTTCTGCTGTATTAAACTTGCTCAAAAAAAATCTTTAAATCTACAAACTCAAGGTGAATAGAGCTAGAAGAAGACTGAACTGATGCGATTTCTATCAAGTTTTCTGTTTACAGTGTTCCCTCATTTATCGTGATGTTTACGTCCAAAATAACCTGCAATAAGTGAAATCGGCAAAGCAGGATTTTAGCTCTTTTAAGGGTTTAAAACTCCTCACTAGACACTTTATACACTTTTCTCAGATAGACATGAACATTTTTGTTCAAACTCTCAAAGTTAACAAGATTAACACGATCTGCATCCAGTCATGGTGCAGAACACACTGCACGGTGTTTACCATGTTCTTGTAGCATTGTTCTCATCTTGTTTTTTGTCTCACTGGGGTTATCTTGGGCTTGTGAGGTTCTATAAGACAGTGGGACAGAGTGTAAAGAAAGGGCTGCAGAAGATATTTCTTAAAAAAACACAGACTTCTTTATTTGGGTTAAAAACCTCATTATTCATAATTAAAAGGCCACTGTACAGGCCACAATAGAAAAAAATAGAGTTGGACTTTTTCAGCACTTCTTATTCAGTTGTAAATATAATTTTGATCATTTTATATTTGTTAATTAGATGAAGCTACCTTAGTTTTCTCCACAAAACTTGCCACTTTTTACAACGATCAACCTTTTCCCTCTTTTTTTTTTTACACTTTCTTTGACTAATTTAGCTTTCTTTCCCTTGTTTATGCATTATTGATCTACATTTGGGGTTTTAGTCTTCTCCCACGTTCTTTAGTTGCATTAGCTGTCAGCAGATAGTTGTGTCAGTGCTGATGCTATGCTGTGGCGCTCGAAAATTTGCGTCTGTTCTTCCCACGTGACCACATGAGCGATCAGCATGCGCAGTGACCTGGAGGAAGCCGCCTCCACACGCCTCCAAACATACGCTCTCCATCGCTGGACTCCAAGCATGCATCTTCATTCAGAGCGACCCGGACAAAGACGGAGAGCCAGATGGAAGCCACACAATGACTGCGGTGACTCCCTTTTTGTAATGTGATTTGTCACCCTCTCTGTTCACGCTGATGTGATTAAAGGGAGGGCCGGGTCACACAAGATCCTTGCACCTGATAGGAGAAGCTGAACTCAAACCAGGAAATGCAATCCGTCTTCCAAACCCAGAAAGGCCGGGGACCGCAGAAGGTGTGTGAGGTGAGTGTTTCTGATGTTCATATATCAGAGTCACAACATAAATCATGCAGTGATTATGCCCAGCTTCCTCTCAGAAATTGGCTTTCCAGCAGTTCTGATTCAACTTTTAGTCTTCGTCATCAACAATACGTACTGGCACGATCAATCAAACCACCCGAGCCTTCAGACCCTGCTGATGTGTTTATATGAGTCTTAAAGAGCCTGTACCATGCTTTTCTTAAACCTGTCAGAGTAAACTATATCACATAGCACAAAAGAACAAATTATTTACTTCCAATATCACCAATCTGCTTGTGCCGTTCATGCAGATTCCTCACCAGAATGTTCTTTGGCATATGCCACCGCTCAAAGTTTAAATGCTAAATCAAATGAGCGTTTCTTGGCCATAAATACACATCAAATACACAATAGACAGCCGAGTCTGTGATTCGAGTCTGACCACTGTAGAGAGCGGTGAACACCTGTTAAACCCGGCGGACATTGGAGACGGGACACAATTGGAAGTTATACAGCATTTAAAATGAAAGCGTTTTGCCGATCACCGTTTTACTGAGAAGGTGTGTGTGTGTCATCCTGGGGACAGTGACAGCAGCGCAGACTTTTTGTCGTTTTTGTGGGTTGGGAGGAGCTCGTGCTTAGAGCCCAGGATTTTAGAGGAATACTCAGAAATGCGTGATCGGATCAAAATACCGCTTTAGGGTTGTTAATAGTGAGGAATGAACAGTTTAATACACTTAAAAGCTTAAAAAGTCAATTCTTCATGGTATGAGCCTTTAACAATCTTAAGGGCAAATTCCACTGTTTCATACACCCCAAATGATAATAGCATGACGTTTTTTTGGTTCAGTGTTAAGGAGAAAGGCTTGAAGGCACACAAATCTTCACAGCAACCCATTAGTCTTAATTTGTAGAACACACTTAGGTTGGTATGCTTCTTTATAATCTGGTGTAGCTGTTTAGAGCAATAAAAACACTACAAGGGGAGGGTCACTTTACTGATATCATTTAGTAATAGCACCACATCCGTATGGTGCCAGAGTCACTGAACCAAGCTCTGGACCACCTCTGCATCCTGGCTTAGTAAAAAAAAAAAAAAACTCAAACTTTTGTTAGAGAAGGTCATTCTTTTGGTGTTAAGTTCTTCTTATTTGTTTTGCTATGTTGTTATGTTGTAATGTTTGAGCTAAATGCTAAAATATGATAGTTAATTTGATCAATCATTAAATATATTTCAAATATTTCATTAAGATTAAAATTTCTTATTTAAAAAACATGTATATATATATATATATATATATATATATATATATA
>BSAI01000106.1:9683611-9795573 GCA_036245035.1 Adrianichthys oophorus
TATATATATATATATATATATATATATATATATATACACACACACACATACTGGTATGCAAGTTTTTATGAAATTGCACCTTTAAATAAACTATTTTAATCTAAAATCTGTGAATTTGTGTGGTGCAAAATACACTTACACAATATTTAATGTTTATATTGGCTTTAAATAACTAAAATATATCTTTTTTCCTATCTGGGGGGGTTCGGAGTCCAAGAATAGCATACAGTTGATGGGTTGAAAAAAATATTTCAAATATTTCATTTAATAAACTGAAACATGCCTTAAAACCTAAATGGCAGCTGTGGTACCTAACAGACTTTTTTAGGTGGCAAGTTGCAGAGCATTTTGTGAAAAATAACCTGACAATGAAAACAAAATCGACAGGAAAAGAAACTAAAACACAAGACCGTGACAACAGAGACACAGATGCTCACATGACCTGTCGGTGTTTGCCTTCTCAGTTCTGGTTTTAATGACCTGCACTAAAATCTACAGCTTAAATCCGCTGACACCAGGAGGACAGTTTCATTAATGGGACCCAGTGTTTTAAAAGCTTTTGCATGTTTTCTCTCCACAAATGATGGAAGCTCTCCATCTCCCTCCGGATCAGCGAAACATCTCCTCCCTCGTTTTCCCTATTTCTACTGTCAATCCGCTCTCTTGGTCCAAATCTCCTGTTTCCATCAAAACATCTCTGCACTTCTGTGTCCACTCTGTTTTCCCTGCAAATCCTCGTTATTCTCAATCTCTTTTTTGATCTGTCTCTCTGGGGCGCCCAGTTCTCCCTCCCCCACTCCATTTCACTCTTTAACTGGTGGCTTAAAGGGCAGTTGACAGCTGGCAGATTGATTTTTGGAGGAGGGGGCAGGGTCAGACTGGCATGACTCGACTACTTGGCACATGTGGTTGCAGGGACGTAATCAAGAGCTGTGCCAGCCTTCAAGGCAAGCCTGGCTCTGCATGTGGAAGGGGGGAGAAGGCACCAATTGACCCCCATCTGTTCACCTGGATAAGACAACACAATTTTTTGGAGCTACGTGGACTCAGTTACGCCCCGGCACATTATTTTGTGCCATCTTGGTTCGGCTCCCATTGATCCCCGCTTCCACACACATCCTTAAACCTGCTCAGCTTCAGTGTGCTTCATCACAGCCTAATCTTCATCTGCCTGGAGGGGAAGATTAGGCTTTTGCTTTGCAGCTAAACAGCCTCAGCCGCCAATCCTTCTGTGATGTCCTGTGCTGCTCGGTCAAAGCTTCGGCATCTCTGATCTACTGGGTTATCTTCCCATTCAGGGTCAAAGTAGTGGCAGGCCAAAAGACCTGAAGCCTACAGCCATGCTTAAGATGGTTCACTGTTCTTTTTAAATTCCTACAATTTAGGCAATAATTTCTTTGAAACTTTTGCAGACACAAAGAGAGTGAACTCTTTTACCTCCAGTGTCAATGTTCTTTGAATATAACTCTTCAAAACCGTGTACACAAATCATGTAATTCCAATGGATTGCGAAGCACAGAAGAACAGCTTGGTGCTGATATACAACACTTTGGAGTGGTGAAGTGTTTATGCAATCTGCATAAATCAGCTGGTTCTGATGCATCAGAAACAGAATTACGTTAATTGCATAAACGGCCAAAGAGTTACAATGGGTCAAAAAGCGTGTTATTTTGCTGTCGCCAGTGTTCTAACGATCTGTCCTACCTCGTGAGATTTTCCTAACCGTAGCAAAAAATGATAGATGATGCTATCCAAATGTCCTTCCTTATCAAAAAATCCTACCTATTAACGAAGGAGCTGTTTGTATGTTAAATTGTAAACACAGCAGGGTAGGACAGATTTACGGGACAGCACAGACTCGCGGGGCAGCACGGGGTTAAAATGTATACGTAGTATGTTGTCGGGTGCAGGTGGAGTGTGTAAAAAAAACATGCGCACGTGATTAATGAGTTGTAATAAGTCACTATCCCCGTTCACGTTGTTTGGTTTAAAAAACATGAGTGCATTTTGAAAACGTTCACCGTGCGGACAGAAGAACTGTAGGAACGGATCTGCTGCAGAATTACGGTTCGGTGTAAAAAAAATTTACCAAAAGAAGTTAATTAGTAAGGTAGACTAAAAGTTCTAATGAGCTAAATTGACAAGATTAGCAAGTTAGATGGTTAGCTTGAACGTCACAAAAACGGGAAAAAAAACAGTATAGTAACAATGAGATTTCAGAGGTAGGAAAGAATTATGGGCGGTCTGCCAAAACTGAAAATTATGATGTAAATTTGGTCTGGGCATGCGCAGTGGGTGTATGTAGGAAAAAAAATAATAATAACTTTTGTATTTAGCATTACCTTATATCTTCCAATAATGTCTCCAAAAGACTGGTCTAACAGGTTTCAGTTGTTTAAGACGCCGGTCTCTAATAGTGGCCGGGCTCCTTTAAGACCCCCTACCCCCCTGCGCATGTCAGGCAAAGGCTGGGCGTCTGTGGCTTTCATGTTGTGAGCCAGTGCAGCATGGCTCATTCATTCATTCATTTTTGTGGTGGAATATGCCAAAGAACATTCTGGTGAGGAATCTGCACCACATTGTGGGATTTATTTCTAAACATATTTGAGAACGCTGCAAGCAGATGGGTGAAAGGGAGGATCAATCCCTAGTTCTCCTGAACTTCTTATTTTTTCCCCCCACTGGATCCCTTTCTGGGCAGCGAACTATTGGAAGATATACAGTATTACTGTGTATAAAATTTGTACACTCCTGGGGTCCTCACATGGTTGTTCTGTTTGTTTTTCAGCACATTACATTTTTTGACCACCTCTGTAACTACCCTGATTCGCATTAGCTGGGTTGGGGTTCAGAACCCAAATTATGCATGGGGGAAAGCCTGACTCTCTCTAGCTAGGGCCACTTAGTCTTTTTAGCCTTCCTTGACCACTGCACAAATTACATGCACCGACCCCTTGTGGTCCACCCTACAGGTGGTTGGCGATCCCCAGCAATCTTTATGAGTTGAGGTTGCCCAGGGTCAGGGGTAATTATAAAAAGTCTTTAAAATGTATTGGAGCTCAAATTTGTGCTTTCCTAAGGGTAAATTTAAATTATTTTCAGGTTGGATGGCCCATGGATTGACTTAGCAAAACTCACAGTTAAATGTGTCCCACCTATTTACCTATATATGGAACAGTGTTGAACTAGGCGAAGTAAACTCTGGCAAATATGTCCGTCCCACTTCAGGTTTCATTTCTGTTGTTTAGAATCTTGTGGGCAACATCTGAGACGATCCATCCAGTGTATTTAGATTTCAGGAAAAATGTGGCCACAAAGAACTAGAAACAAGAAAAAAAAAGCCAAATAAAACCGTCTCCAAGACCTTAACTGTCTAGAACCCTAAAAATCATAAGTGCTGTAGCTTTGATGCATTCCAGAGTAAATGTAATTATACAGTCAGACCGGTGCGCTCTGTTAACATCTACAGAATTCTAACAGAACATCAGTATTAAACATCTGTTCTAGTATGGGGGTTCTTCTTCCAATCATGCTGACCCTACAGGTGTGGAGGAAATGATGAGCCATGCCGTTTCAGACAGCCCCTCCTCCTGGCCTTGTTAGCATAACTGTAGCTGTGAGGCCATTAAAGAACACGAAGCGAGTCTGAGATAAGAACAGCGGGAAGGCAGTAAAAGAGCCTTGTTAGAAAGATTTTATTACTGCTCCAGTGGTGTGGAGAACAGCTTGCATCACTGCAGGATCTGTTCCTGTCCTAACAGAGCTTTGATTTCTTAATTCTGCTGGTGTTTAATGCCAACGATCTCTGAATTCATCCGGGGGTGTTTCCACTAAACCAACTGCGGTGAATTCCTGTGTAAATATCTTCGACTCATCCTTTCCTTTAAGGTTTTTCTGAAGATCTCCAGCAGATCGTGTTCCATACACCTATGGGAAACAGCTCCAATCATTAATCATCATTCTGCAGCTTTGTTTGAGGGAGAAAGAGATAGAACTGCAGATGAGCACACCGAACAGATTGAGCTATTTGTTACCAAAGCTTATCCCAACACCAGGATGCCTGCTATTATCCTGCCAGCGCAGGGAATGGCAGGTGGAAAATGGGATTCCTCCCTCTGTTCTCTTTGTGTATTGGATTTTTTTTTCTTTTTCATCCCCTGCGTTTTCTGATGGATTGAGAATCTTGTTCACATTCATGGAGGTCACGGCATGGAAGGCGAAGATGCGGCCCGAGGGCAGGGTGGGCGGAGGTGAGAGGGGCTGACACGCTGATAGTGGAACACAAAGACGTCTTTCTTCGGTTGTGCATCACGCGAGGCTGTGACCTCTCTGGCTTCTAATGCTTGGCTGAGGCGTTATCAGAGCTCCGCAGAGAGCGGCAGATACAGGCTGGAACCTGAGCGCCATGTTGGCTGAACGGGTCTGAGCTTTCTTTATCACAAAACTGCAGCAAGAACCTGGAATGTAATGCTAATAGGTACAAACTTCATCGGCTGGGTGAGAGGTACACCATCTCATTCGTTGAACTTTTCTGTCAAAGAACAAGTAGAGAAATGAAACCTTTATCTATGAACCACGACTTAAAAGTAGCACAAAGTAATTGGAAGTTTTTTAAAATAAATAATAATAATTAAAGCCACAAGTGGTGTCGGCGCTACCTTCCATCGACCTTGTTGCCTTTCTTTGACCTGGCCTTATTGGTCAAGCGGCTACTACGCGCACCTTTTTTCTCCCCCTCTTCCCCAGCCTCCTTGGTCAGTGATGTGAAAAAACAATTTTCCAAAATGGCGTTTTTTCTGTTGACCTTATCTTCGTTTGATGTTTTGATCCCTTCGGGGTGAGAATATATGTACATTTTTGAAGAATCTGTAAAAGTAAACTTTTATATTTTCCTGGCAACTGAGGTTTTTTGTTAACGCCCACATTTCTAATGTGTTCATTTATGATCTCATAACTTTTTGTCCAGTTTTCCAGTTATGCTGACGGAGTTAAGATGCAACAGATTGACATCCTTAGGCAGAATTTATACATGTAGCTGTTACTAAAGGTGATTTATTTATTTTATTTCAGATGGCAGCCTCTTCTCGAGGTCAAAATTCAACAAAACTTTAGTGGTGGTTGTAAACCGTAGCTGTTATATGTGTGTGAAATTTAATGACAATCGCTCGAACAAAAGTTTTCTTTTCCCATATTGTGAGAAATGTGAAAAATTGCTAAATTTTACACAAAATGGTCGCTAGCTGAAGGTCATGTTTCCATCCCATAATAATTTTAAAACTTTGGATATTTCTGACGTGTTTTTTTCTCAAATGTATATTGAGCCCCATAAGAGATGTTGACCCCATTTATTTTTTGATTGTTTCTGTGATGTCTGTTTATTGTGTGTGTGAGTGTGAGTGTGTGTGGGGGGTGGGGGTACGTTGCTATGTCAAAATTCCAGGTACCAGGTGCACACACATTTTGATAAGTGTTTGAATATGCGGCAGGAGCAACATTTCGTTTAAAGACGCATAAAGAAAGAAGAATTGCAAAAACAATATGCAGTCCTGGATTGTAAGGACCATAACACCAATCGACCAATTTGACCAAGTTATTAAAAAAACTGAGAGAGGCAGTGATTTTTCACAAAGACTAAAAAGCAGTGAGTGTTGGGAATTTTCAACTGACCACTGGACTCATCCTGACGGAGCAGAGCTTCAGGAGCTGCACAGCTGGAGCTTTGAGACTTATTTCTGCTGCAGATCAACCAGCAGCATGTGTGCCTTAGAGGAACCTTTTACTATAACTGCAGAGGAGCTCAGCAGGTGTGCCCACTTAAAGCTGGAGTGTTTAAAGTGATGCTCATTTTAGAATTAAACATTTTTTTAAAATCAGCGTTTTTATCCAAAAAAACTTCAGTCTTCAGTCTATAAGCGCATCAACTTGATTTTCTTGTAAAAGTGTATTTGCATTGTAAACATCCTTTTAGAGTATTTGCGCGTGTCTGACAGACAAATGCAGCAGTCGTAGAACATAAATTATTTTAAAACTGATTTAATATTTGGGTCAAATCTCTCACCCTTATTCTAAAAACCTTAAATACTACTGGAGCTGAATACACTTAAAGAAAGCTGAATAAATATTATTGATGCAAAGAATAACTTTAGCTAACACTGTGGAGTCGTCTATTAATTATGGTATATTCTTTATCTAGTGTCAAAACGAATTCCTTAAAAGTTGGTTTTGGGTTGGCTCTCCGGAGTCATGCTACATTCACACCGCCCTCGGCAACGCACGTTCAAATGACCACTTCCCATGAAAAGTTGCGTTTTGTGCTTCCGTGTTCAAAACTCTTGCAAGTCGCTACGCAAATTTCTACGACCATTTATAGGCTCTAGAAACAAAACACTCATCCATTGAAAGCACGTTGAAAATTAAACCAGGCTGAACTTTGACCAATCACGGATTGGTAGTGACGTTTGGATGGCGTCCCTTTAGATTCATGGAAGTGCCAATTGTCTGAACATTGGTCATAAAGGACAAATGTTTTTAATTGCGGTTTGTGTTCGGCCCGAATTATTATGACACCAAGACTTTAATATGTCAGAATAGAGCAGTGAAAGAAAAATCATGGGGCAAGATTCATGACATTTACACCGCTTTGGCATATTGCATCAAGCCTCTTCCATCTGTAGGCAGTAGAATCTGGTAGTGACAGTCCACATTTGAACACCATATGCTAAACACGCTGTCAAGAACACGCTAAAAGTCGTTCTTGAATGTGCGTCACATGCCCGGTGTGAAAGTAGCTCTACAGATTTATACGAGTTTGCATGAGATTTGATCAATCTTCATCTCTCCTTTACAGACTGCAGCTGAAGCTTTGGGAAATGAGCTGTAAAACTCTTGTGTATCTCTCAGACGAGGAGGGGCAGTCAGAGACTGCAGCTGCTTAAATGACAAGACTTCCTTTAATCAAAGATTCTTTATAGGCCTCCGAGAAGCTGCTTGGTCCCATAAAAAGTCTCACTTGGCCTTGAATATGTTCCTGAAGGTCCTTCCACCAAAAGAAAACCTTCATCTTGTGGGTCCAAAAGTGCAGACTCCCTTGCATATATGGGTGCTACTCAAACACACTGCTGACACTGACAAATCATGTCTCAAAATGAACTATCTTCCTCCTAAAGTTTTTGGAAATAATTTTCCTATAATTCCAAAGCCTTTTCTTCCTAAAGTTCTGTTGGCAGCAGGATGACAGAAAAACTCATAAGTAAACATCTAAAGCATGGGCGTGAGAATGGAGAAGATGACAGGGGGAGGAAGGAAATCAACCTGGTGCTGCTCTGTAATCAGATCTTTGCAGGAGTCTACTTTAGTGTTTTCAGTCATCTGTTCGCTGATTGGCTTTTGTGCTGGAGGATCCTCCTGGAGAGAATGGGCTCTTCGGATTCATCTAAATACAGGGGAAAATACAAACATTTGATGAAGATGAGAAGCGTGTGCTTTGCGGAGGCTCTCTCCCAGAAAACTTAATGAGAGCCTCTCAAAAAAAAAAAGTGACGACTCATTTAGCCCAGCTGCAGAAATATGGCAGGTTTGAAGTGGAAGCAGCTTTGGGGAGTTTTTACGTACAGATGCTTATCAAAGCGTTACTCACATGTACCCATGCATGGGTTTTTGGGTTGTCCAAGCTGGTGGAGGGTCGCACAGAGGAGCAGACAGTTCAAGATGTGTCTTAAGGGGAACACAGGTGTCTTGCAGTTCTCTTGAGGCTAGTACGGCCACCTAAAAGGACGTCATTGAAAATGGAGCATTGTCTTGTGTTTGACAAGTTCATTGTGAAGTATTCATTAGCCAAATGTAAGTTGCACACCTTTATGACGCATGGGTGATGCTGCTGCACGACGTCTTTAGGCAAAACTCTAGTCATTAGTGAGGCATTAGTCACAACTGGCCTTCCGGATAGAGACGGGCTGTCTGGAGGTCAAAAACGGGCAAGGAGCGTGCACCAATCACATGAACTGTACTTACATAGAGAGGGGACAGAAAAAAAGGGAAAATGCATACAACACATCTTCTTCTAACCTACTTTACCCTTGCGCTCGGTAGAGCGCTGTGAATAAAGTTGTTTTTCCGTTAGGTGCTTATAGGATGCTAAAGAAGGTGAATGTGTTATCTTTTTTTGAATATTTGTATGAAAGCAGCTGGACATGTGGGATTGGAAATTTGAATCCATATATTTGGATCTCAAAGAGTTTGGAATTTATGTTGCAAGTTGGTGGGATCTGGACTCGCAGTCGGACACTGCAACGAGTATGAAAGGTTTACAGCTTTAAAAAAATAAAAATTCAGTATCTTGAAAGTTTAGAATGTTGTGAGAATACAGGAAGCTCCTGTTGTTATCAGGACATTTATGCCACCTGGTTGTTTAAGTGAATGAACACAATTACAGAAGGACTTCTACAGGACACGACACCCAAAGATGCGTGGGTTGTCTCCAGGTACTCCGGCTTCCTCCCACCGTCCGAAAACGTGCTTCATAGGTTAATCGGTTACTCTAAATTGTCCTTAGGTGTGGATGTGAGTGTGTATGGGTGTGTGACTGTGGCCTGTGACAGACTGGCGACCAGTCCAGGGGTGTTCCCTGCCTTCACCCATGAGTAGCCTGGTTAGGCTCCAGTGGCCCCGTGGCCCGTGAAGGGATAGAAACGGTTTAGAAAATGTATGAATGAACGACACCCAAAGAGTCATTGCTGAAGAAGTTGGTTGGATCATATCTATCCATCTTCATATCCTGCTCTGTTCTTGCACAGAGTCACTGGGGCCAATCAGCCCATCTGTGTACCAAATCTTTTTGGGTTGTGTTGGCGAAAGACATACATTTTGCCATTATTCTTGAATTTATTAAAAAAGCATATCTTTTTCTGGCCACATATAGATTTTTCTAACTTAGATATTTATTCAGTTTTATGTTTATTTACAGACTCATTTTAGTCCTCCATACCCAAACAGCAAAAATAAAAAGAAACCAAAAGCACCGAAAAAGTACACAGACTTCAGTGACTAATGTTCAGTGAGCAGCAGAGGCAGAAGAAGCAAGGAGGAGAGTTTTGAAGAGGAGGAGACTTAAAACTTAAAAAATAGGTATGCCTACTGAGTCATTGATTAAATGCTTCGAGCTGAGAAATTCATATACTCCCCCCACCACATGCCACACACACAAACGCACACCTTCATAAGCACACACTCCATTATTCATGCCGCCGTGTCGCTCTCCTCACCTTCCACTCCTCCTCTCTTTCTCTTCTATTTTGTCCAGCTGTCGAAGCGTGATGACAAACGGCAGCTGCTGTGAAGCTTGTTTCTGTCGTGATTCACCAACAGCTGCAGCACAAATCAAGGCGGCTGCGTGATTATCCGCCATCATTTACTTTACCGAGACAGAACCGGCATCACCACAAGCAGCTGCGTTGACGCCGCTGATTTATCCTAACGAGAAAGCGTTTCCTGCAGTCGACACTTGCGATGAAGCTGCCAGAGTTTGGGTTCTTTGATTAATCCGGAAAACACGGGAAACTTCGGACAATGGCGACCCAGTGGTAACAGCAAAGTCAGTGGATCGATTTCTGTTAGTGGTGTTTCTTCAACCCTCACTCCTCCATTTTGAGCCTTTGAGCAAAGAGCTTTCAAAGTTGGTCTTTTACAGTGTCTGTTGTTTGTACAACATTCAGATAACACAGAGATTTGAAGTATGATCCATCAACAATAAATCTCAATGATGTTGCCTAATTGTAAGACAAGTCTTTACAGCCGTGCAAAAAACCTCTCTAAGGTTTGGACCTACTTCCTGTTTGTGGATCCTTTTGTATTTTGTTGACTCCAACTCACATCCCACTCCCCAAAAAAAAGATTTAAAAAATAATATTTCAGAAACTAATAAACATCTCATGAGAGCTCACTTCCTTTTTTTTTACTTTTACTTAACATATTTCCTTTTGTCTTTTTGTATGTCTGCAATTTTCCACAACTAAATCTGTTTTGGTTTTTTTTGTGCCTCATACACCCCCATTACCCACATGCATGTAAACAGCAGCCTGATTCCTTCCCTCCAAAAGCTCAGTAATGAGGGAAAATTAGGATTTGGTCAGGCTCACTTCTCATTTCAAATGAAAGACCTTGAATCTGCTCTGTGAAGCCGACAGATTTGAATCAGCCTTGATTATAGCTCAATATTCTCAGCGTAATTAGAGAAACAAACGTCGGACTCATTCCCTCAATTTGAACTAATTTAAACGTATTGATGGCGATCCATCATCAAAACCAAAACTGACGGTTATCCTGATGAAACAACACTTTCTTGAACTGTGCTTTGCTCACCGGGTCACTTTCTAACACGCTCAGGACTTCAGCTGTCACAGCTTTCAGCGGGGAGCGGTCCCCGTTAGGTTAGCCGTCAGTCTTTGCTTGGTTGGATGCAACTGCGCTCTAAAACAGACTGGGGACCGTGGACATGTAGGTAGTGATTAGGAAAAGGTGGCACTTGCTTGTGGAAGGAGAAGAAGTGAGTGGTGGTACAGAAGACACTCTACAGACACCACTACCTTGTAGATTGTAATCTGGTAGTGACTGATCCATGAGACGTAGCTCGGGGTCAGGGGCAGAAGATGGTCAAGAACTTGACAACAGAACAGGCCAAAGTTGGGATCATGGAAAGGCAAGGAGGTTGGGATTCTACTGCTGCAACACTTGGTCAGAAGCCACACAGAGGATGACCACTTGATTTGATTTGGACATAAAAGAGCCTCAATCAGGCAGAGAAACATCTGCAGCAGAAACCTCAAATACCTGGATGAACAGGTGCTTGGAATGATTCTACAGTCACTGTAAAAAGCGTACGATAATAATTTACTGAATGAAAATAAAAACAACATGAAGTGAGTTTGGGAAATGTTAAACAGCATCATCAAAAAAGGGGACAAAAAAGCGAACATACCTGATTACTTTACAGATGAGAAGGGTCAAATCTATACTATTAATGAAGCAGCATTATTTATTCTATGAGTTTTAATATATATATATATATATATATATATATATATATTATGTTTTTAATTTGATTTTATATATTTTATTGTATTCTTTTAATCTTATCTTCTATTTTATTTTTTTATTCATTTAAATTATTTCATTTTAGTATTTTACTATGATTTTAACCCCAATGTTTCCTGTGGGGATCTTTTGTTCCAGGGCTTGCTGGCTTGGTCTGGGGTCGTTGCCGCAGTTGTTGCCCTTGCTGGGGCGGCTGGCGGCTGCAGCCTCACAGCAGTGGAGTGGACTTCGTTGCTGTCCCGGTCTGGGTGGGCACTGTGGCAGCGTTCCTGTGACTGAGCTGCTCCTGGCATGAATTGATCCCCAATTACCGTTTCCTCACAGCAGAGCCAAGCCTAAAGTTTATTTTAGAAATTATTTTATAAGTAGCCTCCTCATTGTGTTTGGGGCCATGGGTTGTATGTGTTATTGGTTGGGAGGGGGAGGGTAAAGGGTGGGTTGGGTTTTTATTGTGTTTTTGCTTTTGTTTTGTTTTTAAATGTAAAGCGCTTCGAGTTACACCAAGTATGAGAAGCGCTTTTTATAAATAAAGTTTGATTTGATTAACAGCTATTTTGTAAATGTGGGTCCAGAGTTAGCAGAAGAAATTCCAAAGTAAAAAACCAGCAAAGAAAATATTCCACCCAACGCAAGGATCCCATACTCAATCTTTCTCTCTTATGTGAACGAAAATGATCGGATATCAATTGTTAATAAATTCAAGAGTAAAAACACTGCAGATTGTGATGATAATGACATGACAGTAGTGAAAAAGGTAATTGACAATATCTCTAAGCCTCTAACATACATATGCAACTCATCACTACAAACTGGGAGATTCCCAAACCAGATGAAAATTGCTAAAGTAAATCTTATTAATAAGAGTGGAGACAAACACCTGTTTACAAACTATAGACCTATTTCTCTCCTTCCACAATTCTCAAAAACGTTAGAAAGTATATTCAAGGAAAAATTTGCTAAATTTATTGATAAACATAACATTCTTAATGTAAAACCAATATGGTTTTAGAGAAAACTGATCAACCTCAATGGCTATAACAACCTCATTGATGCTGTGGAGGAAATCACAAATGCTCTGGACAAAAAGAAATAAGCAGCTGGAATTCTCATTGACTTCTACAAACAATCAAAGGGAACTTATTAACGTGGTGAGCACAGAGTTAAACAAAATTAAATCATGGATGGATTACAACAATTTGTCTTTGAATCTTGCAACCTATGGAAGAGGCTTGGTGTGAAATGTTGAAGCAGTGCAAATCTTGCTCCAGGCTTTTCTTTCACAGCTTTCTTCTAATATATGCAAGACGTAGTTTTGTATAATTCCGACTGGGCACAAACTGCAAGTATTAATTTCTCTTTGATCAATTTTCTAACGGCTGGCACTTCAGTGAATTACGAGGGATGCCATCTATACGTCACTACCAAATCTGAGTCACTGGTCAAAGTTCAATCTGGTTTAATTTATGTAGCGATGCCTGAAAGCAAGAGTTTTGAATACGGAAGTGCACGAAACGCGTGTTTCTTTTATATAGATTTTTTATTGAAATAGTCGCTTGAATGTGCATTGCAGAGAGCGATGTGAACATAGCTTAACAGTCGAAATTCACTCTCTCTACAATGTCCTGGGAGGGTGGGGGTCCATCAGAACTTCAAACACCCATGTGTGGTGGGGTCTCCGATAGATTTCTAACGTTTTATGACCAGTTTTCCTGGCCTTAGTCAAGAAACTCTCATTCGATTTAGCATTTAAACTTCATACGCCAAACAACATTCTGGTGAGGCGTCTGCGCCACAGTTTTGGGGTGGATCCTAAATGTATCCGAGAATGGCGCAAGCAGCTGGGTGAACCAAACCAATTTCCTGGCAAATTAGAAGAACTGAACATGGATCACTGAGCAAAGACGGAAAGGTACACGTGTCTCCAGGAAAATGATAAAAGCCAAGAGAACTTTTGATACAGATATTGATGATGCTTCAAGGAGAAAAGAAACATTCACAGGCAGTGCTAATCAGAACAGAATAAAATGTTTTCACTGTTTTAATAAATCCTGAAATGTTCATCTGCTGTTGTCTGCATTTTGTGACTGAATTTTACTGCAAAATGAACACATTAGCCATCCCAATTGTGTCTGTGATGGAATGAAACGCCGGGGCTACTATTGTAAGATATATGGTATTCACACGAAACTAGGGTGGAGTTAGGGTTAAAATACATGTGGACAATGTAGTCATGTACATTTTGGCTGCACATATTACATATGGCCAACTTGAATTTCCATCAGTTTTTGTGCTTGGTCCATCGTCCATTTATAATAGCCAAGGTTTAGGGTGTTAAGGCCTTTAAAAACATCTCAGTAATAAAAAGCAAAGATTAAATTCTGAGGTCACCTGATGTCATTTTGACAAACACTCATCTGAAATTAGTCTGATGTGCTGACAACAATACAAATGTTGGAAATGAGTCAAAAGAACACCTTGAATATAATTAACCTGCAAAATTCTGCTCAACAAGTTTTATCAGGGTGTTAGACACCCTGAAATAAGTCCATAAACCATAGAAATGGAGGTCATCCGCCAATGCTTCGTGCATCTACTTGCCACAGATTTTAAAAGGCTCTGGCCTGCTGTCATGTAGGACATTACTCTGCAACATGATGGATCATGGTGGTTATTAAACTGCCTGTGTTCATTTTCACAAGATGTTTCATGTTTCATCATGAGTTCTACATTAGACCCAGCTGGAAGGCTCCCAGCAGAGCCTGACCTCCAACAGCAGCCGCAGATATATCAACCCGCTTGGCTTAAAGTGCGTCGATACGCCGAGGATTTATTCCACATTAAGCCTACCAACTGCAGCCCGCTGCCTTATATCAGAGCTGGCTTCAGCAACAGCCTCCAGGGATAAATGGAATGGCAGAGGAAACTGAGGACACAGGAATCAGGCCTACTACCTTCATAACCGAGAGATTTGTAGAAAGCCGGCCGATAAAGTTTGGCTGACTCTGCACGTCCGTGTCCCTCCAGGCCCAGGGCTTGTATTATATTTCATAACATTTCAAAGGAAATATGCCATTTTAGAGGGTAAAGGTTCACCTTCTGAATCTCAACTCTCAGTAGAGGAAATTCCAACAGAATTTGAGCCTTCTCAGGGATGCTTTTATTTAGCAGCACTAGACACTTCAATGCCTCATTGTTTCTTATCCTTCCCAGCTCTTCTGGAGTGCTGTTAAGCTTTCTATCAGATGTGTTAATGAGGCTCTAATGAGATGGGGTCCGTCCCACCTCAGTCAGAGATGGGTGATTTTGTAGACTTGGCAGGATTTGGAGAAGGAAGGATGTGAGAGGAGGGATAAAGCAGAGATGAGAGAAAGGGTGGAAAGCAGGTTGTGTACATGGATGAGTGGTAAAAAAAAGGCTTTTAAAAACTTTTCACAGGATTTCCAGTGCTTTCATCTGACTCTAATGCTATGTACATACCGGGCATTTGATGCACGCTAAAGATTGTGCTGAACATGGATTCTTGAACGCTCTTTCAGCATACAGTGTTCACACCGGACTGTCACTACCCAAAATTAGCCCATGTACTCTCAGCCGGAAGAGGCACGAGTAATGTCGAAGTGGTACAAATTTCAGAAATCTTGCTTCAGGCTTTTTCTTTCACAGCCCTGTTCCAACATATGAAAGGCTTGGTAAATAGAATTCCGGACTAAACTAAACTAAAGTCCTGGCTAAACGAGAGTCCCTGATTGGTCCTACTGGATGAAGTCCATCTGCTACTCTATTCAAACACGTCGTTGTTTATTTAAATATCTAGCTGTTATCTTAACTTGTAGCTGTTTATCTAGGCGTGTTTGTTTATTAGACATATACTTGTTATTTAACCATGTAGTTCTAGAATTAATTAAGCTCACTTTTCTTTAATAGTTCTAGTGCATCTCCTGTCCGTCCAGGGTTAAGGATCTCTCCTTCATGTGGGCAACCCTGAGGTTTCTAAGTCCCCCCCCCCAAAAAAAAAAAAAGATAGGTTTTTTTTTAATGAGTTTTTCCTCACCGCGAAGGAGGGTCTAAGGGCAGAGATGTTTGTTCAGCTTAGTCTGTTTAACAACCAGCTATTGTTTACTTTTACATGATTTATTTCTTTGTTGTTTCTAGCAATATTCTGATATCAGTCCAATGAGACGACTGTGGCTGTGATATTGGGCTATTTAAATAAAATAAAATTTAAATTGAATTGGTCAAAGTTTAACTGGTTTAACTCTCCACACAGTTTCAATTGTCTGCGTTTTAAGGACGTAGAGCCCAAAAATTGCCCTAAAAACTTGCATAGCTTGCTGCTTACACACTGAACGCAGCTGAGGCGTCAAACTTGTGCCTGCCGCCTCGCTTTTGATGCCTCTCCTTTGAATTAATTTATTGCTCAATCCCTTGACATCCCCGGCCGCGGAGCCACTGCCGACAAACTTCATTCATTGACCACATCATGGAAAACATGGAAGATGTTGAGTGAGTAGCTTGTATTTCTATGTGATGGAGAGCTCTACAGATCTTTCAGTCTCTCCTAATGCAGTGAGCTATACTCCTTCAGTGGCGCTGCGCCTGATTGTGATTTTAAACAGTACTTCTGTCTGTCTGTGGCCCAGTTAGAGAATTAAACCGAGAGGGAAAAATAAAAATAAAATCTTTGTATTATGAGATGAAAATAAGAAAAACAACCATGAGCCCATAGATTTTGGGGAGACCACCCCTGCAATAACTGCACCTGCAGCAGTTCTCCGTCAGCTGGGCAGCCAGCCGCCCGCAGGGCGTGGGCTTGCACACTTCTAAAAAGTAATTTATTACTTTACTTAGTTACTGGACCAAAATTTTAGTTAAATTACTTTAGTCATTACCTATTTGAAAAAGTAATCTTCTGAAATCTGACAGTGAGTCCTCTTTTCTTTTTCTCTTCCCTGTTATTGTTGTGTAATTCAGACATTGGAGAACTTCTGAGCTGAAGCAGACGGCTGACTTTCTCTTCTGTTCGTCTTCACGCTCCTTTTCTCCGATGACATATGTTGACTTTTTATTTTTTGTAACCAAGATTCTGCTTCAAGGATTATCTTGGATTATCCCTGATGCTCATCTTTAAGCTCCACTTTCACTTTTGTCTTTTTTCTCTGACTTCTGATTCCTCTTTGAAACCAGAAACTTTTGTCTAGACGATACATGCATTTATCAAAGACCGAACAACACACACCTCCTCATTGGTTCCTCTTTTGAGAAGTTTGTAAGCTATGAAACAAAAACTTAAGAGATGATCTTCAACAATAAAATAGGTCTTTGAAGTCTCATAAAATTATATCTTAAGTCAATAGAATTTTACAAACTCTCATTTAGTTAGTGCAGATGATGAATGGTTTATGTATGGCCTCTTTTTACCCGTGTAGACACAATCACACACTGATAGTGGGGCTGCTGTCATGTAAGGCACAGACCAGATCATCAGGATCAATGTGGGGTTCAGTGTCTTGCCCAAGGGCACTTTGACACAGTCAGGTAAGGCAGAAACGGAACCTTCAAGGTGCAGAGGCCAACCTCTATACCTCCACACCACATTCAGTATTCTAATGCTGTTCTGGACCTCCTCGCACCACACAGTCTATGCTGTAACAGAACTGTTTGCTGAGCATTCCCATTGCCCACAACCATCTAAACCAGAGTGCGGAGGGCACAGCTTCCCACATTCCATACTGTAGGAGGCAGCATGCAGTCTTTGTTGGTTACCACCCATCAGTTTATGAAGAACTTGCAATTAAAAAACGTCTTACAGAGCTAAAATCACGTTTTATTTTCTCCACTATTGTCTGTTTTGTAGAGCATTTTGGTTTACTCTGAAAAGCCGTTTCCAACAATCATTCAGTATGGAGTGTTGGATAAAAGACATCAAAGAACCATGCTCCACCATCAATTGGGTTTTAGGTGATCCCACCAGAATCTCCTGAACCACCTCTGCAAGCTGGTCTGGTCACAATTTATGTAACTGCGCACAAGCACAAAATGTTGTCATCAGAGAAGCCAAATGTACCGTGTGACGGTGTTGAGTGCTCTTCTTGACCTGAGAATGGCATCTAAATATTTCTGCATTAAGCTGTAAAAATTCCTGTTTAATTGTAATGAAGGGTTATCTTTTTAGATTGTCTTTAAAGAATTATGGGATGCAGAAAGATAAACATTTCTGCATTATTGTTTTATGGAGATGCAGATGATCCTAAAAGGGTAAATGGCATATACTTATATAGCGGTTTACTACCTTCCCTGAAGGCTCAAAGCGCTTTACAGTCACATTCCCATTCAAACATTGATGGCGGCTCTGCTGCCGAACACTGGCGCCGACCTTTAACCACCAGGAGCAATGGCACAAATAGTACAAAAACATTTTGTAAAATCTGCATGAGTGCAACAAAACTACGTTTGACAACTAAAACAACTTTTTTGTTGTTTTTGATGTTCGACACAAAACTAAATCTTCCATTTTGCATTTTTGCTTTGTTGTCTGAGTTTTGTGGTCCATCTTATCATGTCAGCACACTAAGTTAGAAAATTTTGTGTTTGGTACATTCAATTTTTTTGTTAGAACAATGATTCTTGGCAAAAAAGTCTGTGTTGAAAAGCTTTATTCAAATGCTGCCACTTTTTGAAAGAACAAAGCATTTGTGGGACGGGCAGCAGAGCTCAGTTTGTGGGTTGTGTGTATTGACCTACTTTTGAAATATCGTGATCACCAACACATCACTAAACTCATGGGACCATTTGCGTGTGAATAAAGAAACGACCCAGAAACGTCTTGGCCTGAACAACTTTTCAAGGTTGACTTTATCTTATTATCATTTTAGAAGAAGTGAGTCATAATGCTCATTTTTAGGAGATCATTTTATTATAAAGAAATTATTTTTGAAATGTATAAATATATTGATTATTGATTTTGAAGTGTTTAATACTGTTTAAAAGTGTTTTCTTTCTAGTTCTCCTGTAGCTTTGGATGAAAACATCAGGTCCTGCAGTGGGAGAAGCTGTTTACCGGCTGATGGGACCACTCTGACGGATTTTGTTGAGACCAAGGCTTAAGTCTCCTTTGCAACCTTCCGGAGGCTTTGTTGTCCTTCTTTTACATAAACCCAAAGTGGTGAAGAACATTTCTGAGAAAATATATGGAGAGAAAATAGTATCACCCGATTTATGTGTGTGTCACTCTTGATTTGTGTGTAACTTTAGATTTGTGCGTAATTCTTAATTTCTAATCATGTCAATCTTTATTTATGTAGCACTTTTCATATAAACAACACAAAGTGATTTACACCAAAACAAAACAAATAAATAAATATTAAAAAAGCAAAATGAAAATAGAGTCCCCTCCCCCAGATCTGCACACAACCCACCAGCCCTTTTACTCCTTCCACCCCCTAACTGATGGAGACAGATAATAGAAAATAGGCTGAGCACCTAAATTGGTTGTTGGTGAGAGTGAGGCCTCTCTGTGAATAGCTGTATATCCAGCCAAATGCAGCATCATAGGTGGGGACCCACCTCAGTAAAGCTAGGCAGAAATAATAATATAATTATATAAATATAATAAAATAATATTGTGAACAATATCTGGTGAAACTTGACATTTTCCCACTTTCTTAGACAAATTTTCCAGCTAAAAAAAAATCCCAATTCTATTCATCTCCAGCAAGGGAGCGATGAGAAAAGAGAAACTTTAGTGTTGAGTGATTTCAAACACATATTTAGACTTTTTTACATTGATTAATTCAAAGCAGCTGGTAAGAAAACTCTGATGACCCAGGATTCTAGCAGCATTTAAACGCATCACTTACACACAGATCTTGTAGACATGAAGAGTTTCATGAGATTTGTGCGTAAATGCGGTTTTGTGTGTGAATAACAAACAATTTGGGCAGAATTTTGTGTGTAGTTAGTTTAAAGCTGTTGTATATTTAAATTGTGCATATGTTGTTTTGTATTATTTTATACTTTTTACTTATGCACAAATTGTATTGTATGAGTTACAAATCAAGTATTACGAATGCACAAATCAGGGCGATACTCTTTTTTTTCTCCATAAAAAATACTTAAAGACAGATCTACAGATAACTCAATGGAGGTATCTGTAGAGGAGCGGCAGCAATCCATCGTTAAGGCCATCAAAGGAGGGCGTAATGACACGCTTTGGCCCGTGGGGGAAAATGTCAATGAAATAATCCTTTTCAAGACTTACCGATTTAATAGTAAGAGCGACACACCTAAAACCTTGTGTGTAGGCATGTGTCTGCAGACAGAGAAATCTTTACAATATTTGCCAGTGTGACTGTTTTGTTTTTTATGTTGTGCACAGATGGTTTGCACATACATGCACAAAAACACACAGCAGATTTCTCCTGGCAGGCTTCATGCTGATACATGCCAAGTGTAATGTTTATGAGATACGTGGATCCAAACATGGAGATTTATGCAGGGAAACACACAGAAACACAATCTGACAGACAAAAACCTGTGGGTAAGCGGTGTCTGTATGTGTGCAGAGCGGGGTGGTGGTAAAGATGAGTCCAATTAGCCGACAAGTCAATTAATTCTTTCCCCCCTAGGGGACACACTACTTATTAATGTTTTAATAATGTAAAGAGCTGAAAGTGAGCAAACATCAGTGGCTGTGACCAAAGACAACCCAACCCCCTGCTTTGAAAAAGTAATTTAATTTTTCTTTATTTAGAGCAATAATATAGGACACTTAAAAATGGATTGAAAATAATAAGGTGACTAAAAGTTTAAACCACTGACTTACTAAACTGTCTTTTAGTAGAGTCACTTTTCTTGAATTAAGATAAAAATATAAAGAAAAAGATGGGTTCTAAACACAATGCCTAAGAATATCACAGGGAAAAGGGAAGGCAGCTACAGGAATAAACTTATAAAATTATAAGAAAACTGTCAACATTTTAAAAAGAATAAAGCCATAAAATTAGGAAAAAAAACAATATTTTACAAGAATAAAATTGTAAAATTATACGAAAAAAGTCTAAATCAGAAAAGATTAGAGAATTACAATTATAAAAGGGGGTTTAAATCGAATGAGAATAAAGTTAACATTATACAAGAATAGTTGTAAAATCATGAGAAAAGTCAAAGTTTTAAGAAGTTAAAGTTGTGAAATCATGAGAAAAAAATTACATTTACAAGAATAAAAAACATAAAATACTAAAAAAAAAGGCAATTTTATTAGAATAAATTATGGGGCAAAAATTAGACACTGCAAGACCTTATGCAGATGTTTAAGATTGTTGCAGCCTACTGATTTACAGCCAGATCTGTGAAAAGTTGCAACAAAAGTTGCAATGTTTATGTTATTTTTAAGCACTTTAAAAACTTTAATTATACAATAAACGTCACATTCTCACATTCCAACTCTTTTTATTGTGACATGTGCATTAGGCAAACATTGCACCATCTCCATACAAAACGTTGTTGTGCTGTCATTTAACATTATTAGAACCGCGGAACCCAAAATGAACTTTTTGTCCTCCCTGCTCACAATAATTAATTAAATTGTTGATTAAAACATATTTTAGAGCAGAGGCCCCAACCACTGGGCAAACGGGATAAGTGCAGGAATAGACAGAAGAACAGGCTAAAACTTCAAGATTAAAAAAAAAAAAACATTAGGCTAACCGGGAGTCCTAATAAAAATTTTGATTTATGGTAACAGTGTCAACCGTGTCTGTTTGCATAGAGACATGAATCTAATCTTTTGAACGGCTCAAGTTGTGAACACCCCATGCATGCAAGTACCCCAAAAAGGGAGCGTGCAGGGGGGCAGGGGAGGGGAGCTCTCAGTGTTGTTTTTGAGGTGTAGTCATGAGTTTGAGTTGTTCTGAAATGTTTTTGTGTTGAAATGTTTCACCAGAAGCTTTTGCATTGAGCTTCAAAGTAGTCTGATGTGTTTCTTATCTTGTAGCGTATCAATAATAGATTTGTTGGTTACATATTGTTACTGTATCTAAGTTTTAAGTTGTATTTACCTCGGTGAGGTAAAATCCTCGCAGGTTGGCAGGTCCGCAGCCACAATAAGGTTGGGGAACACTGCAAAATGATATTCTGCAAAAAAAAAAAAAACCACAGCAACAGCATTAGCAGCTTAAGCCTCAGATCTACATGTCCTCCACAGAATCTTCCTCTTCATTCATTTTAAAAGCACCAATGATTAGTCTCTGGTTGTGGTAGAGGAAGACCAAGGCTTTGAGGATCTGATCTGGTTTCTTCTGCCCTGTTTTGGAAAAGGTTCTCAGGTGTCTTTTAATCATTTTTTTAATCATATATTTACTTTTTTTCATAATGGTCCTACTCTATCGTAACTACGACAGGACTCACAATGCGTTTCATAAAAACAACAAATCTAACACAAGCAGCTGCACATGCAGGAGTGCTGGAGTGCATTCCTTCTGGCCTGTTTGATCCTCAGTGGAGGTTATTTCCTGGCAGGTGTGAAAGCATTCCTGAACTCTGGTTCAGACGAAACATAAAAAAAACAAAACTTTAGACTACCTGAAAACAAAGGTCATGTTCTGCTGGAAAAAAGAGCTCTGGTGAGACTGACGTCACTGGGATTTGTGACTTTTCAGTGGACCACCGAGAGCAGGAGACCAGCATCTGGAGTTTCAGTCATTAAAAATAAAAACAGTACAAATACAGGCAAGTGTGAAGTACAAAAAGGTTAAAAAAGGTGGTATAGGTGGTGTAGAGAAGAGGTGAGAGTGCTTATGAATAATTGATTATCCACTTTCCTTGTGTTTTTTTTTCAAGGTCTGTGCTTGCTTAAGGCATTGTTGATTCAAATAAAATTGGAAATGTTTAAAAGAAACTAAATCAAGCAAAGGAGTAAAAATATCTAACACTTCTCGCCTATTTAAACTAAATCTGCCGGACTGATTTAATTTGACGATGTTTAATTAAATTAAGTAAATATAAGCTATGCCATGAAAAAGTTACCAAAACAACAAAGACATAAGAATGAGCATAAGATTTGACAAAATGAAGATGACTAAAGGTTATGTCCTTAAGAGGTAGGTGAGTCCAAAAAACAATTAAAATCCAGACTTTTCTTTTTCAAAGCACAAAAATTAGGGAAAATTAGAAGCTAATTAAAAGTTCTTTATTTTTTTAATGCCAAAAGTTTCCAATTCATTTATTATTTAGCTAAGGAAATCACCGGTTAGCTTAAACTTCATTACAATTCAATAATGCCGAACAGTTTCAACACATTAGTCTACTGATTAAAACAAACAGACTAAATCAAAGGCTTGGTAAAAAAAAAAAATAATTATTATCCCCCAAAATCATAATTTAGATAACAATAAATTATATTTTAAAAAGCTGAAAATTGAGCTAATAATTGCAAAACAAAAAAAAAGAAAATTTTTTTTTTGATAAATTGGTTTACAAAATTGAAAATTCAATAAAGTGCAAAAAGCTAAATAAAATACTTTTGAGAAAAGAATTTCTTATTTTCTGTTGATTGATATTTAACGTAATAGGTGTGAATTTATTATTTTGTAGAAAAGGTAGACATATATCAACACTTTAACCCTTTAAAAATGGCGGTGATGACACCGGTGATACCTAAAATAATACAAGCTCTTTGCCATACCATGGCTCCTCGACCGTTTATGTGATCAACGTGAATCAGCTGACTCTTGACGGCTTTTCGGATCAGCTTTGCGCTTTTATGCAACATTTTACGTTTGTTAAGTATTGTATAATGGTGCAAAGCCACTTTTCTGCCTAAATCCACAATGACCCCTGTAGGTTTGTTGACCTTTGACCTTGGAAGAGGTCGCCATCTCAAATTCTACAAAAAAAAAAAAAAAACTAAAGTAACAGTTAAAAACAAAAACTTGTTCTAGGGATTTTCATCAATTGTCTTGTAACTTCTTGGGCATCATTGAGAAAGAATTGCAAAAAAAATTATGCAACTAGAAGTTGTAGATTTTGAACGGCGTGCGTGTGGCGAGGTCGCAAAACTGGCATACTCCTGTTACTCGAACATTTTTTGACGCAATATTGTGAAAATATAATGTGTTGATCCCTGACTAGAGCTGGACAAAATATTATAAGACCGGATATAAACATATTATGAATGTGGGCGTGGCTAGCAAAAAAAAAAACTTTGTTGCTAAGGAAATTCAAAAGTATACTTTTGCCAATTTTTGTGAAACTGTCCGGTATCACAAGGCAATCAAAACATCAAATGGCTGCTATGGAGATAAAACCAACAGAAAAGTCGCCATTTAGAGAAAAAAAAGGTTTTTAAATCAATTTGTCATATACAGCTCAGACCAGCCTTACAGAAAGAGAAGGGGTGAGAGAGGGGTGCATTTCCCCTGCTTAGCAAGTAAGGTCGGGTCAAAGTAGGATGGTGAGGCTGTCGGTGGCGCGTAGAGGCGGGTCAGCAGTTAATTGACGGTTGTTAGCATTGCCAGCTATTTGCTAAAACTACAAACTCTGTCTGAATTCCCTCACTAGTCACTTTTTAGTGCCCTATGTCGGCTGTTCGCCATTTTGTAAGGGTGCCCAAATAAATCCTTCCACAATCCAGTTCCCTGGGAATTACAGAAAAATTATTTGCAAAAAAAACTACAGTACATAATTTTTTTAATATAAATTAGGTTTTTGCTTTGACAAATGGGTGATGTCATATTTGACCTTAAAATAAAAATAAGTTGCAAGCGTATGTCTGACTTGCGTTAAAATCCAGGGCACTAGATGACTCCGTACCAATTCGTTTTTTAGGGGTTAAGGAGTCGTGACAGAATTCGAACAGAAGTTTAGACTTTTTCTAATTTTGTCTTTGCTTTAACATTTTTTAGATGTTTTTAAGGATGTCAAAACACTTTCTAGAATTTGTATTGTTTTACATTTCAGTCTGGCTTTTATAGTTTTACAAATTTAGCAATTTTTTAAGCAGTTCTAACACTAAACTAGCAAAGCTAGCAAAGGTTTCCTGTAAAACAAAACAATTTTAAAGTACATTCATGCATTCGCTCAAGGCTTGAATTATTTAAGAGTGTGTGATGAGGACACACTTCTTCCAAGTTAGGAGGAGGTAGATTTAATTTAATGCTGCAGACACACTGCAAACTCTTTGGCGCTCTGATGTGTTTTTCAGGGTGACTAATTAAATACCTGTCCTGTGAGTGTGGATTATGGAAATGTTCTGTGGAGCAGAGCGGTCTCTGCAGACTGGACAGAGGGTGTCCTTGTGATAATCAGCGGTGTGGAGCCACGGAGCAGCAGATCATTAGGACATGTTAACGTGGCGCTCCCCTCTGATCACCCCTGTCTCTTTGTGATGCCCTCAGGGTGCGAATCTGAGGTGTATGAAAAAACTCTTTGGAGTTAAACAAAACTTAAGTTTTCACTGCACCAAACCTATCAGCACTTTTGTTCTTCATTTGACCGTAGCTGAATAGTGAGTTGGTACTTTGTCATTTTGGAATTTAATAACATTCATCCACAGATGTAAGCTTCTCTTCACTGGCTTCCAGTTTAAAGGAGATTTTAAAAACGTTTCACTTACCAAAACAGTTTAGATGTTCAAGCTCCAAGGTGGCAGACCCCATTCAGCAAATGTCTCTTGATGAAGAGGATTTTTGAGGCCCCGAATAAAGCTGCATTACTATCATGGACTAATGGAGGAGCGTCGTCTTCCTGCCCAGTATTTTTCTTTTTCTTTGACTTCTTTCTGTCTTCTGACATATGACGTAATTTTTGTGCCACCATTTTGCGAACAAAAGTCACAGTTTTGAGATCAAAAGTTTCTAATTTTCAAGAAAATTTTTAAGTTTTAGGAATAAAACTTCGTAATTTGCAAATAAAAAAATTAAATATTCGCTTTCAAAAACAATTTTTTTGCTTTCAAAACATATTTTTGCGTTTTGCAACAAAGACGTTTTCAGATGCGTTGTCTCTCATCTCGCTTTCACACTATCTTTGATTTTATGTTTCCAAGTTTCAGTTTAGCATGATCAATGTGCCACACCAAACAGCCAATCACAGACAAGGGGGTTCATGCTGATTGGTCTAGATTCTATCATGTGTTTCTGCCTCCCATTGACGGTGCGTGGAAGCAGACACGGACTTTGTTTCGGTTCTTTTTGAGCAGGATTCTGCAGTTTTCAGCCATTCGGGTCCGTTTCTCTGAGTAGAACCCAAAAGGAGCAACAATGACACAATAAAAAACCGGTTCTGTATTTGGTTATGTTAGTGTAGCGACCAGCGTGTTTAAAATGTCCGCAGCAGAAAAGCCATCTCAGCTCCGCCTCTGTCCAGACGGACTTTACATTATGTTATCGTTTGTCTTTGAAGTATAATTTTTTTTCCTGAATAAAAAATTGAAATATCAAGAGAAAATAACATTTTTTTATGAATAATTTTGCTTTTTACTTTGGACAAAAGCAAACACGAGTTCTTAAAAATAAGACATCATGTGAAAATCAACCTTAAAAGTTAAAAATACAATTTCTTCTGCTTATAACTAAAGTCTACTTTGGTGAGCCATCATTCTTTTCATTACTGACTACTGCTATTAATCAAATCTATAACACTGTTGGGCAGCAGAAGATCATTTGTGCTTTGAATCTTTTTTTTTTTTTTTGATAAACAGATCTTAAAGAAAATCAAACTTTTTACCAATATTTTGCTCTGGAGGATTTATAGATCACACAGGTCTGTTTAGTGTAATGTCAGCAGATAAACGTTACAGTTTCAGGAGATCCTCCACCATAAATTCACTTATCTGCCTAAATAAAATGTAATAAATTCTAAAAGAAAGTATGAATTCTTTTTAAAATGATTAATTTATTAGAATGATTCTTCATTAACAGAAGCAAAATTGAGGGTAAAAGAGCCTTTTCGGTGTTTGAGCCTCGATAACAGAGACCATGTTAGATAAATATGGCGATTTGATTGATGGAATCTAAACCAATCAGCAGGCTGTTTGGTGGCAAAGAAGTCACACTAAACTGAGACTAATGAACTCAAAAACAAGGATAGGGCGAAACAAAAAAAAAGTTTTTGAAAGCAAATATTTAATATTTCATGTCCAAATTACAAAGTTTTATTTCTAAAACTTTAAATTTTTCTTGAAACTTAGTACATTTTGATCATGTGACTTTTGCTTGCAATATGGCACAAAAATCCCTTCTTACTGACATTGTTTGTGGTTACTTGATGACTAGCGGATTGATCTTTGCCCTGTGTCCCTGTTGAAACAGCTGCCGTTGCAACACAAACTGCATATGGTTGGAACCACATCATGGTAGGGTCTTGCAGGTCTCCATCCAGCAGTGTTACAGCGCACAGAACACTTTTTGAGCATGCTCACATGTAATGGGGCAGATTTACCTGAAGGTAACTCCATAGAGGCCTGGAAGGGGCTGATAATTAAAATGGTTGACCGCAACCAGCGTGAAACATTTACAGAAGTCCCAGGTCTGGGCTCAGAATTTACTGCAGGAGGCTTCTCTGACTGTTTTTGTTTTGAAAAGTGAAGCCGCCTGCAGAAGATGAGAAATAATGAAGAATAATGAAGCTAACAGGCTGAGGGAGACGGTGACTGGGCGCTGTTCCTCGCCGCTGTGATGAATGATATGTTCAGTGTTTACGTCTGTCAGCGTCTCTGTGGTCCTAACAGTCCAGAAGGAGCCAACATTTTCTTGCAGATGAGGTTTGACAGCAGTGTTCTCTATCGTTCTGTCAGGTGTCAAGACAAACCAGAGAAGGAGAAGTGAAGTATTCCAGTCAGGGAAACGAGTTGGATCAGCACAACAGAGAGATTTTTTTGAGGTATAGTCACTTATACTTGGTTCTAATGGCCACCGAATGCTGATAAATGTCACGCCTTTAGCTGATTTAGTTTGCTTTTATACATGAGACTTTCATACTGCCTGGAAAAATCGTTTGAAGGGGATATTGTCCCAAATGAGATCTGACCAAGATTAAAAAACTGCAGGGAGAAGACAAGCAGCTAGTCCTGCCTAGCATGACTAAACAAGAAGCATCAAGAACAGTCTAAAGACATGAGGACGTGGCACTGGAAATTGAAAACCAAGATTGTGTTTTATTTAAACAATTCTAGTCGTAAGTGACCAATTAACAACCAAAGTTATCTTAAGGTCCTAAAACCATCGAATCACCACGTTGTTTGAAGGTTTTGAATTTCTTACTAAGAAGCAACCAGTACTTACAAAAATAGAGACATTTGGTCCACCCCCACTTTTTTGTTGACATTTTTAGACAGTTGTGACTAAACCGTCACCAAGGCAATGGTACAAAAGCACATTTTAACCTGAAAAACATCACAGCTTTTCACACACTTTTAAAGTGAAACATATTCCAGCAAATATCTATTAAACCTACTAACTACACCAACAAAGGCAACCTAACTTAGCAAATAAACAATGCTCCTCCCCTATCCAGGCCACTTGGTACAGTCCAACTGTGTGGCTATTAGGTGATAAATCCCAGCTAGACTCTGGCTTCAGTCATGCATGCGCCCATACCACAGCTACAGGACATGACCTCCAAATACAAAAATGCCTTCTTTTTCTTTGTTTTAGCTCATAGGTGTCAAACTCCCAACATGTTTTCCAACTAACCTGCCGTTGAAGCTCATCATTGGCTAAACACACCTGAACCAGCTAATCAGCAGCAGATCAGACAGGATTTCTTAAGAACCAGCAGGATGCTGGAGTCTGACACCCATGAGCTGCTCCCCACAGCAAATCATCTGCCTCACATCAACCACCCTCATCCTTCACTGCATCCATGAAACTACCTTTTGTTTTTTCCTTCAGGTCTCTTTTCTGGTAGCTCCACCTCAGCATCCTTTAAACAGGATATTGTGTAAGGTTGTAGACCACTTGCTGATGCTGCTTCACTAACAACTAGTGTAGAGTACATGGTAAAGGGCATATACTTCTTTAGCGCTTTACTACCTTCTTAGACGCGCTTTATCGTCACAGTCACCCATTCACACACTGCTGCTGAAAGCTGGGCCCAATCTATAACTACCAGGAGCAATGTGGGGCTGAGTGTCTTACCCAGGGACACTTCAAAACATGTCAAAGAGCACATGATTTATGTGATGCCGGCGACATCTACGGTGTTAAGATAAGCCTTAAATTGGCCGCTCATCTCCACGATCTTCCATGGGCCCAGGCAACCCAAAGACCTGCAACACCTATACAGGCCAACCACGTTACAGGTCCTATACCAATAACACGGATGGAGTCTCCTACACCATTTCTTTTCTTCTGTTTGACACTATTTTGTCACAGATCCCTCCTGCTCATGGAGGGATTGGGGAAAAATAATCGCAAAAATAACCAATGATGGATGTTTAACAAATGAAGGCCGTGCCTTCTTTCTAACAGCAGATCATTCCAAACATTCAAGATCATTATAGTCTCGATCAGTGCAGACTTTTCTGAGGCTGGTTTGTCTTGTCTTTACCAAAAAACCACATTAATAAATGAAGTGATTGACAGATTACAAGAGAATGAATTCTGTTACAGATCAAACGTACCACATGTGCCGCTCGGTTGACAAACCTTAAACACTCTTGGAATGAATCAGGAATACAAACACAGTTTAGACAAACACATTATTTGAAGTTTGGCTTTATCCGAAACAAGGAGCTGTGCTGGAACTGTTTGAGGAAAAATGTGACAGACTTCTGCAGTCAGTCACTGCCGCCATCTGTCCATCATGAATACTCATTCAAAAGTTACTGTTGCATGTTTCTTCACATTAACTCACCCACACTTTGAGATTTGTATGTAGAAATGTTCTATTTTATTTCTTTACTGTGTTTCCTCGTTTATCACAAGCGTCACACACTAAAAAAACCTATAGTTGAAATCTACGAAGGAGGATTGCAGATGTTTTAAACTTTAGACACTTTTCTCTCTTGTTTAAACTCTCAAAGCTCCACCTTTGTTGAAGAACAAAATCCTGTTTTATAAAATGAAAAAAAAATCTGCTTTCAATTAATGAAGTATATTGATTTTGTGAGCTGAACGCATTCTGTACAGCACACACAGCACTGAGGAGGTTGAATGACGAGGTCCACAGCCAATCAGGATGTAGGACCCAGTGTTTAGTTTAAAAAAAAAACAAACAACACCCTAAACTCTACTGAAAGAAATCTGCAAAATAGCGAGACCGTGAAAGGTGAACTGTGATACAGCGAGGGAACACTGAATTGAAATGTATTTATTTATTAAATCTGCTTTCTTTCATAAATTCTCTTTGTGTAAACCTTGCAGGTTCTTTGTGACTGAGAAAATTCTGAAAAAGTTGTCATTTGTTTGGTAATCTTAATCAACAAAAGTTAGATGAATATGCAAAGAACTTGAAGAATTAGAAAATATGAAACTTGGTCTCTGGATCGGAACCATACTGAGTTTTTAAGTTCCCAGAATGTCCTGAAGGTTTCAGAAGAAGAAGGTGTAAAAAAGGAAAAAAATGAAGAATAAAAACAGAAAAAGAGAGTCAAAGTGAGGAGCAGACCTGAGAAACAGACTGAGGAAGAAAAGGTGAAAAAAGTGTTTGCAATGAGCAGATTAAGAGCTTAGCTGGCATTAGAAACGCTTAATTTTCTATTGAAACCTCCTCATCTTCAACTGTGCAGCAACAGAAGACGATGAACAACAAAGCCCTGCTCCCCAGCAGGTTTATTTTGCTCTCTTAGTCTTCTGGCCAGTCAAACCCAGAGAGCATCATGGGAGCGACTGTCTGCTCTCCTTATCCTCACAATGACGATCTCCTGAGAGCAAGATGAAGAAACTGAGAGATTAGTCTGAACTTTTCACACAAATAGGAACATCTGAATTGTCATCTCCATCTTCTCCCAAGCTTCCCCCGTCTCTGATTCCCAGATGTAATCGAACACAACGAAGATGTTGCAGCATCTCACCAGGGACATTTCTGAGACAAGAGAAAGAGGCACAGAGAGGACAAGGAGAAGGGAAGGATCAGAGAGAAAAGCTGCTGCTTCTGCTGAGAGTTCATTAGAAAGTCACAGCAGGATGAGGAAGATGAAACTTTCTTGCCGATTCTCCACAGCTCATCTGAATTCTGCTTAGTCACCTCATTTTGCAGGAGAAAAGGACCTCATCTTCACCCCCTTTCCCTAATTTAAGGGTAACAGGAAAGTGATCCAATGAGAAGCTGGAACAAGGCTCCGCTCGGAGCGGCAAATGAGCTGCAGGGAGGACGTTTATGGAGATGAAGAACAGAAACTCTTCACCACCCGCAGATGTCTGAAGATCTAAAAGAAATGCTGCAGTACCAAAGTTTACCACTATAAGCTGGTTTTAAAAGACGCTCATATTAAAATGTAAGCCTTAGCACTAAAAACATGCACCATATTTTTTGGCGTATAAGTCAAGTTTTTTTTGCATAGTTTGGCCAGGGGTGCGACCCATGCTCAGGTGCATCTTATATGTGATTAAAAAAGAAAAATAATAGCAACATCCTCTAGAGGGCACTTAGCAGGCAAGGTGGGAATCGAACCTGCAATCTTCCGATCAGAGGACGACCACCCTACGCACCACGGCCGCCCCATTAAACCTTATCCCACCCACCTATCTATTTTAAGTGATGTGAAGGGGATCCATTAAGTTTATTTATATTTTAATGCGACACCACTGTGTTTTTCTTCTAAAACGCACAAGAGTCTTGTTCTGGACTAGAACCAGATTCAGAACTGGAGGTAAATCCAATGAAAATCTCACTCATTTTGAGTGAGAGGCAGTTTAGCTTTCTCCATCGTGTGTTTTATCCATGTAGTAGAGGCTCTGATTCCAAAAAACAAAGACAATAGAGCCAAGGATGATAAAAAAAAAGCCAATTTTCACTGGATTTCAAACAGCAAAAATGGACTGCAAAGAAGGAAGAGGATAGAGATGTTTCATTTCCCGCTGGTTCTTGGTCCTCTGTCAGAGCAGCGCTCCAGTTTTCCCCACAGCTGAATGCAGGATATTTAGTCAAATCCGGTGGGAATGCTGTCCGTGTTGAAAACAGAGAACACATAGCTCCCGCAGTCTCTCCATGACTGTCCTTCAGTCAGACAGAGAGGCTGAAAGCTCCACTGAAGAGCTGCTGGAACAGAAAGACAAAGAGATGAAAGTGGGGTAACCCTGGAAGAGGGCGGGAGGGGGGCACGAGCATCAAAGTGGCTGATGATGCAAGGTGCAAAGGAATTCAGCAGGAGGGAAGGAGAGGTCAGGAAGATGGAAAGAGATGTTTCTGCTCTTTTCATGTGTGTTAATTAGAGGTTTGTCTGTTTTTAAAGGAGAAAAAAAAAGTTTCTCCACGGCAAAAAACAGACGATCTCTGACGCGTCTTAAAATGCATTTTCAGCAGAAACGCTCTTTTCAGACACAAAAGCTGACAAAGAAAATACTTACGGAATCAGCAGTCTTGGAGAAAGAAGAAATCCAACTGCGCTTATTTCTGCACAGCTAAAGGAATACAGGATACCCCAACCCCAGGGGGGGCGTCCTAAGGAAGGCCGGCCCATTCATTCAAACATCCAATCACCAAGTTCCTCTGATTCTAGATCTGCTCTGTTCTATCCTGGAGTTCATTTGTGTCTTTTTTGTCGACCTTCTACTTGTTTTACTAAAGGATGCAAGTCCCAGTTAAATAAAACACAATCGGCTAACTGAGGGTACGGTTGTCCAACTCTATTTTTTTCTATTGTAAAATTGTTCCCAGTGGTCTTGTATTTATCAATAAGCAGTTTTTAGCCAAAAACTGTTAAGATCTAGGCCCTCTAGAACACAGATGAGATCAAGAAATGTTGCAGAAGAAGATTTGTTTTGTTAAAAAAAACTACTTTGGTGTCAGAAGTGGGCTTTACTCAGACAGCACATTAATTGACCTGAAATGTAATGAAGGCTTTATGCACTAAATTTTCAATCCAATTTTTATAATTGAGAAAAATAATAATGCTTAAAAATACTGTGAAGAAAATATATTTTTCTCTCAATTGAATTTTTTATAGTAAAAAGGATTTTTTTAAAGACATGAATATCCCAATATTGAACAGGAAACAAACAATAAAATGACTTTGCAACTATTAGAGTTAACATTACAAGCTATGATGGTTCGTAACTAACAGATTCATTTTGGTGCATCATTATTCCTTCATGTTAGACAAAAAACATACACTTGTGGTTGTGCTTGTATTTAACTTTGAATGAGTCACTTTCTTCAAAGTAAATCCATCCTAAACTAAAATGTCTATTCTTTTTTACATTTTTAGTTTAATTTTTCCAGTAAAACAAGGAAAATCACTCAAATGTTGAGAATGTAATAACGAGGGCAACAAAGACTAGCAGCATAGCCGATTTAGTGCTCAGCATGAGCAGTTTCTGCAGTTTCAGAGGGAACGATTTTGTAATTATAGAACCAGAAAGAGTAATGTTCCAAAAAACTGCTGGAGTTTGGCTTTTTTACGACATAAAAAAAGCTCATTTTTGACTTTATAGGAAAGTCTTCAAACAAGTGAGTCCACGTCTGATCAGCTTCTGTTCAGAACATTAATCAAACATGGAGCAGCTATAAACAGTTAAGGATCATAATGACTGAAGCTACTAATGTGTTCTGACTGAGGAAGAGGAGCAGCAAATTAATTAACATAAATGTTTGAACTTTGTGCGAACCTTGGAAATATGGCAGCTGTGTTTCCAAACATCCTCTCCTGAGTTCCTCACACATTCAGACGCCTCTGGAATCTTTGTGTTTTCTTCCTTCAAGTCATCCTCAAACGTCGGGACCAAAGTGAAGCAGCAAACCCAACCGTTCCCGGCTGCTTGGACTCCGAAGGGAAATACGGATTGAACTGGAATAAATCTATATCAGATTTTAAAAAGGGTTTTCTGTTGCTTTATTCTGGGGGTTGACCTGTACAGGTTCTGCTGGTTTTTGGGTTGGCCGGTGGCCGTGGAGGGTTGTAGAGACAAATGGCCGGTTCAAGTCCCACCTTAAGGGCAGAGCATGTAAGACTTGCAGTTCATTCGTTGAAAATGGAGTGTACGATTGCTGTGCCTGTGGCAAGTGTATTGTGAAGTATTCCAAAGGCTAATGTCAGTTGCCCACACTTATGACGTACGGATTTACCTTTGTGTTTTGTACAAGTGTTTGTCACAACATGCAGCATAGAAGGAAATCTGCATTAACATTTTTATGCTGCACTCAAACCAAATGCATTGTGTGCGGCAGAGGCGTCCAGTTTTAATGTAAAGTCAATGTACAGATGTGATTTAAGGTCCTGCAGCAAAAGTTAAACATGGCGGTGCGATTTGGACGGTGCCGTTCAGAGTTAAAAATCTGAACTTTAGTAAAAACAGACGCATCGCATCAACCAATCAGGTACTCAGCTTTGGCCCGTGATGTCTTCAATGTCCCGATCACCGGGTAGAGTCCAAAACCAACACGGGGGAGAATCTGATTGTTTTCCTCGTGAACTTTATGTTTTTCCTATTTGCATTAAGACAATACTAAAAAGTCCCACTAATTTTTTTTCCTCATCAGACTATTGCAGGATAGAAAGTCGTCAAACTGGGTCAAAGAGAAATGGAAGTGCAGGTGAAATCGGCCATCATACGGACAGCTTCTGGAGCAGGGATGAACCTCACCATACTTGGAGAGTCTCTGATGATCTCATGAACCCAGACATGGAGACATGTTTACCGATGTTTTTGTAGAGCTCTTCAAACTAAATGAACCTGGTCTCTAAGCATCAGCTTTGTCTTCTATGCATTGTGAATGAGATATACAGTCAATGCTTCCATGTGGCGATCAGGCTAAAAATATTTGGCGGTAGCTTCTTCCACACGTCTGGGACATCAAGTTCATGAGCACATTTCTGGACAAGCGTTGAGCAGGGAATTTGTGGCACGTCTAAATTAGAGGCGACCGATGTAATTTGACACTGATTACTTTATGGGCTCACAGAGCAGTCTACGACCTTGCTATTTCACATGGGCCACCTACATGTCCTGTACTGGTTTGACCATTTCTGCCTGCAGATGTCCGGGCCGTTGACTAAAGCGTCATGTAGGCAGGTGTGAAAGTTCATCTGAATTGTGGTGTGCACCGCACAAAAGAAACTCCAGTCGACTTGAGAATGAGGGTGTTTGTTCGCTTGCAAATAGAGGCTGGTGTGATCCACTTCAGTCCGGATGAAACCAGCATTATCCTCTGCTGCCTCTTACAGTCGCTTTTCTCTTGCAATTGAGGGATACAATTATCTCACTTGTATGACAATAAGCACCAACCCACCCACACACACACAGAATGTTTACCACAGGGGGTCTGCTATCAGCAGCAGTCTAAATGCAAAGTCACCTGGCTAACCAAGCAAAACTAATACTCATCTCTGACTTACAGCTCCCCAAAAACTAGGTATTCACACACTCACAGCAAATGAGCAGCTATTAAGATTTAAAGCAAATCCACTAACTCACACACACAACTACACATACACACAAAAACACAACAAGGAAAGAAATCTATCAGACTTTCTTAGAAATGCAGCCGGGAAAAGCAAAAACGCATCACAGATCTGAGGACACAGAGTCCCAGTGAGGGTAAGTGTGTGTCTTATTGCAACATAAATAAGGTTTGACAGGAGACAATTTTGGAGTTTTTAGATGTAGCAAAGAGGTTTTAGGATTATATCAGTTAACAGATTGTGTTTTATTCAACTCAGACTTTGCTGGCAGGATCATCAGCAACTCCAAATTTGAGAGCATTGTTTGCAGCTTTGTGGAGCAACTTATGTGTCGTAAACATGCGTGTTTTGGGCTTCCACGTTCAAAAGTCTCGCATTCACGTGTCACTTTTCAAGTTTTTAAGACTGTTTTCGAATTCTATGTACAAAACCTGAACGCATGTTAAAAATTAAACCAGTTGAACTTTGACCAATCAGGGACTTTGCTTGGTCGCATGGATGGCTTCCTGTTTTACTTCATGGAAGTGCCAACCATTTGAAAACTGATCATGCAGGAGAAATGAAGGACTGCGGTTTTTGTCCAGTCTGAATTTTATGACGTCAATTCTTTCATATATTGGAACAGAAAAAGCCCGGAGCAAGATTCACCAGATTTTGCACCAACTGTAAGTACATGTGTAGGGTAGCGACAGTCCAATGAGAACACCCCATGATGAAAGCGTGTTCAAGAACTCAATTTCAGTGTTCTTGAATGCACCACAATGTCTGGTGTGTAGACTTTTGTTCAGGTGTTTGGAAGAATACCGACATTATGTGGAATTGGTCCATAGAAAGAACCGAGACAAAAAGGCTCTCAGTTTAAAGCTCGATCTAAAATCCCACCCTCACCTGACTAGCTGTGGGTTGTGAACAAAAGAGGACAATCTTAGAAACACAAGCACATAATGCTTCTTACAGGCTCTCGTCCTTCCCCAGAAGAAAGGGTGAGGAGTGCAGAGAAGATGGCTCCGTACTGGTGAGCTGTTTCAGGCATGTCCAACAGGAGAGATTATATCTCTGGATTAACCTGAGGACACGTTGGTATTGTGTGGATTAGAGGAGGCTGTAGATGGATGTATGAAAATTGATGTGAAGCTCTAAATAGTAAACAGCCTGTAAATACACTCACAGACCCACAATTCAATGCATGAAATTGCTATTGACAACAGTGTGTCTGTGTGCTAGCATGTCTGTGTTTATGTGTCCACACAGTGTTTGCAGTATTTCTGTTCAAGTGAAGTTGTATACAGTTTGTATACAGTTCGTTGTATGTGTGTTTTGAAATGTGTGTGTGTGTGTGCTCAAGTTTGTGTTTGTTTAAATGGACATGTAAGTGTGTTTGTGTGGGTCTGTGAGTGTGTGTTCCTGTGTATGACTATGTGTGTTCATGTGAGTGTATACGTGTGTTAATGTGTGTATGTTTGTGTGAGTCTCAATGTGTATTTCTGTGTGTGTCTGAGTGCACATACTGTTTATCTCAGTGTATACATTTTGCTTGTGTTTGTGAGTGTATATGTGTGTGTGTGTTTAACACATGTATGTGAATTTTTAGTGTTTTGTGTGCCAAAGTATGTGTGTTTAGGCATGCATATGTCTAAGTTTGTGTGTGTAATACGTGTCTGTCCAAGTGTGTTTGTGTAGGTGTGTTAATGTGAGTGTATACATTTGTGTTTACTTACGTATAAGAGAATGTTTGTGTGCAATTTTTAGTGTGTATGTGTGTGCTAAATTCTGTGTTGACGTGTGTGTGCAGACGTGTTTGTTTCAGGGTGAGTGTGTGAGTGGGAGGCAGTGATTGTTGTACAACACTCTGTGCTTGTGTATTCATGGAGATGATTTTGGAACAGAAGGTTGATTGATCTGATCAGTGCTGTGTTGGATCAGACATGGAATCTCATGACTAACTGATGGTTTTTGGGGGGGAGGTGTTCCTGCTGTTCTGTGTGGTGAATGCTGCAGACAAATGTTCCCCCGATGGACGTTTATCACCAGGCTCATCTTTAAAAATGAGCCTCCTGGCCTCTGAGACTTGTTCCTAATGACTCATATAATGAGCGTCCTAATTTGTTGCAGCAACTGTGAGTAATGCTGCATTGTATCAGCTGTTTAGGGGAGGCTTTCATCTGAAGCACCTTGTGTTATAGCCAGGATTTATTTATTTTTTTTAGCACGAGCGGCTCTGGTGGGGATTTTGGAGGACTGTTGGTTTGTGGGTCACGGTTCGTTTCTGCTTTGATCTGTGTTTGAAGAAGCTACAGATAAGTCACGCACACCAATTTCAGATTCTTTTTTTAATAGACAAATTGGGTGTTTTGTCAATTTGAGGTCATTATGATGGCTGATTTTGCTCTACGCCATAAAAATGATAGAATATTAACAATCTACGTCTAATCTGGAGGGCTTTGTTTTCTGTAGCCTCAGTTTGTTCAGATGGAACATGAAGGGCATCTGCAGGGTTGTCGTCATAGGCTGTGAGAGTACAAAAGCAGGTGTATGGAGTCCAATGTGTTCAATGACAGCGAGCTGAGGAACTTTCGTGCGCATGGAAACTGCAGTCAGGCAGCGAGCCAAACACAGCTGATGAGAGGAGAAGTTATTGAACCCTGGAAAAAGGCCGTCAGGCAAATGTAGGACAAACTCTGACACTCGTTTACACGTTCAGATGACAAAGCTACACACTGTGGCGGGAAAGGCGAGTCTGACGGATCCACAAGACTGTTTTAGTGATGAGGGAAAAGCATTTTCAGACTGTAAAGGAATTAGACATCATTTCATGGCTCAGTCAGGAAGTTACTTTTTAATCAAATTTCTCAAAGTGTGGAAGTGCTGGTTCAGTCATTTACAGAACAAAATCAGCAAAAATAATTCAAAACATTGGCTTTTCACTGTTCAGTGGCCTTGGGGGAGAGTGTCTTACCTGGAATAGGGAGATTTTGGATTCGAGTCAACGGTTGGGTTATACTTGTATAAAGACTCTAAGAATGGGAGTCAATCCTTCTCTGCTTCACACTCTATATGAAGGAATTGTAATAATAGGGTTTTAATGGCGAGATGGTTAAACCATAACCCCAGGAAGTGGTTTTGAGCTCACACTTAGAAGGAAGTAGCAAATGTTTTGTGTGCAGGGGGTGAATAATTCCCCGTAAGGGAACTACAAAACACATATGACCTCCCCCTAAAGACTCACTGCCATGAAAATCTTGGTTCTGGTGTTTTTTTAAATGTTTTTGTTGCATTTTTCACACAATGGAGGACATTTATTAAGAAAATTAAGTTCAAAATAGTATTTCTGAGTATTTCTTTATTCAAATCGTTGTGAATCAGGAGCACACAAAAATATGCCATTGGAAAACCCGTGTTTTTTTGACATCGAAAATACAATGCCCACCCACAACTCAGAGGTGAATTTCTCATGAACTCCTGTCGCTCAGCATAAACTATGCTCTAGAGAATGACAGAGGCTTATCATTTCGGTTAAAAAAGGCATAACTAAAAGACCATTTAAAGATGCGTTCTGAACTAGATGCTCCTTTCTATAACCTCTATGGGACCAGACCACCCAAAAATCTGCATCACCTGTACAGGTCAACCCCCTTACAGGTGCAGGTCACTATAACTATAGTTGTAATGCCTGCACTTGTTACAAAAGGGAAAAAGGATACCGCACGGGATTCTGGGTGAGTATTGCTAAATTACTTAATGTGTTACATTGATGGACTGAATACAAGTGGAAAGTTTGGCGTTTGGCCCACGACCCGCTACATGGACACCCCTCATGTAAATGTTTATTTAATACATTTTGTGACTTTTGTTCAAATTGCTGAAAATCTCTGGGTGACTTTTGTCGGGCTTCAGATGGTCTGGACCATAATAAGTTAAGCTTGACCAGATCCTTTGACTGTAATTTATATGGTTGTCATAATGGAATCAATCACCGGATGATGTCACTACCTATAAGGGAACATGGTTTGCATCTAGCAAACAGTTTAAAGCAAATCTGAGGTTTATATAAACTGAAAATCTGCTGAGTTTAGTTAAAAATACTAATATAAAGATAGTTTTGATGAAAGAAACTGAAGCTGTAAACCTGCTTCATGACTGACTGACCCCAGATTCTTGTATGAAACATCTCAGCGGGTCGGAGCCATGAGTGTCAGTTTCAGCACAGCGGGGGACTGAACTGCTCCAGCCTTGTTAATGGACAGAAAGGCTCAGCAGGGGGGAATTAATCTGACATACAATCCCCTCTTACAGAATCTGACAGACTGTGGCATCAAAGAAATTACGGTGGCCTTCAAACATGTCTGTGGGTTTCTATCTGTCTTAGCTGAAGCACTTAGGCACTTCATCACAACTGCTGAAACAAACTGTTAGCAGCTTCAAATTCCTGTGACCCCGATGGTATTTAATCGCTAGCAGTATTCTCTTGTTACCCTAACCCTGTTTCTTTGGACCATTTATTTTACCAGACAAGAAAACAAGGTGCTTAAAAAAGAAAGAAGCTTCTATTACTGTGTTTCTTCTCCAAAAACACCACAACTCCAGGAAAAAGAGGAGGCGCACCTACTGCCTCATTAGTAATCAATGGACCCACAGATAATAGTTAACCTATAGGTGCGACCTTAACCTTAGAATAATGATAAATTCTGCAGTTCCTCAAATGACCACAAGGGGCTGGTTGCAGAAACGAGTCATCCTCTTCCAGTCTCATGTTAAAAGTTCAATTGAACACTCATCAATCCATCCATTTTCTTAACCCGCTGTATCCCTGTTGGGGTCACAGGGCTGCCAGAGCCTAACTTGGCTAACCTGGTAAAGGTGGGGTAAACCCTGGACAGGTCGCCAGCCCGTTGCAGGGCCACGCAATCATACATTCTCACTGAAGGACAATTTAGATTATTCAGTCAACCTAATTCATCAGTCAACCTCCCATTTTTGGACCATGGGAGGAAGCTGGGGTGCCCAGAGAAAACTCACCCAGGCACAGGAGAAGATGCAAACTCTTCACAGAAAGAATCTGGCTGGGATTGGAACCGGGGCCTTCTCGCTGTTAAGCGATAGTGCTAACCATTGCACCACCGTGCAAACAAACTTTAAATAATATCTTCACATAGTTTATATTCAAAAGAGAAATATTTTTATACATTTTATGTTTTATTCATATTTGACATTTCTCCTGTGGCCAATTTAGGTTCTTCTATGATGTCAAAAACTCTGATTAGATCTCTTTTTTTTCTGGGGAGTAGGGATTTTTCCAACATGGACAAACTAGGACCTCTGAGGTGTCCATCGACTTGCCTGAACAAATTACCATAAACTCGACGTTTATTAATGCTGGGAAATTTACAACAACCAACAAAAAGACCATTGGAGAAGACAACCAGTGTCTGGACATTATGCTCAAGAGTGTGAGTGACTTTGAGGTATCGTATATCAGTGTTTCCCAACCCCGGTCCTCGGGCAGCTCACCCCGTCTTCCTCAAACCCAACTGCCTTTGGTGACGGCCATTTTCAGGCTTTTGCAGAGCCTGATGATGAGCTGAATCAGGTGTGCTTCAGCAATGCAACGTGGAAAACACGCAGCACACCGTCACCAGAGGACCAGGATTGGGAAACACTGTAGTATGTAATAAAGATTATAAGAATAAAGATGTTAAGATTAAGATTTAAGTGTGAAAGGCTGTTGGTACTAAATCTGTTTGGATAAAGTTTTGTTCAAGGATCCATCAAACAAGGAACCACCATGATAACAAAGACACATGTACATGAATTAAAGTGGCTTCTGGATCCAAGAGGAGTTGACCCCCCCCCTCCAAAAAGCAACAGCAGCATTCAGCCTGAGCTATTTCAGGCCGAGGCCAGATTGAATTAAAGCCGGATTAATCGCCATAGAATTTGTGTCGTTCTTCCAAGCTACATGAAATCCAAATGAAATTACACAACTTGCTTCCCCTTTCCTGCTACCACTTTCAGCGTCTATGGCAGGAGGACCCTCCCCCCCCCCAAAATATTAATACATGTGATCTTGCTCCACTCCCGTTTCACTGTGCCTTTTGTTCCTTTCCAACTGTGACTTATGTGCTCAGCATTTAAAAACAGCAGGGGAAAAATGCTGCAAGAAGGATTTGGACACACTTACCTCCGGCCTTCAACCCCACCACACACACTCATGCTCACACACTAGAACACGAGCACCAAAGATGTACATCTGTTCAAGTGTGGAGGCTTCAAAATCGTTCAGAAATTTAAAACATTGTGTCAGCTGAAAGACAGGAGTAATAATACTAAATGAGGATACTGAGGGCTCAGCTGCAGAAGAAAAAGAGTAACGATTGTGAAAAGTTGCCAATCAAACTCATTCCTCTCACCTATTCTCCAGACTTTTTAAGCCTTTGGTAATTCAAGACAACGCTCAAAGAAGTTTACCAAAACATAGCCCAACAATGCTAAAACTCCAAACTGTACCATACGATGATGTCAGATGTAGCATTGAATTGATCATGTTGGTCTTAAATATTTGCTTTCAGCTTTAGCAAGAGGTACAGCTGAACCTTATTGAGGATTTGTTCACATTGCTTCACTACTCACTACACTATATAGTGCATTTGTCATCTTGTAGAGGTGTCCGAATGGATAATTCCAAAATTGAAATCTCCCCGAAGTCTCTACAAAAACCAGCGTGCATCGATGCTCACTAGATTGACAAATAGAGACCACAATGCACTGTGTTTGAACAACTTACACAAACAAAAAAAAGTATTTATTATTTTTAAAACCGTCCACGTTTTTATTTTCAGAACACAGTAGATCCATGAATAGTTTTCGTAAAATGTATATATTTATTAGGTTTTTACTTTGGGTGATGTTATTTTTGTCGTCTTTTAAAATCCAGGGCACGAGATAGTTTTTTTAGCAGTTGGGGAGCAGGGAGGGAATTCTGACATAACCTCTGTGTGGCGTCACTTAGTTATCTATATCACTGCTTGAAAGGTTTTTAATTCCAGTTTAAAAACTGGATTTACAGTTTAGCAGCACAGCACAGTATCTTTCTGGAAGAAAAAAAAGTGAAATCTTTTGACTGACCGTCACATCACTAGCCAATAAACATGATTTCATTTAAATTAATGTGAGTAAGATGAAGTGTGTTCATGTGGGCCCTCGACTGTCCTAGTTTTAACAAAGAACTCCGTCAGTTCAATTGTTGTTCTGCTAACAGAGAGCTTCATTTAGCTGTGATGAGTCGATATCTCAGCAAGGGTCAGAGGGTCCGCTCAGTTTGAGGGGTCAAAGTTTAAGTCACACTTTAATCTGGAAAACATTAATCTCACCATTTCACAAATCTCCAGCTGAGAAGTCAAAACTCATCCAGACGTGCAGCTTTCCACTGTTTCTCCGCTCAAAATGTGAATTTAGACATTTTCTTCTGTCTAAAGATTCAGCTCATCCAGGACGTTGCTTTTTATTCTATTTTCAGTAACTTTTTAATTATTTTACCTTTTTGGGCTTGTTGAAAAGAGACTAGAGCTAGAAACTGTTGTGAATTGGGCTGGGTAATTCTTTTCCACAGTTTCATTTTTTTTTTTTTTAAGTTTCTTTTTGTTGATAAAATGAAGTTAACTGTGTTCTTTCTCCTCCAGGGTTGACACACAAAGCTTTAAAAATACATACATTTTTCTGCTTCCTTTCTGATGCTTTTCCATTTTTAAGATGATTTTGTGCTTGACAGGTAATTCTTTTCATGATTTTGTTTTTCAGTTTCTTTACAGCAGATTTACACTTCTTTTTTGTCAAATGTGGGATTTTTTTCCATCTGTTTTTTAGGATTCTATGATGGATGACATTAGATTCCTTCCTTCTATGTGGTAACTAGAGATGAGGGGGGATTTATTTTACAAGTTCAAAGCTTTTAAGGGTGTTCTAAAAAAAAAAAAAAAATCAGACAACAGTAAAAAAAAAAAAGAGTAAAAATCCATGGAAAAAGACAGGAGATATCCCTTTCCCATATGTGAAAGGGCCATCCTATCCTTCATGAGTCTCCATGCATTGTTATTGGTGGATCTTTTTTGTTTTTTTACCAAAACTGGAGTCAGCAATGTCCTGCTTAACCCTTTAACACCTGAGCTGTCTCCAGCGACAAGAAACTACACATCTCCATGAACTACCATAATTCTATGACCTTTTATGCAATTAAAGTAAGAGAGAAGCAGCTTTGCACCAAAATGAAACACTTTACTAACACAACGTCAGTAAAGTTAGTAAAATGACAAAAAGCTGCATTTCTCCGCGTCACAATCGGTTGCTTTCTATAAATTGCGTAAACACTTGACCACGGTGAAGTGTTGCATATGAATGCAAAGCGGCTTTTCTGCTCCTCAGAATCCGATGGAATTACATTATTTGCCTAAACTGTCAAAAATGAAGAGGAATTCAAAGAACGTTTGGAGCTAAAGCTCCGGTTCATTTTTAAAAGAAATTGTTCTTTTTTGCCAACCTGCGTCATTATCAATGTTAGTGTGTTCAGGCGTCTGACTGAACGACAGACCCATTAAATCAGAGATTTTGCAGTAAAGGCCTGAGTGACCAGAAACCTCCATGACTCTGGAATAAGGATATGACGAATCAATTCAAATCATAATTTCTGGTTTCCGACCCGATTATTCGTTGATATTGGTTCATACTGAATGATCTGATTCGAGCCGTTTCACTGACCGATGCAGGACATTTTTCACCAAAACTTCAAGCAGTGTGACTCAGAGATAAATACCTGGTATTGAACAATGCAGGTGAAGTTTCCAGATTCAGATATTCAAATGTCAATTAAATTTGTGTACAAACAAACAAGTAAACAAGAATGAATGTCAAATCCACTCACATTTTACTTTCATAAAGTTATAACATTAATAATTTTTTGCTGATATCACGTGCGTTGTCCGCTTTTACGTTATAGTCAAGTAAACCTTTTATGTCTCAATCTAAACGGTATTTTCCAAGATTGATTACTGGTTTATCTTGTTGAAATTTTTTTATGGTATAGAAGAATTCGATTCAATTCTCCCTCAGAAAGATCGATCTGGTTGGATTGTAGGAATAGTATTCAATTAATCACTAACCAGTCCTACCCTAAAGCATTGAAACTCTTGACACTAGTTATGGATTTTACTGCTAATTTTCCATGTAAAGCCTTTTATTGACTCAGATAAATGAGACTTTCTTCAGCTAATTTAGTCATTTTTACCAGCCCTTTAACTCCAACAGTAGCAGATAAGGATGATCTTTTAGCTTTTAGCATTTCTCCAAGAAGAATCATTTGTTTTATGACACTATGAAGCCAAACTGTAAACATTTTCTGGGTTTTTTTGCTAAACAAAAACAAATGAGAACCTAATTAGTGAGTGTCCTCACGCCCATATAATTTTGATTGTGTCCCCTTGTTAAAACAAGTTGCTGTGCAGATAGTCTGCTGGGACACGAACATCTCTATGTCCTTTTTAACACAGAAACCTGCTATTACACAGTCCTGCACTTTGACATATTGAGAACTGCGAGATGCAGGCTGAGGTACAATTTATTGCTTCAGAGGTGAGACTCCCGAGATGCTCGGTGTCAGGATGAGAAATGACTGAAAATGAAATCCCGAGGGACGTTGAGTCCACTGCAGCCGCTTGTACAACTCCCACCTTTCCGATGAGGGAGATGAAACGTGGGTGAAGGTTTGGCAGGATGTAAAAGGAGCAAGACAAAAAGACAAAACAATGAGGATAATGGAGCAGTCGAAAAAGAAGTGAAGTGGGAGTTTTTTCTGGACGAGAAAAAAACATGAAGATCAGTCAGACAGAGAAAGGAATGCACCTGAGAAACTCGGCTGGAATATTGTTTCAGGATATGAAAGTCTTTGTCTGTGAAAGCTTCTCCTTCTCTCTGGGAAAATAGTGAGCAGAAGAGTAAAAAAAAAGATGAAAATCAAAAGAGCAAAGGAGTCAGACAACAGACATGGGCTGTGGGGGGAATCAGATGAAGAAGAGAGGGAGTCTACAGCCCCCGTCAGGACAAACTTCTCCTTTAAGGGCTTTCTGATCACATTTAAATTTGGAACAGTCAAAAGAGAAAATCTTGAAAAAAAACTTTGTAAAGATTCTTTATTTCCCTTTGAAGCCTTTTTTTAGAGACAGAAAACAATTTGTTTTATCATCTTTGATCATCAAGTTCTAAGTTCCAGTCAGGTGAAAATTGTGTTTTTAACATATTCAAATCAAATCAAATCAAATCAAATCAAATCAGTTACACCGGACTCCGGGTGGCTGGCTGGCGGCCATTGGCGGCATTGGGGAGTTCAAACCCTTCATAGAGAAATAAATCCGGGTTTTAGAAAATAAAGATTTGCTCGCAATTTCAGATTTCTGTAGATTTGGTGAAATGAACTCATTGAGTAAAAGAGACACATGGTTGATTGACAGGGTCAACAGCCAACCAGGATGTAGAACACTGTGCACTGTAAAAAAAACAACAGTGAAGAAAGCAAGCATCAGCGAAACAGCAAGAGCAGAAAGGGACCACTGTAGCTGGATAATGCAATGGTATTAAATGTAAAGCTAGAAACTGAGCTTTCTTTGCTTTTTGAATGTATTTCTTTCAGGCCAAACTCCCCTCCTTTGAGTGAGATATACAGCAGTCTTCTGTTACTGTGCTTCTGCAGGCTGGGAGCAGATCTTCTCTGTTTTTCCAAACTGCAGAAAAACGGAAACTCTCCGTCCTCAAACTTTGTGGCCGCTGGTTGACCGGCTCAAATCCCATTTCTGGAGTGCGCGGAAGAGGAACAAACGAAGGGAGGTTCAACTTAAGAGTGAGGGCCCGGTTGTCTTAGCAGATAAGAAATAAGCTCATATAGCTTGAAATCTCTTTGGATGTATTTCCAGCACGGTGCATTAGTAGATATGAATGCATCAATGGGAAATTTTGTTCTGTTTATGAGCGAGGGAATGCGCCACACCTCCTGGGTGAGGATGATGACACCCTGGGGGCGGGGTTGGGAACATCGCCTGGACTCTTGAGTCTGTGTGGACTTGCTAAAAGTCCTGCAGAAGTCTGCAAGCTGTTTGGAAGCTTGCATCAGCCAGCAGACTCCCAGAGCTTTTTGTTAATTCATACTAAATGTCCAAAGGAAAAGCGCAGTTAAAGAGATGAGGACACCAGGCCCCTTTCCATCTCTGAGGCTCAAAAGTCTGCTGGGTTCCTGTTTTGTGTCCTCCCAAAGCTCAACTTTTCATATTTGCACGCTGCCTATAGGCTCTGACATTATTCATGAGCTCCATGTTGTTTTGGACAGATGCAGAATGCACATTTTCCACCTGCAGCACAGACCCCATCACCGATTGAACAGAGCTAAACAGCAGGATTACTGCAGGTTACTCCACGAATCGCGCCACCATTGTGTTCAGATCGGATCAGCGTGTGACAGGCTTTCAGCGATTTGCGGGATGATCCTCTCAGCTGCTCCTGGAGCTGCTCTCCCCAAGGCAGCGTCATTGGCCTTCAATGATTGAACAACTCCCCCTGAAAGCAGGACTGGGGAGTACAAAACCTGACAAACTTCAAAAAGCTCCTGAGCCTGTTAGTGTGTGAAAAATAAAAGTTGGACTTGAATTTTAGGTTGAGACTTACAGAGAGCTTGTTACATAAAGTGACTAGACCCTCGACTTCTTACCAGGGAATTCACTTTAACAGGAAATACAGGGACGATGCTTTGAAAATAGACTTATGGCAACTTAAATTTGACATTTTCTTTGACTTGTTTCTCAGAAAATGACTTGAAACAGACAGCCTACAAGGACTAAACAACTGTGTCCACAGAAACGATTTTTTCACACTTTGTTGTTTCTTGATCATTTCAGATCTACAACCAAAAAATACTTAAATAAATTGCATGTTCTCTTTTAAAGAAGCTTCTCTTTAAATTCTTTAAATGCATCCACCATCAGGAAAATGCCACAATGACATGTTACAAACACAATTTTCATTGTCTTTAAAGCTCATATTCGCATCTTCTGCTGCATGTTGGTGTGTAGTTGCTGTTCAGAAACAAAGTTCTTAATTTACATTTGTAGATGTTTTTCTACACCAATGTTGTCATGGTTATGCTCAAAAGTAAAGGGGAAAAAAAGCATGTGGCCTCAGCAAAAATCATAACGGTAAAGGTCATATTTGACTTTCCTGAATTTTTTATTCAGTCAATTTACTGCAGCAGGAGAATCCTATCTGACACATGATTATCTCCAAAAGAACTTTATGCGCTGCTGTCAAAAATGAAAGAAGTTAGAAAGGTTCTAATAGAAAAAAGGAAAACTTCTTTTTCATTTATTGGAATAGTTTTAAGATTCGTTTTATGAATGAATGACTTAACGGCCGCAAAAACATTACTGCAGGTTATTTTCACGCTTTTTAAGAAACTGGCCTAGATGAATCTTTTAGAGTTTGAATGGTTCGACCCTTGATCTGACTGGATCATAAAAGTTGATCACAATTATCAAAATGTATTAAATCTTTCAACTGGATTCCAGGAAGAACCGTTTGGAAACTGAAGGGGATAAAGCTTAGATTTGTCTCGTCTAAAATGAAAGGTTTGACTTGAAATGTGACTGAAGACGTGAAGCCAGTGACTTGACATGACTTATGATAATGAGCTCAGTGTTTAGCCCCAGAAGGGTCATCTGTGGATGCCGGCTTTGACTTTTCCATCTTTCCTCGTCTGTCACTAGCGAGTCATCATTTCTGGTTGAGCCTGGCTTTAAGTTCTGCACGTGAACCGACCACTGTAGCTTTTCCGGAGAATATCCTTTGTAGAAACAGTCACGGACGATCTTGACAGGCTTTGGGTGATTATCAGTAATTTGTCACTGGTGATGGGCTCACCATTAAAATCGGTCATCTGGAAAGGACAAATTATAGGAGTGTAATTGTTGTGAATCAGGAAAAAATTGAGGTCAGTTTTGTTTCTGACAGTTCCCAATAAACCTGATTATAATAAATGATAAGATTTGGATTACAGTTTGTTTTTGCATTAGCTCGTTAATAATTAGAGAAGGGCTGGAGATTATTGTTTGGATGTGTCAGAAGCAGCTTATTTGCTGTCATTTCATTAAATAAATAAAAGGAAGAATACAAAGTTGGTTTGTTTGGGCCCCTGTGGTTTTGCGTTGATGCCTTGCCCTCCTGACTCATTGGTGATGCTGGAGGAAGCCTCACCTTTGCTTCCAGCCTTTGTTTGACCCCGACGGCGATGACTCCTAACATCTTAAAGCTCTTTTTCTTCTCTGGTGACAAAGCAGCATCTGTCACCATGCCTGTCTGCACTATGTGGATTATTTCCCCGGATTAGCCTCTGTCTGTTTCAGGGACTCTCCTGTCATGTGGCTTTTGTGATGGTGCGTGATAAAGACTCGATGGCAACGTGGGCTGATTCCGTGAGCCCACAGTGACATTTACTCTGCGTTTTCCTCTGAGACGGTGGCATCGCTGCTGCCTTCCTTTCACGGTGAAGGGAATCGTTCCAGCTGTGGATTGTTAGGATCAAAGGAAGTGAGAGGAGATGTTCTGCTGCTCGAGGGGAAATAAAACCGAAAGGGGGGAAGAGAAAATATATGACGGAAAGGCAAAAGAATCAGAGTGCAGTCACACACTACCTGGACAATAAAACCCAAACTCTGCAACCTTGAAGACTTTCTAAACCAGTTGATTGTTCTCAAATGAGCACTTCTGCAGCTTTTATTTTGTAGGAGTTGTTAGTTTGAGCCAAAAGAGGTCCAAAATTGGGCTATCATTGTGTCTTGAGGTCTTTGAAGATTTTAAAAAGCACCTTTTCCTTGCCTTGTTTGATAGTAGATGTTGGATCTGCCACAAACAAGGCAGCTTCTCCACAAAGCAGTGATTGTTAAAATGGACGAGTTGGTTTGGTCCTCGTTTGATCTGAACCTGCTCCCAATCTTGACTCCAGGGCCTGACGCTTTGTGTGACCGCCCTCAGCAACGCACATTCAAGCAACCAATTTCAGTGAAAGGCCTTTGTAAAGAGTAAATGCGCGTTTCGTGCTTCCATGTTCTAAATTCTTTCACGCATCACTATGCAAGTTTCTACAACTGTGTTTGGGCTCTACGTGCAAAATGCCACTGAATGTGTGTTGAACGCTAAACCAATCAGGGACTCGGTAGTGACGTATAGATGGAGTCTTTTTTTAAATTCGTTGAAGTGCCAACTGTTTGAGAATTGATCATAGAGAAGAAATTGATAATTAAGGAATTCTATGACACTAAGTCTTTCATTTATTGATATAAAGCAGTTATGAAAAATTTTGGAGCAAGATTCATGTGATTTCTCCAACTTAAAATGATGACAGAGGCCTGTAATTTTCATCATAGGTATACTTCACCTATGAGAGACAAAATGAGAAAAAAAATCTAGAAAATCACATCCTCTAATTTTTAAAGAATTTATTTGTAAATTGTTTCTTTCAGCCATTGTTTGTATTCCGCATGTATGACATAAAGTATTCATTTTGGCATTTTCTGCATGTGACAAGAGTCTTTTCCTGAAGCATTTATCAGTATCACAGACACATACAACACCGGACGGCTCATTTTTGACCTCACCTTTGGACTCTGCAGAGAGACAACCAAATAGAAAGCGGGACGAACACAAGTTAGTTCAAACCAAACCAACAATGTTCCAAAAACAAAAGCATCATTTGGGCGGGACAAGCTAAAGTTTGAAGTTCTGTTAGGTTCACCCATCTGCCAGTCAAATATAAAGCAAGAAAAAATGAATAAAGCTCGCAAAAATTTGAGCACTTCTTTGATCAAAACCGCTTTGGAGTTGTTATAAATAATATAGAAAAAATATATATTTTGGGTGTAACACCACAAGTTTCTAACACTAATCAACAATGTTTTTTATGCATAGCAGTTGTATGATACTCAATTTAATTTAGTATGAAGCATATTTAAAAAAAAAAGATTCTTAGCATTTATTTTTTAGCTATAATGTTATTCTTTGTGAAATACAAAATGTATTATTTGATACAACACTTCATGATCAAGACGTGTGTTTCCCTAACACATGTTGGTTGAAAACAAAACATGCATCCCATCATCCCATACACTAAAAAAAAAAAAAAAAAACGGATGCTGAAAGCGGGAAAGGCCAAGGATTTGACTTCTAACTCCACCCCCTAAAGACAGCTGCTGCGAGCGAACTGTGAAGGCCTGGATGAAACCAGACGTGTTTAGTTCCCCACCAAACTCGTGAAAAAAGGGCAGAATGTGTCTCCTGTCAGCGTACTGAACTGCAAAAGCCTGCAGTGAGGGGGAACAAAAAATCTGTTCATTCAGACAAAAACATGAGTTCTGATTTCTCCACTGAAGCTTGCTTCCATGTTAGATGCTGAATGGCAGCCGGGAAGGTGGCGTCTGCTTCACAGGAGCGTAATGACACTTTAAGGTCTCGCTGCGGGGGTTTTGTTCACCGCCGCCTGCCTGTAGCACCCCGACATGTCAGCTGTATCACCCTCTGGTGAGATGTGTGTGTGTGCTGCAGTGTGCAGTTCATGTGTTTGCTCTCCAGACCTTCTCCCCCACAGTGACAGCAGGAAGTGAAAGCTAGAATTTATTCTGAATATCGATCGTCTGGGCTCTCTGCAGGCGTCCTGCGCTGCAGCGTTCAGTCAGCCAGCAGAGGCTGACACCCCCCCAGACACGCACACACATATACCACGGCGAGGACAGATGCTGCCAGCCAACACTAATCCTAACGACCTTACACCACACCCATGCCACAAGGACTCTGCTGATACTGTAGACACGTAGATGCGGAAAAAAGCGACGACTAATAAGCAGTCGAAGAACGAAACTGATCAGGAGAATGTGGAAAAGCTTCTAATTAATACACACACAAGTCCGGACAGAAACGGTTTACACGGTGGACATACAAGAACTTGTCGAGGCAATAAAATATACCATGATGACATGACTGAGTTTTTGGTGTAACCATTGACCGTATATGAGAACTGGACCGAGTGAGTGTGACGTCACCCATAGAAAATGGCTTACTTCTGGCTCCAACCAAATGAAGTCCATTCAGTCGCCGTTTTTTTTTTTTTTTTTTCACAATAAGGATACCGACATGTTGGAGCCAGAAGATGTCAGAAAAAAGCAATTGGCCCGAGTCCGTCTGAGTCATTATTTCTATGGCAACTACTCTCACCAATCAGATGTGAACTTATTAAAGGTCTACACCCCAATCATTTGAAAGGGGGGAAATCTGTCGAACGTTTCAAAAGTTCATCTTAAGACTAGATACTTTTATTGAAGCATCTGATTGGTCAGTTTACAGCTTGAATATTTTGCACTACTGAAAAAATGTAAAACAAATTTTGATTAGTAAAAACTTGTTTTAAAAAAAGTCATCAGAGAATGGTTGTTCCGACAAATACACTGACTGATGAATAGCTGAATATTTCACAATAGAAGTCAATGGGATTTTGACTATTTGGAACCAGTGGGTACCATATGGAACACGAGGGGGAGGAGTCACTCAGTCCAGTTCTCTTTTACAGTCAAAAGGTATGACCCGATCTTGGATTTGAATCCTCGACATCATAAATTCAGTATTTAAGACCTGTCCAACAGAGTCCAACAGTTTTTTAGTGTTCAATTTTTCTCTGCTCTTCTACATTTGCATTGAACTCAGAAATGTATCCATCAATTTAGCGTTTTAGCTCACCACTCTTATCTGGCTCCATTTGAGCTTTTTTGCATTCAAATAATTTAGCATTTTGCATTTGATTTAACACATTTTAGCACCTCTCAACCTCCGTGTGTTGCTTCCTTCAGTTTAAATGCCTCAGTTATGGCTCGACTTCACTTATTTGAGGTTAAAATGGGAGCAGAAATCAGGTTTTTGCATGAGAGGACGATAGAGCACGACTCTGGAAAGCTGAAGGGAAGATTGTGCTCACTTCTGCTTTTTTATGAAGTATATTAGAGACGGCCGCATGAATTAGAAACAATCTTCACTAACAAGATGAAATGTACATCCTTCTTCTATACCTGTGCCTTAGTCTCAGCTTACCTTACCGGTAGATATGGGCTGTCTGCGAATGAAAAAGAAGAAAAATATGTATAGGACATTCTGATGACCTGCATGTAATATCAAGGTCTTAGATCAAGGTATCAATTGTACATCACCAATTATGTGCCTTGAGGTGGTCGCTCTTGTCTCGAGACTGGTACAACCACAAATGCATGAGAATTCCACTCAAGCTGGGATTTGAACCAGCAAAACCGCTATCCAACAAACCACCATGCACAAATAATGAAAAGTATCAATGCATCTTTTAAACTTGCCTAATTCCATTTGAGGTCAAAAGGTTGTTGGAGCCTATCTCAGCTATAGTTGTGCAAAATCTTGTTTTACCCTGGACAGGACGTCAGGCTGTTGCGGCTATAAAAATCCATTTCTATAAATATATTTTGCTTAATTTTTAAAGACAAAACAAATTTTTTCTCAGTTTGTAATGTTTGTTCTAACTTTGTTTAGTTTAAAGCGCTGCCTCTGAGAAGTAAAAATAGTTTTTTATTATCATTTTATGAAATTTGATTTTAGAATGAAATTTTTCAAAAGTAAACAGTTTATTGATGCTGATCATATTTGAACATATTGAGCTCACAATGAAGCATCCACAGTGTTTCCCAAACATCTTCCTCGGCTATTTCATCCAGAGAAGTAATATTTAAGACAAAAGAGACCTGGGTGATGCACAGTTTAGTATTTGGATGTCAAAAAATGGAATGAAGTGTCAGCATTTGTTTGTTGCAGGCGTATTTGCAGCTTCTATTGAGAAAAAATTGTAAACCCCTTTGAGTTCCTACAGAGTCTTAGCAGGGCTTCCTTAAGTTCAAAGAGCTTCCTGCATAGCTTGACTGCGCACCTCAGAGCCTCCAGCACATTCATATTTAATCAGACTGAGACCAGCGTGTGACTCTGAGTGAATTGTGCTTCATTGTCGCTGTGGCGTTGATGAACACTGTCACATTCAGTCACGCGGTAATCAAACCTGAAAGTCCTATTAGTGCAGGAAAAAACATAAATTTTCAAATAAATCACAGCTATCAGCAGGGAGATGGAAATGTTTTCATCTAATTTGGTCCTGAATTACACATATTTTGCACACCCCCTCATTACGGAGGGAAATGTGGGGATGATGCATGATGCAATCACTGGATGCCGACGGTCTTCAATCTCCCTTTCAAATCCCTGCAGGATCACGGTCCGTGACGGTGTGCTGCCTGCCAGCTGTTACTGCCGCCAAAATGACCGCCATAAAATAAGAGTTTCGTGACATCAAAATGCATTTCATGAGCGGATGAGCCTGACGGGCTCTCCTCAAACATTGGCCACATCTGTGGCGAGCAGGAACAGAGTGGAAACAGGCCGCGCAGGGCACATTCAGCGGCGGCGTGTGATGCTCAAATGGATGGCACTCATCCAGCTGTCACATGCTTGCCGTGCCAACCAAAAGAAGACCTTACATCAGGGGTGTCAAACATACGGCCCGCGGGCCGCATTCGGCCCACCAATGATAGCTAAAAAACAAAAAAAACAGTACTATGAATGCTTTTTTTTCCAACTGAGAAAAAACAAAACAGAAACAAAGCTACAGATAACAAGCTGACCACGGGTTATTTTGCTATTATGTTACTAGTCCGGCCCCCCTTGAGATCAGACGGGTTAAATGTGACCCCTGAACCAAAATGAGTTTGACACCTCTACCTTAAAGTAAGTTTGACATCAAACCGAGGAGTGCGGTGAAGCCTTCATGTCCATGAGGGGGTGAAGAAAAACACATTTTTCTGGACAAAAAGATGCATAAACATAACACAAAACTCATCACACCATTCACTGTGTGCTTAGAGAAAAACCCTACATTTTACTACAAACGGTGTCTGCGGTGGTCCGTCATAATATCACACTTCACTATTTGAGGTCTTGCTGTTTTGTGGTTTTTTCAGTGCAATTTTACGTTTTTTTTTATTTTTTTTTACTGCAAAGTATGTTCTGTGACATTCAAATGATTTGGTTTCATGCAATCAAAACCCTTGGCCTGTAAACACACAGCCGTTTGTGGGACATTGACCAAAATTATTGGGAAAGCAACAAGGATTTTACTCAGGTTTACAGAAGTCAAACCAAAGGATTTTAAAGATCCTTTCCAGAATACATAAACATTGGAAGAATCTCTGTGTGTGTGTTGTCTGCATTTATACTGCGCGCCGTTTGCAACAGTTCGCAAGTGGTCTGAAAACCGAGCTTACTTGTTTGGTTTGGCTTAAGGTCAGCTGTTATACAAACTAAACAAAACAGTGTCTCGTGACCAAAACTACCCTATCAGATTTCATACTCCTATGATAAAATAAAAGAGTGAGTTTAGTGGATTATGATAGGTTTGTGATCAACAATACAGCTAAAATACTTCAGGTTGTAATAAAAACTAAAGTCGTTCAGTGTCTGAAACTCAAACTATTTTTCGCTCTCTGTGAGTCAGAAAATACCAGAAATGTGAGCCATTTCATTGAGGATTACTATTGAAACTAAATTGTTTCCGATTGGAGAGCAAAAGGGAGAATTGGACGAGAGTTTGTGTGTGTTGCTCATTCGTCTGGATACACATCACAACGCTGTCTCTTCTCTTCTCTTCTCTCCTCTCAGCAGAGCGGTGAGGCAGTTCCTGGTTCAGGTACTGTTGGAAATCAGAAGTGTTTCCTCTTCAGCCGAGCTTTTCATCATCTCACTGCTGTCTTTGAATGCTGTTGTGACTGATTCTAGTTAGGCCTCCATGGAGACAGATCCGATGTTTTTCTATCTGTGAGTATCTCTGTTTATTTTTATTTTCTCTCTCTGTTTTATTGTATTATTTATTTTTTACAATTTTTCTTCCTAAAAGTGCAAGAGAAGTAGAAAAAACACACAGTTCAGGCTGTTTTAAGATGTTGTATTTTTTTGTTTTTGGCTTTTTTTTTTTTTTTAGATAAAATCAATTTCTTAAAAAAAACAGTGCAAATTGGAGGCACTGTATTTTCTATGCACTCCGCACCCCCCCCCCCCCCCCCCAAAAAAAGACCAAAAAAAACAAACAAACAAAAAAAGAAAACATTTATAGGTTACACTGGAGAAAACTCAGACTGATTCAAAATCAATATAGGAGTTCCTTAGAAAAAATTCTTGAGAAAATTTAATTAAATTTTTATCTTATGTTTTAATTATGTGGGGACTTCCTCTCTGTCTGTATACAATATGATATGATAAAAAAGTATTGTTTTTCTTTGTAAAGTTATGTGATCATTTGTTTGGTAGAATATTTGATGGACAAACTTTACTTTACAGGACAAAAATTTGATTTTGATCGCTGGTGTTGAGACTTTAAACTTGGAGCATCAAACTACCCGCTGCAAACTCAGTTTCAAGGCTGTTGCTACCAAAATTGCGTTCTCGAACGCATGTAGTTTTTCTCCTAATGAGAGCTCAAGCTAGCGGTAGCTCACAAAACATCTGCATTGTTCTACAGACATTTATTTAATTACACTTTGTGTTTAAGCAAATTGAATGAAAATGAAAATGTTAAAATAAAAAAGTTTTTGTTAAATATATTCTTTAATTTTTCATTTTTGTCAAAGAAAGTAAAAGGAGTGAGAAAAAAAATCAAATACAATCGAATTTGAAATGAAAAAAATCAGAGATTTTATATGTTGGCTATATCCCCCAGCCCTAGCTCAACACGAGTTCAGGAGCATGCTTTAGTGCATTCTTGAACACGTGTCATATGCCCGGAATGTATGTAGCACAAGACTCAGCAGCGCTACTTCTTCTGCATTGCTGTCAATAGTAAATAAGTCGCACTCTTCGGCCAAAATTTGAAAAAGTGGCAACTTATGCTCCAAAAAATTCGATAGATAGAACTTCAAAAACTCAAATTGATGCTCTAAATCCGAGGAAGATGAACGTTTGTGCTGGTTGCAAAAAGAGGAAATACCTGAGCTTTGTGCTAAACATCAGTGATAATTATTTATATGTAATTATACTTTTTTCCTCATCCTGCATCGTAACAAGAATATGTTTGCATAAATGTTGATCCCGCTATGTGGAGCGTTCCCGAACAGGAAATATCACCTGCATAATCTGCAGTGTCCCTCCTGGGATGGAAATAATCAGAAGTGGAAAAATGTTGCATAATTTGGATCCATTATTAAACTAATTCGGGTAATAAGCTCCACAGGCGGCCTCAGACGACAGAAATCAGCAGCCTTCAAACCTCATTAAAGCTTTCCTCGTAGCGTCCATAAGTGGTAAGCAGGGCAGGTGTGTTAAAGTTAGCAGGCCTGCAGGTGTGTCGGATACGCTGCTCTCATGTATCAGGCAGTACTGGTTATATTTCAGAGGTTATCACTTCTTTCCTATTACTTGCAAAGTCACTCCTTCCGTGCATGTACACTGCAGGTTGGTATCTATGGAGAGAAGACTATCAAAAGGAATGTGCCACAGTTTTATCAACCTCAGCATTTTCTTGTGTGATTTTACAAATGTAGGCATACAACAACTCTAGCAAAAGAAAACTATATGCAAATATGGGAAGGAAGAACCACAAAGTGTCAGCATGTGACGTGTAACGCACAGTTGGCAAGGTGAATGAATGTCAGTGACTCAAATCTGTTTGTCAAGTACAGAAAATTGAGGCAAAATAAATCACAAACACACTAGATACCCTGTTCAAAGCCCGGACAAGCCCCCAAATGTCACTCTACAAAGAAGTCTTACCATAGGCCGTACAATGGACAGCTCAACCCCTCCCCTCTCGGGTTCCCAAATAGGAAGTACCTGCTGGTTCCAAGAAGTCAAAATCCCATAGACTTCTATTGAGAAACAGTTATTACTCTGTCATTCTGCACTCTGATACCTTCTTCGCAACATCATTTTTCTAATCCTAAATCTTTTTAAAGATATTTTTCTTTATCGCAAGTTATTCAAGTTATAAACTGACCAATCAGATGCCTCAGTAAAAGCATGTGTTGCCCTCTCACCTCCGACGTTTGATTGACAGCTTCTCCCGAGCTCGTTTTCAGTGGAAGGGGTGTAGACTTCAAACAAGCTTACTCATGATTGGTGACAGTAGTTCCCCTAAAAACGTGACTCAGACCGACTCGGACCAATCACTGTCGACTGGTTTCAAAATGGCGGCGCATGTGTCAGGAAGAAATGGTGACAGAGGCCAGGCATTTTCTATGGGTGACATCACACCTCAATTTGTCAGTTGTTTACATGGTCTAGGAGTCCTACACTACTCCCTAAGCCCGAAAAAATTCCACAATGGTTGTCAAACACGTACATTTTAGGGCTCAGAACAAACGCTGACAGAATTTCCAACAAATGTAAAAGATATTTGATCTGATTTGAAAGATTTAGATTAAAAAATGCAAGCTTTAGTCTGAGCTTCCTGTCTTTGTGTAGTGCAATGACATATGAATGACTGCTTTCAAAATAACTTGAAAAGTGAAATAAACTTGAAAGCAAAAGGAAAATAGTTTTTTCCAGTTTTTCTATGTCTGTGCACTGAAGGAAACAAAACATCCCAGCTAGTTTTGTCGCGTTTGCCGACTTGATAACCTGATAGTCAGACTTGAAGCGGTCCAATAAAAGCCCAAAATGGGTAACCCTCCCTGGAATGAGTGACTTCAGTTTGATACGTGATGCAGTTAGGGCAGTAATGGAGCCAACAGATAACATTTATGCTTGCTGCCGTTGATACGACACGGACCAGGCACACTCAGCATTGGCGGTTTAGAGTTCAGTGAGGTGTAAATGCCAACGGATTGTGTTAGCTCTTGATGGTTACGGTGGCCCCATAACTCTGACTCCCTGAAAGCCTCCTGAGAGGGAACAGAGCTTTATCTCTGTTGACAACTGCCATCTGTATTCCTGCCTGCGGTTTAATGTCTGCATTAAAAGCTCTATTAATCTGAACTGATGATGCTGCCTGGTTTTACCTTGTTGCGCTTCGTTGAGTGCTTTGGTTTTCAGAGAAGATGAATCTCACAAATCATATTTATTGTCAGTTGCCGCACTGAAGTGATGCATTTGGTAACATTTGAAAATGACAGTTAATTACTGGAGACAGTACTGTAATCTGAATACACTGGGATCATTCTAAACCCTTTAGGATTTCACTTCATTTCATCTTGAAGTGTTTTTCCTGTTATTTTACAGAAATCAAATATTTTTAGATTATCGGCGGGATGTAGGGATGTGTGTGTCTGATTTATAAATTTGGTTTTATTTGATTTGATTATTACAAATCCATGGGAAGAGGACTGTTCTGCACTCATTTCATTGTACAATGACAATAACGTTTTTGATTGACTGACTGATTGATAAACAGGCTGTAAGTTCATATTGTGCCTCAAATCAGAATAAATTATCTGACATAAAATGTTAAATTACTTCAAATACAACTTTGTGCATTTTTAGGATCACTGCTGTTGTCCTAAAGTGATGAGGCTAACTATGAATTTTGGTTTATACTTGGATCTTGGTTTATTTAAGTTGCTACTTCATAGCTCAAAATTGCATTTCTGAGTATTTTATTTATCAAATCGTTGTGAATCAGGAGCAGACTGAAAAGAAAAGCTGTTAAAATAATCGTATTTGTGATGTAGAGAATCCGATAGGCGGACCACAAGCTCCCTGCTCCAAGCTCTCAGCAACAGGGTGGGAAATGGAGGAGAGGTTTCCAGTTTAGCTTCATCTGTTTAGATTAGTTTAGCAACCAGCTATTGTTTATATTTTAGAACTGAATTTATGTTCTTCTGTACAATTGCCGGTGTGAAGCCCATTGAGACAACTGTGTTATAATATTGAGCTTTATACAGGAAAAAAAGTTGAATTGAACTGAATTGAAAGTTCAACCTGGTTTAACTTTCATCAAGTGTTCAATAGACGCGTGTTTTGTATGTAGAGCTCGAAACTTTTATAGTGACACACGAACACGGAAGAGCAAAATGCGCTTTTACGTGTTTACACAGACTTTTCACTGGAAGTGTTGTTAAGGCTGGTGTGAACGTATCAATTCTTACTACACAAAAGACACTCACCGAAAAAGAGCTACACTAGAAAAAAAATCCCACCAAGACCCAAAAGCTGCTCCGTGCACACTCGAAACCACCTTTGAGTTCCAAAGAGAATTTATTGAAAAGATCTCTGCCCTGCAGTTCTGCTCAGACGTGTTACTCAGATACTGCTTTGCATGGCTGCTGGGCAAACTGGGAGAGGCGCAGCAGAGGACCCAGGTGCAGGGAGGATATTGGAAAAGGCACATTGAGGCTCCTCAAATTAAACACAGTTTAGGAGACGGCGTCCTGTCATGACTGTTCCATCAGCTCCACTTTTAGGAGCACGTCTCGCCTTCAGCTCTGTGATTTTATCCGTGCTTAAAGAGGCTTCAGTATTTTCTTGTTGGTAAAAATGAAATGCAGTTTTCATGGGTTTGAGTTTTTTTTTTTTTTTTTCTGTCATCTCAACTCGTTCTGTTATTTCAGGGGACACTTTGTTTATCTTCTCATTCCAACTCTGACCAGAACATCACGTCCCAGAAATCTCTGCTGGATTCCGCTTTCGGTTCAGATAAACTGGGCTCCCATTCCCATCCCCAGATTTACCAGAGGTCTGCAGGTCTGCAGAAAAACATGGACAGACATAGACAGGCAGCAGTGTGACGGGTGGAGAGTTTCAGTGTGAGAGTTTTGGACGAGGAAACCAGAAGCACGCATTTACCAAGACTGTTTGTTGGAATTGGCTGCTTGAACACCTGTTGCCGAGGGCGATGTGAACGTATCCAGGATCCATAACGACTCTGTAACAGGTTCTTTATGTTGTATCAACTGTAAACTCTCTTTAAGAGTTTTTAAAAGCATTCATGAGGAAACATACAGAAAGAAATTTCATACAGATCCAAAGACAAACACAGCGTCTTCCTGTTTTCTGTCTGAAGGAACTCGTCTGTTTCTAATGCCGGTGAATCCTCTCCTATCTTGGAGCAATGAGATCATTTCCCCAGGCAAGAGCTTCCTCCAGGTCCAGCAGGAGGTTTGAACCACACACACACTAATCTGACACACTTCCTCAGACCGGGGGGATGAAAAGAATTTTTAAACACAGCCGTCTGAAGGGCCCTCATACATATTTCATCCCACAGAACTCATCCTGGAGTCATCAAGCAGATTAATTGGACACTTAACTTGGGCACCAATCGATTTGGAAACACATCAGTGCTACATTCTGCCTTTCTGCTTGCACTCGTCTGTTGCTCTTATGTTTTCATCCTTCTGTTTGCTCTCTTTAGGACTTTCAGACCATTCCACCTGCGGGTGAGACCGCTGTGATCCGAGGGTAGGGGGGAGCTTGATGCCGCAGCCGCGTTTTACTCAGCGTGGCTCCAATGGGGATGAGTCCAGGTGGAGCCCAGCTTTCCCTTGTCCACGGCGAGGGACACGGGGCAGGTAAGCAGAGATGATGAAGGAATACTGCTCGTGATTTTTTTTCATGATAAAACTAGCAAACTGGTTCCAAATGAAACCGAAATCACATTAAACAGTGAGGGAAAAGACGATTGTATCAAATCTGAACAATTAAATAGAAAACATCCCACACTTATTTCACTATTCAACATCTAAAAACAATAAAACCTGCTGGAGAATAACTTATATTAAAAAAACAGCTTGGATGGCAGTTGGCTGCGTGTAAGACTGGTGCATGGGAAACCAGGGTTCATTTCCCAGGGTTGGCGATGAGCTGAATCCAGTGTGGGTCTTTGGGCAAGAGCTCGCTAAACTACAATTAGCAGGCCACAAGCTCCCTTCTCCGCTCCATTCTGATGCAACCACTTGTAGACGACTAGATCCATGTACGTCTGTATTTTACTCATCCGAGGTGGAATCTGGCTCTTAACTGTATGGCTTGATAGCTCCAATTTTGTTTGTCATTTTCAAACTCCTGCTGCTCTGCAGAAACTATGTCCTAGAGTTTGTCTTTTTTTTTTTGGCTTAATAACATCATAATGATTATTAAAAGACCGCTAGGAAAACTTTGAAAAAACATTAAAAGATGATCGGAGTGGGACTTTGAAAGGATTCCTGCAGGTCAAAACTTTGAAACAGATCAAAACATCTACATGTAGTGCTGGCAAACAACAGATTTGTGGAAAATTAAGCAAAGTACGTCCACTTCCCACCACCATTTTCATACTTTTTTTTTGTTTTCTACTCTCATTGAATCAATATGTGGGCATAATCTCTAAAAAAAGGGAAAATACCCTCGTCTGCACAGGCAAGATTCACATTCAGGAACTCCTGTTTGTTCATCTGCCCTCACTCTCGTTCTGATCTTCCACTGAAGTGACCCTCAGCCATCGCTGAAGTGCTGTTGTGAGTCGCTCTCCGTGAAGATGAAGAGAGCCAGAGAGGATAAGAGCATTGCTGCTGAGAGCTCAGGGAGGGCGGAGAGGTAAAAAGGGCTTCTGCCAGAGGCCGAAAATCTAACTCCCAGCCTGATCTGAGCGTGTCTGGATTTATCCGTCAAACGAATCCCGGTTGACTCGCTCAGATCTGCTTTAGCAGCAGCGGCAGCAGCTGTCCGTCTACACTTGTTTGGAGGATGCTGGGTGACAAAAAGAACACAAGCTGAAGTGAAACAGACACAAACAAACCAAATCATCTTTAATTAAGCCTTCCATCAGCTTTCCAGCTCAGTTTCAATCATTCATTACAAACCAAACCTCGAGTGCAAACGAGCTGGCAGAAACACAACCCTCTCACACTGAAGTCAGCAGCAGAAGAATCGCACATGAAAGGAAAAGGTGAGGCACTTCCAGACCCACTCGATCATTTGTGCATGTGATGCTGCAGGCGGTCTCCATGGCAACTATCAGCAGCATGATTGTGCTGCGACTGAAACCTCAGGTCTGGCTCCAGTTGACCTGCCGTCTGCTGCTCCGGCGTGAACCGGGACGACCGCCTCGTTTCCCCTCTGCCCACGGCAGACGGACAGCCTCATCTGTCCAGGACGTGAACTTTGTTTCAGGCTGAGAGAAAGCCTCTTAACAGACACCCGACAGGGTGCTCTCACATAATCGTCAGCCCTGTGTCAAACTTTACTGCCAAAAAAAATACACCTTTCATTATCCAACAGGATCAACTCTGTCTTTAAGCCCTTCAGGGGATCTGAGCTCAGGAGAGGCTTTGGTTTGAGCTTCAAAAAGATGTATTTGCACTTCAAATTGTTGGGGCATTGGAGCTGTTTGCGGCAGAGTGTGATTGGGATGAGGCCATGGTTCCTGACCAGAGAAAGGTAGTTTGCCCTCTCTGGGTGGGTGGAGTGCTCCTGCCCCAGGTGGAGAAGTTTAAGTATGTTGTTCACAAGTGAGGGAAGATTGAAAGCGTGAGATTGACAGGCAGATTGGAGCGGCGTTCACCATTATGCGGTCACTGTACTGGTCAGTTGTGGTGAAAGGAGAGCTGAGCTAGAAAGCAAAGCTCTCAGTTTTGATCTTTGCTTCAATACTCACCTATGATCATGAGCTCTGTGTCATGACCCAAAGAACAAGGTCCCAGATACAAGCGGCTGAAATGAACTTCCTCCGTAGGGTGGCTGGACGCTCCCTTAGAGAAAGGGTGAGAAGCTCGGTCACCCGGGTGGAGCTCGGGGTATAGTCACTGCTTCTCTACATCGAGAGGAGCCAGTTGAGGTGCCTACTGGACGCCTCCCTGGGGAGGTGTTCCAGGCATGTCCCACTGGGAGGAGGCCCCAGGGAAGACCCAGGACACACAGAAGAGTCTCTCGGCTGGCCTGGAAACGCCTCCAGATCCCACCAGAGGAGCTGAAGAAAGTGGCCGGGGAGAGGAAAGTCTGGGCATCTTTGCTCAGACTGCTGCCCCAACGACCTGGTCCCGGATGAGTGAAAGGAGAAGGGTGGATTAATGGATGGATGGAACTTCAAAATTTGAAGTTTTGGGCTGATTTTATTTTGTTTTGAACCAAGAAAGTATTTTTCAGCTGTTATCATCAACTCCTTTTTCAGACTGTCTTTGCATTTTGCTGAGTCAGCCACTTCTTCTGGCCTTTAACCCTTTAACAACCCAACCAAGACAAAATCAATAAAAAACATTTTTTTAAAAAAAGGAGGCTTTGGCTTTGGGGAATAATGATCAGTGTTTTTAAATGTATTTTTTCTAAATGTGCTCTGCAATTTGGTTGAGCAGGCAGTCAACAGGTTAAACTCCCACTCCAAACATCTTTTCTTCTTTTTTCAAACTGTTCCCAGTGGTCTTTTAATTATGATTATCTCAGTTATGTTTTATTTGTTTATGTGCCCTCCCGCTTGCTTACAACCTCTCACACCACAACCTAACATTAGCAGTGCAACAAAAATTGAGAATAATATTGGAGTTATGAAGCTGTACATTTTGGAGCCAGATACTAGCTACAACGAGAAAAATGAAGACATTAATGGAGCTTTTGGTCTGCAAGTGGATGCATCTGGATGGAGCGGAGCTGGGAGCCTTTGGCAAATAAGTCAGAAATAGTCTTTTTCAAACTGCATTTTTTTCCCCTGAATCACAATGATTTGAATAAGAAATAATCAGAAATACAATTTTAAGCTTCTTTTTTTTTGGTGGATTATTTACAAAATCCCTTGAGAACTACAAATCTCAGAACTTGTTTTGTCATAATTGAAATTCCAGTGTTGTTCAGGGTACGTTTTGTATTGACAAACTAAGAATAGAGTTTATCATTAGCATTCATTTAGATAAATGAACTTTATTTAAAAAAAATGATCATGGAAAAAGCTGAAATAGTGTGTGCTTTGCACAAATATTCTTTTTTAGTTTTAGAATATTTGTCTTTAGCTTATTTAGATTTCATTTATGATTTTTAGAATTGCTTGCCAGCTTCTGTCTGTATTCATGAATATTTATTAACTAATTTATGTATTAACATTTTTCAATTTTTGACTTTTTGTAGGGTTTCTTGGCTTCTTTCTTAGCTTTGGTAAGCTTAAACTAATTGAAGCCTTGTTTTCACTTAGCGGTACGGTGCCGTAAGGTCTGGTCTGGTCCGGTTTGAAATGGTTGAGTTGATTCAAGTGAGCGTTTCCACTCAAAGTTGGACCGTCATGGGGCATGTGGGGTGTAGACTGTAGGCGTAGCTGTACTGTTGCGCTTACAGCAAAAGCGAAGCTAACAACAATAGAGGTCATTCAGCAGCTCATTTTTCTACTTCGTTTATACAAAACATTTAATGTTGTTAGAAGATTCTGGGCAGCGAATGAAGAGGAATACAGCTGCTTTCTTTTGTTGTAATAACCTTCCTCCAATCAGCAGGTTTCAACAGCAGCTCCATGCTAACTGCTCCGTTCCATTAACCTACAACCACACAACCCCAACAAAAGTTGTGTCAGTTTTACGAAGAAAACCCTCAAAACACCACCTTGAACTGGATCGTACAGTACCGTACCACTCAGTGAAAATGAGTCTTTAGTTTCTTGTGCCCTGACTTTAACTCCATCAGTAGATGAAAACAAGTCCAGAAAGCTTCAAAAACAATAAACATGTAGATGTTTCCTTACAGAAGTTGAGGAGAAGTGAGAGTTCAACCTGCAATGAAACTGTTGCTTGAAAAGAATGATTTGAAGGCTACATTTTACTGGAGCTAAACCAGATTGATACCTGACCCTACCCTAAATGTATTCAGAGGAGTGTTTGAGCAGCTTCTTCTCTCATCTCTTTGCTCATTCTTTTTCAATCCTTCCATCTCTTCTTATGTCAAGTTTTTCCGTAGCTTTTCTATTTTTCACATTGCTGATCCATATATCGTGCAGCCACCTCTCACTCACAGTTTCCATCATGTGCTACGAAGAGCTGCATAAATTATGTAGATTACTGCAACATTTTCCTTTAGAGTCGGACTGCACGAGGCCGAGGGGAATCTGTAAAAGCTGTGTACATGCGGGCTCTGAGATTGCATTCAGATTCCATGACCGGCTCCTGTGAGCTTGTGAATTACTTCTTTGGTTAAGATACTTTGTCGTGCTAAATGCATTTGAAACGATAAGAACAAATTTGCTTTGAACGCGGAGAGTCAGAGAAACGGGGCATGAGAGGAGAGCAGAAGCAGGGACAAGAGAAGATGAGAAGAGTCGCTGAAGGTTGTTTGGAGGGTAAAGGAGGAAGATGACAGGAGGGAGGAGAAGGAAGCCGAGGGAGGAGACCTGAAGTGTAGAGTAAGATGTGGTATTGTTAATGCTACAGTAAATTAATATTCGTGTGGGGTCATCCATCAGGGGGAGAGCAGGCGAGCCGTGAGAAACATGATAATGGAAGCTGTCACCGAGAGGGAGGGAGAAGAGGACCGAAACAGAGAACAGCAGAGTCATGCAGAAAGTCCGGGCGGGGGGAGAAAAAGAGAACAAAAGGGGATCGACTACAGCAGAAGAGGAGAAGAATGCAGATGTGAGGAGAGACAAGTGATAAAGAGAAGTGAGAAGAGATGTGCCAAAAATGGAAGAGGTGAAGGAAGTGGTGTTGGAGTAGCCATGCAGAATTAATCTGCAAATTACAATGAATAATTAAGGCCTGGTAATCCCACAGGAATAAGATAGAGCAAAGAGGAAAATGAATTGGTGGGTGGTGGGTGGAGGAAGGGGCAGAGACCTAAGGTGGTTCTGATACTGAGTCCTGAGGGATGAACAAAGCAAGTCACAAGATGGGGGGGGGGGGGGGAAAAAGGGAAACACTGCAGCCACTGAGAGGAAACACAAAAAGACAAAGGGTGACAAGGCGGAGAGATAGCCTGGGGCCTTGATGAAGGAGAGAGTGAGGAGGACGGCGTGACGAAACAAGAAGCTGGACGTGTCGGGGAGATTCATCTTCTGAGTTGCTTCAGGCATCAGCAACAATCTGCTGTGGAGCAGCGGCAGGGACGCGGCCTCCAACCGAGACCAGAGCTCAGAAAAGACACTTTCACCCCCAGTGTGCACATCAAAGTTTATAAAGGGACCGGGACCTCACATTGTAATAAGATAAACTTTGGCTTTAAATGAAAAGCCCCTGAATTTACACATTTAAGCATTTAAACACACCTGTGTTTATGATACACCGCACTGCACTGCTTTGTCGCTACAGCTCAAAGATATTCTGCCTGATTTATTGATACAACTGGATTCCCCCTACCTACCTTTGCCTTTTCTTTTTTGACATCCATTCCGCCCAACTTGTTTGCATTTTCCTTAAGAAAACAGTCTACTGGATCTTTGGACTTGGACTCAGTTTGGATCACAGATAAAGATTTAGGGTTATCTGACCTTTTCTGTCTTCTACCACCCCAGCATTGGACAGACCTCCTTCCTAAATTTATCTCTACTTTCCACCGATGGATTCTGCAGAGCTGTCCGCTATTTTCCTCCAAAATAAACTCATTCTCTAGTGCACACATACTCTCCCCTAAGCCTGTCTGTTTTAACCTTCTTCTACTTTCTTCCTGGAGCACCCGGGTCCACTAAACATTCCTGCGCCAAGTCCTTTACCCCTTTTGATCACTTTGGCTACAAACTCGCCTTTATTTAGGATAAACTTGAAAGCCAAAACACAAGTTATTTTTTTAATAGCTGGAAATAAATTCAGAGCTTAATAACTTTGTATTTAAAATCATACAATTTTTGTCTTATATTTACTTATTTCAGGATGGGTTCTGACTGTCACAGCCATCACTAACTTGAATCAAAGCTCTTAATGAACCTCAAAACTTAAATTTTGTAGGTCTGTTCTATTGGGTTTCCCCTGCAGACTGGTTCAAAGTCTTCAGAAATTTCCACATTTCTTCAAGTTAGCTTGTGGTGACTTGGATAAGATGATGCGTTTGTGCTTTGAAAGTACTTTTTCCTCTGCAAGTAAAGTCAGTCATTCTGTACAGTTTTCTTACTTGTTTGTAGTCCAGAAATATTTGGCATAAAGGGGGTTGACGTTTACCAGCTTCCAGACTAAGCTTAATAAACCAACAGTATGCTCACGAGGTGGGGGCCAGAGGACAGATATCACTTGTCTGTAGCATAACACCAAGTTTGTCCAGGCCCATCTCATGTCTAATTTTTATTGGTCGATTTTTTTCAGTAGGCTTTTTTTCGTACTTACTTTTGTCACCAAACATTGATTTGCTTGTCTTACTTTAACATTTATGTACTAAAATGTGTAGTCTTGAGCAATACCCCATGCATAATTCTAAGAGTTTAAAATGGCTTCTGCCTTTTTTATGCTTTGCACCACCAAGTGGTGCAAAGCATAAAAAAGAGTGGTTGTTCGGGCGGATGGAGGGTCATAGAAAGGAGCGGCTGAATCCTAAGGAAAGTGCTGGTGTGTCTTCCAGTTCCCTTGAGGCTGGTGTGGCCACCCTGAAAGATGTTGTTGAAACGCTTGATTGTCTTGCTTGTGGTAAGTGTACAGCGGTGCTCAGAAGTTTACATACTGTGGAAGAAATTATGATTCCTTGGTCATTTTATAGAATATGAATGATAACACAAAAACTTTTTTCCACTCATAGTTAGTGGTTGGATGAAGTCATTTATTATCAAATCTTGTGTTTCCTTTTTTTTTAAAATCGCATTGACAACAGACGCTTCCTAAATGGCCCTGTTAAAAGTTTACATACCCTAATGACTTTGCTCTGAAGCTGAGCATGCTGACACAAAAGGGTTTGAATTTTTATTATTTTTATTATCTTTTATTGAACCGGGAAGTCCAAATGAGCAGCACTGACATTTCTGGATCTTGAGTCATGGAAAAAGCTAAAGAGTTGTCAAAAGATCTATGGGAAAAGGTAACTGAACTGTGCAAAACAGGAAAGGCATATAAGACATCTAACAAACTGAGAATACCAGTCAGCAGTTTTCAAACTTTGATAAAGGAAGGGAAAGTGAGGGGTTTTGTTGAAACCAAACCAAAATTTTTGCCACAACTGTAGTGTGTGTGTAATAAGTGCCCATAGGCCAGATGTAGGATGCCCACACAAACTACGCTTTGATTGTCAAATTTCCTCATTTTTAACATTTAGGCTGCGCATAAAGAGCCCGAAAATATCACAAACCTTTTTACTTGAACAGCACTAAGAAGCCTCAAGTGCAGGATATTGGGGGTGTTTTTTTTCTAAAAAAAAAAAAAGAAACATCTACCCAACATGTCAGCTTCTCACCTTACTCTTGCATGCTGCATACAGTATGTCTTTGTTACAACTTGTCGCTCGAACATGCCCACAGAAAACAAATGTGCAATGAACATTTTTGTTCTGCAGCAGGGGTGTCCAAATCCAGGCCTCCTGCTGGTTTTCTGAAAATCCCACCTTATCTGCTGTTGGTGCTTAGCCAATAAGGAGCTTTCAATGGCAGGTTGGTTGGAAAACACGTAGGACACCGACCCTCGAGGCCTGGATTTGGACACACCTGCTCTACAGGCTCACCATGAGGCTCTGCATGAGCAGAGGTGGTCATGTGATGCAGCAGACAGATAAGTGTTTGCATCATTTTCTGATCCGCTCAGCTCCATGAAGGATTTCTGTTCTCTGAACGTTCCAGTGATTTTGAAAAAGCAGGAATTTCTTTTATTCAGATGCTCTGTTGTTCATTTCCAGTTAAATACGCACATTAATGGAATGTTTTGCATTTCATTTGAGCGTGTTGTGTATAACCCAGCTTATTAATGCAATTCTGACTTTGCCAGATTGCTTCTGCTCTAAACCCTCGGGTCATTCATATTCCTTATGTGCTCTGCTGTAATTAACACAGAAGTTTGAATTTTATGAGGAAATCGGATTTGTTATGTAAAAAGCATAAAGCAAACAGAGGATTTTAATAAATGCTTGAATTTAGGGCATTTAAATTGATGCTTTTATTCTTTGTTTTTAAAAACGAAACTTTGACATCAGAAATATGAAGCAAACTGAAGGAAACATCACTTTTTTGTCATCTTTAAAATTGTACTCATTCTCTTTTTAGTCTGTCTTTAATTAATTTATTTGAAGTGTTTTTGTTGCTGAACAATGGTCTCTTTTTACTGAAAACTTTTGTTTTTCAAAAACACCATACAAAAATCTGGGTCCAGCTGAAGAAAGTGGAAGTGAATAAAAGTAACTCAATAGCAACAAAAAGTTTTAAAGGAATAATACTTTAAAAAAGCAGGAATAATTGTTAAAAAAAAAATAATGAAAACAAATGGATGTAACTCAAGCAACAAACATTTTTTTTATCTTAACTGAAAAAAAGCTAAAATAGCTGATAGAGGATTAAATAAGCTAAAACATGCTATACAAGATCAAAATGCGGATGCTAGGATTGCTAATTACAAGGAAAAAGGCTAAAAACAGATGTGACCCACCGAGACAAAACATTCCAGGAAAGTTTAGAAGATGGTTGATGGTAATCAATGCTCCAATAGTGCGATTAGGTCCCTCAAATCAAACTTTATTTTAAAGCACTTTTTATTCTCACAAATTGCTTTTCATGATAACATTTTTCTATCTAAAAATCAAAATAAAAAATAAAGACCTTCACACACACAAAGTTATACAACAAATACAACGCCCTGGAGGGACAGAAATCACTAAAAGTACATTAACAAAGATAAATAAATACATAAATCAAATAAGTAGAATTAAAGTATGAATATAAAAAGTAATTTTAATATACATAAAATATATTCCTAGATTTCAGATAAAAGCCAGCATAAAAAAGTAGGTTTTCCTTTCTAAACGTGGACAGTCTCTGCAGCCCTGAGGTTCTCTGGGAGTCTGTTCCACAGGTGAGATCCACAGCAGCGGAGTGAAGCCTCACCAGAAGTTTTGGTTCTAACTTTAGGAATTACTAAGATGCCTTTACCATAGGACTTCAAGGTCCACGAGGTCTCATACTGTAAAATCCTATCAGGTAGATATGACCCATAAAAATATTTATGAACCAATAAAAGAACTTTAAAATGAATCCTGAATCCCACTGGGAGCCAATGCATGGATTTTAAACTCGGTGTAATGTGGTATAAACCACAAAAAGGATCCAAGGAGCAGGAATTTCTGTTCAAACTGGTCCCCAAAACGCCCAAATTCAGACCGAAAGAGAAACTGGTCGGCATACATAATAAATAAATGAATTTATGCTGATAACCAACTGAGCAGAGAATCCGTTTTGGGGGTGGGGGTGGGGGTGGATACTGGACCTCAGATTCCTGTGTTCATCAGCAAGATCTAATTGAATCTAACTGGGCCGATTAAAGTGAAATTGGACCAAAGGAATGTATTGAATGGGTTATCTGTGGCAATTAGGCAATAATTGGTCTTTTGTTATCTCCACTCATCTGGTGAACGGACCCACAAAGGCAGCCTCCTGCTCGCAGGGGTTATCGGGCCAGTCCATTTACAAACTCTCACGCCGCTCTTTTATTTATTTATTTGTTTGTTTTCCTTCTGCATCGGCTGATCTTTGTGTTTATGCATAAATCGATGCGCTGAAACATGTCTTTGTGCTGCGGATCAATGAGGGGCCACTCATTCCAGACATCCCCACCCCCACCAAAACTTGCTTGCATACTTATGTCATCTTCTGTCCTCCGTCAGCCGGATGCAATCAATCTGCAGATTTTTTGTCCATTTATGCAACGCTTTTATATATCCTCTCTTATTCACGAGAAAAATGTTTCAATTTATGTGGTGGAGAAAAACCGAACGGAGACCGAGGAGAGAAAGATGAAGCTCAGTGGAGAGCAAAGGAGTGGGAGGTGCGAGTCTGTCTGCATGTTCCAGTTAGAACAAAACAACAGGCATGAATCTGTGAAAAAGCAGCCTCTGAAGCTGCTTCTGGTGTACACGCTCTGTACTTCAGGCCTCTGAACACGACGAAGCATCATTTCAAAAGGAAAACAAAAGCAATGAACAAAGGCTTTTCTGACATTTTGTTGCATAATACTCCTTTTTCTTTTGTGTGGGACTCAGCGTCTCCCTGCTTGAGTCAAAATTCAGGTTTGGATTTCAGAAACCTGGTTCCAGTGGTCATTTGAAAAACTCCAACATTTGGGACCAGACTGAAAACTTTTAAAGTAAAACACAAAGTTTAGGTGGTCATAAAGATGTGCAGCAGTGACCTTTCCAAACCTTCGGGCCAGAAAGGTAGGGCGGACATGGATCTGTGGGTTTCCAGGTGGGTTTTTTTGGGTGGAGGTCTGTTTGTGGTAGTTTTAAGAACATAAGGACGTAGGTCAGACTGGAGTGAATGAAATGTTTGTCTAAAACAACTCAGGACAAGACGAGTCATTACTAAATATTTTTTAGTAAAATGAGATGTGAGTCACGTCCAAGTCATCTAAGAAGAAAACTGCCCAGCCACAAACCACAACTTGACAGGAGAACAAGAGGAGGAACGACCAGGGAAGCTTCAACACTGCAAAATTCTATTTCCACAACAGAAAATCAGATTGTTGGAGAAGCGGTGTGCAGATATTTGCCAGCGTTCTTTTCTTCTTCAGGGTTTTAGGGAACCAACATGCACGGTTCTCAGCATCCCACAAACAAACATTCCCTCTATTAACCAGAAATTCAACCTGCAACAAAACAGTGAAGATAAAAGGGTTTCTATTCATGGTGAAATGAGCGAGAGTGCTGATGAGCCTCTGTAATCGTCTTGTCCATCTCCTCCTCTTCTTCAATCTCCTCTTTCTTCCTGACTCAGGAGCAGACGGCACCTCGGCTGCCGACAGTAATAAACGCAGAGACTAATTAAAGGCTCTCTGATAGCTCTTCTTTGCCTTTTTAATTTCCCCTCCTCTGTTGCCCTTTATACCCCTATAACACACAAACACACACACACTTTTCGACTTTCTCCTCTTCCTCCTCTGACATCCAAACAAACTGTTTTACAAACGGAAAAACCTTTTAGCTGACATTCTCTGAGCACACGTGATGCTCCCAAAGGTTTGGGAGATTAGTGCACACTCAGGGCCGTGCACGTGAGCTGCGGCCGTGTGCAATCTGATGACAGGATTTGAATGAGAACCAGACATGATCAGAAAGCACACGAAGGTGAAGTCTGGGGTCAAAAGAGCATAAAGGAGGAAGAAGAGGAAGAGGAGGATGGAAATGAGTTTGACCTCAGCTGCGCTTCAGATTCACTCCTTACATCGTCTTGCTCCTTCTTTCTCTGAGCTAAACTCTCTCGCATTTCCTTTTCTTGACTTTAGGGAAGGTTGGGATGAGATGATCTGCTCGTGAACTTTGAAAAACCTATCAGAGGTTCCAACGGCAGAGGCTGCTTCTGACCACATGCTGGACATTTTCTACGTTTTGTACAGAAATGTACAAAACATTGTGTAACGGGTTTCTGGTCCTTAAGAGAGCAGCCAGAAGGAAAGAAATATCTTGAGATCTTGGATTAAGTGGATTAAAGTGGAGTTGAGTTCACCCACCTGCCATCATACTGCTAATAATTCAGAGATTTAGGATTTTAATGAAACACACACACGCACACACAGAGTTGTTATGAACTAAAAAAAAAGTTTGACAGTGATCACTTTTATTTGCTCTGAAGTTGGACTTTCCTCTCTTGAAATCAAGTGATCACGTGAGGGACTGCATCATTTAATACTTCCCGGCTGGTCCTTTTATCCATCAACATCTCCTTAAATATAGAATGAATGCAAACTGAAATCGGTGGATTCCGAAAAAGAAAAAAAAAACTGGCCGTCAGTCATCATCTGCTCTGGATGCTTCCATCAGAAGCTGTCGGCACAGAGCGTCTGGCAGAAGAAGACACTCCATACATGTATTCTTTGCTTTATATCTCTTTTTTTTTGTTTTTTACTAAGTTTTGTTCATGAACACTACCATTTTTCATCTGTTCTTCTACTCCTCTTCCTCTTTCAGCTCAGTGTTTACCTGCAATTGGAGCTCTCTCTCTTCCTCCTGTCTCCCCTCCCTCCCTGATGGCTCCTGCTTCCCGTTCCCTTCCATCCTTTGTTTGTTTACCGTTGCGCAGCCTTCATTTTCTCCATCTGCTGCTGCTGTCTTGCTCTTCTGTTTGTCGCTTCCTATTTCCAATGCAGCCCCTCCTCTGTTTTCACCGACGACCCCTTGATCCACCTCATTCCCATTTCCGATTCGCGTCCAGTTTCATTTCCTGCCCATCTTTTATCGCGCACCTTTTTCTTTTTTTAAACTGAACGGGCGCACCAATTTTCATTTAAATGTATCAATATTTTTTACATTTGAATTATGACGCCGTTGTGCACAGAACATTACAAATACAAAGATAAAATGTAAAACAAAAACTAAATGAGCACTTGAGAAATGCAGCAATTTCAGTCAAAAAAAAAGTTGTAAGCAACAGTTCAATTTTCTGTTTTAAAGCCAATTTTACAAATGTAATTAACAAGAAGTTAACATAAAAGTAAAGGATGGTTTCATTAATTATTTAATAGAATCTGTAAACTAATAAATATTTGTTTTTTTACAACATTTTTAAGTTTGTCTTGAATAAAAAAAGACTAAAAAATGTTTGTGCTTTTAACATGTTCTTATTCTGATGATAGAGTACGTACATAAAGAAAATTAAACAGAGAGCTCTCGGCTGAGTGATGGGATAAGGGGGACAGGGTTGCTTTCCTGCCCACAACTCAGAGGCAAACTTCTAAAGAACTACTGCCGCTCTGCAGAAACCATGTCCCAAAAAACAACTAAAAACAGCATCATCCTAACGATAATCATAAATCATGACGATTTTTCAATAAATCTAAATATGATCGGGGTGGGACTTTAACTCAAAATCTTTTTTAATTTTTTTTAATGATTTGATTACTTAAGACAGCAACTTTTGCAATAGTCAAAGGTCACAACAGTTTTCTGCATAGCAAGACACAAACGTTTGCTTCGATTTTTGTAACTTAAGCTCTTAGATATACAAGAATATTTCAGGAAAAAATAACCAGTTTTTATTGGTATTGCTTTTGTTTTTACCTTGATTTGATCAGCGTAGTATTTTTAAAGACATTTGGGAAGAGTTTTTGCATAGGAAGATGAATCTTGGCCACAAAGTAATAAAATGATTTGTTTTGGGGAAAAGCAACAAACATGATTAAGATTAGACTGATTCAAACTTCAAAATAGATCATGAAAATGATTGAACATCCCGAATTAAAAAAACACACAGACTCAGACATACATCAGAACTCACAGTTTACATTCACACGTTATCACCTAATTAGATGCAGAAGCTGCAGCCGCAGCATCTGTGCGAGTGTTTGTCAGCCGGTTATTTATGTCCTGGCACACATGAAGAACCTAACACACCTGCTTTTCTCCTCACGAATTAGAGACCAAAGCAAACAGCGGCTCATTGAAAAACCAGATTTATTGCAGATTTTCTGCCGTCACTTTTCCTGTTTGTCCTGTTTGGAGCCGAGGTTTACTGAAGCATCTCACATAAAACTTTACTAGTTTGGTGCAGCTTCTTTGAGGTTTGGATGTATTTTTCTTTTACTGCTGCACTGATTTATTCTTTTGTTTCAAAATTTTATGGCTAGTAGTATTTTCTTTACCCCTGCGACAGACTGGCGACCAGTCCAGGGGTGTCCCCTGCCTTCGCCCATGAGTAGCCGGGTTAGGCTCCAGCAACCCCGTGACCCCGAAAGGGATAAAGCGGATTGGAAAATGGATGAATGAATGAGTATTTTCTTTAAACCTAAACCTTTTGCATCTTCATTAACGTTGCGTTTTTTGTTCTTACTCATTTTTTCTTTACCGTGTGTTCATTTTTAAGATTTTGTTTTCCTTCGTTAAAAATGTAAAAAAAAAATGCAAGAAGTTTTAACTGATGAAATAATTGCTTACTAAATAGGTTTAGGAAAAAAGACAATGCCTAAACAGAAGCAAAAGAACAAACAATATAATGCTAATGACACTAAAAAGTGAACGCATAAAAACAACATTCTTTACAGAAAGAACAGTGCTGAGTCATAGAAAAGATGCTTAATCTAATGTTGCAAAATATTATCTAAAACTAAGACAGCGTACTAAAACAAAATATGTAACACATATACAATATATTCATACATATCTGATCTTTAGATTTACCAAATACACAAAGAGGACTGTAATGTTTATCATAGATATACTTTAACTGTGAGAAACAGAAGGTAACAAAACAAGCCAGGAAAATCACTTTTTGAAATAACTTGTTTGTATATTGATTTAAAAATTAGTATTTGCACAATAGCAAACGTTTCCTTCAATACTTTGCAATCTAAATCTGATTTGCAATGACAGAGGTCAAAGGTTGCCTTCACAAATCTTCACAAGTTTTGCACTGTGGCTGCCATTTTTGTCTAGTCCTCCATACAGATCTTCTCAAGAGCTGTGAAATGTTAGAGTTGTTGCTTGAAAATACAGACTTTAAACTTCTTCCATAGATTCCCTATGGGACTGAGATCTGAAGACTGGCTAGACATCCATAGAAGAGGGGTCTCAGACTCCAGGCCTCGAAGGCCAGTATCCTGCTGGTTTTTAAGAAATTCTGCCTTATCTGCTGCTGTTTAGCTGGATCAGGTTTGTTTAGCCAATAAGGAGCTTCAATTGTAGATTAGTTGGAAAACATGTAGGACACTGACCCTCGAGGCCAGGAGTTTGACACCCCTTCTTTACATGCTTCTTATGAAGCAGCTTCTTTGTTATCCGGAGGATTTGTTTGTGATCATTTTTCGGCAGGAATCCTGCCAAGTTTTATCTTCAAACCTGATTCAAGTTTTATAAATTATCAGTTGCTCTGTCAAAGCATGATTCTTTCACCCCCGTGTTTCACAGTATTTTTGTTGCTTTTGAAATGCAGCTCAGCAATGAGCAATGATAAAGAAGACGTGACAGCTATATAAGGGACAGAGTTCTTGCTTTTTTTGCAAGAGCTAATGACTTATTTTCACTTCCAATGTACAGATAAATTCTTTCCAATTCATATAAATGTGATTTTTAAGGAACTACTTGCAGAAACTGTGACTTTTTGTGCAAGATTAAAGGACAGGACCCATTTCCTCTTGGATTTTCGCATTTCTTAAAAGCCAATTATAACTGGATCTAAAGGTATAGATAGTCTTGAGCCTGTGGTGCTCCTACAGTGCATAAAATAGTCAAATATATCATTATGTTTTAGGAATTCAATCCTCCTAAAACCTGAGCATAGCAGATGACTGACAGACACACACAACCTTTGCCTCTGCGGCCAGTCTCTGCTAGATAAATAAGGTTTGTCTGAGAAGAGGAAAAGACCTGCAGACAGGTAACCAGGCAGCCTGGAAACAAAGGCATGAGTGACAGGCCATAAATCAAAATGGAGGAGGAACTCTGACCCTGCTGAAAGAAGATCTCCGTCAGGACCCCTGCAGTGTCCTCCTGAATCCTCATTCATCTAAGAGAAGATGAACAAGGAGGGCTGCCATCAAGCTGGCTGATGCAGCTGCTCTTAAAATGAGCAGACACACACACAGTCTGCAGAAGTGGATTAAAATTAGTCGTTCAATGCTCCTTTATAAATGAATCTGCCATGCTGAAGTAAAAACTGTTACATAACGCTACTGCAGCAGGTCTGGCAGTTGGACTTTGTTAAAACAAAGTTACTCAAACTTAACTGCAAGATAAGTTTGTTATCTTGTCCAAGCATAAATCACAAAAATCAGTCCCATGATTACCAAAAGTCCCGTTCTGTAAGCTGGTTTCAGGATTTTTCTTTCATGGTTGGACTTTCTTTAGAAATAACAAAAAAAAAAATCATATTTAGTATTTATCAGAGAAACTTATTCACAAGGGGGCCAAAGCCAGGGTCTCATTGTACTGGTCCCAAGCCCAGACAAATACAGAGGGTTGTGTCCGAAAGGGCATCTGACTTTAAATCTTTGCCAAATCAAATATGCGAATCAGACCTATGATATCCGTGCCGGATCAGTCAAGTCCCGGGCTAAAAAAGACCACCAACGGTGTTGTTCACCGACAGGGTGCCGGTGGAAATTGGACTACTGGAGAAGAGGAAGGCGTGTTTGTAGGAAAAGAAAGAGGAGGAAAGTCATGAGAGTTGGAACTTTGAATGTTGGAATAATGACAGGAGTTAATTGACATAATGCAGAGGATGAAGATAGGCATACTGTGTGTCCAGGAGACCAGGTGGAAAGGGAACAAGGCTAGAAGCTTAGGAGCAGGGTTCAAGTTATTCTATCATGGTGGAGTTGGGATGAGAAATGGAGTAGGAGTTATCTTGAAAGAGGAGTTTGTTAGGAGTGTTGTGGAGGTAACAAAGTATCAGAGTGATGAGTCTGAAGATAGAAATGGAAGGTGTGATGTTTAATGTTGTTAATGGGTATGCCCTACAGGTAGGATGTGAGCTGGAGGAGAATTTCTGTTAGGACCTTGATGAAGTCATGATGAGCATCCCTAGAAATTAGAAAGTTGTCATTGGCGCAGATTTCAATGGACATGTTGGTGCAGGAAACAGAGGTGATGAGGAGGTGATGGGCAGGTTTGGTATCCAGGAGAGGAATGTAGAAGGACAGATGGTTGATTTAGCAAAAATCAGATAGACAAGGCTAGTGAATACATTCTTTAAGAAGAGGCAGGAACATAGGGTGACCTACTGTATAAAAGTGTAGGTCAAAGAATACAGACTGCATCTTGTGTAGACAGTGTAAGTGCAGTGACTGCAAAGTAGTGGTTGGTGAGAGTGTTTCCAGACAGCATAGAATGGTGGTGTGTAGGATGACTCTGGTGATTAAGAAGATGAAGAAAGGAAGGGCAAAGGCAGAGAAGATGACAAACTGGTGGAAGCTGAAAAAGGAAAATGTCGCATGAATTTTAAGAAGCAGTTGAAATAGGCTCTTGATGGTCAGGAAGTATTCCCAGATGACTGGATAACTTCAGCTAATGTGATCAAGGAGACAGGTAGGAGACTACTTGGTGTGTCATCAGGTAAGAAAGTTGATAAGGAGACTTGGTGGTAGAATAAGAAGTTGCAGGAGTGTATACAGAGTAAGAAGCTAACTAAGAAGAAGTGGGACACTGAGAGGACTGAGGAGAGTAGACCCGAGTACAGGGATATGCATCACATTTTATATAACTAGTAAATGTAAAAATAAATACTCTAATAGACATCTAAAAACATCCCAGGATTAGATATCAACAAGTAGATGTGTAGTAGACCTCTATAAGCAGAACACTATTGGTAGACATCTAGTAAAGTACCAAAACAGAATTGTCTGAGATGTCCAGTAGACATCTACAATAGATATACATTAGATAGATAATAGACATAGATGTCTGTTAGTTATCTAATACACATCTATGTCTATATGGTGGGAAGAAACTACCCAAATGGTTTGTTTACAACATGCAAGGCATGATGGGACCACAATGCAATTAACCGTGAGAAAGTTGTCTGACAGAAGTCTAAACCACGATGTCTATCAGATGCATAATGCACATCTATAGCCGTGAGCATTGATACAGCCACGATTTTGATATCTCACAGATGTGTCCGTGCCTAGTGGGAATGCTTGGTCCACTTTAGGCTTCATAATTTGCCATTTGGAATTTTATCTGAGAAGAAGCTCTTGAAGTCTTCACTTTTGAGATCTAACAAATAACTTTTCTAGATTATAAAATGTTTTTCCTTTTGTATGTACAAACTTTAACTGGAGCTGTACAACAATTGAACTGAAGAAAGAACTGTCTTCCTTTATCTTTTGAACTTCTTTCACAGCAGGATCAATAAAATGCTATCACCATCACAGCCACGGGACATCATGTCCTCTTCTCCGGGGAAGTTTCAAAGCCCACGAGAGCTCATCAGAATCCACCGGAAGCTTTTCAGGCAACGGGATCACCTCGGGACAAATTTGTTCCTGATGGCTTTGAGGTCGTTTCTGGGAAAGCGTCAGCAAAATGCAGCTTTCCCTCTCTCAGAGAAAGATCAGGAGCAGCTTTTCCTGAAACTCGCAGTCTACATAAATTAGGTGAACATAATTGTGGAAGTTAGTTTTCAGAGTTTACTGAGGTGAAGCTGGGATGATCCTCGCCGTGCTCCACATCAGCAGATCCATTCATCATCACATTAGGCTTGAAGGCACTTCGTTCCCTTCGAACTCTGGAACAGCTGTCAGGCACAAGGGACAGGCTTCTTAACCAGCCATGGGGCTTTCTGGTCGTGCACGTGAACGTGGCGTAAGTTAGATAACAGAGCAATGGAGCAGATGGCCTTTTGTTAGTGTGAGTGTGAGCGTGCACGTGTCCTCAGGTGGCGGAGCAAAGTCGTGTAAGGTGAGCTGATGATGACGGCATGTTCTTCCCTCCTCCATCTCTTCTTAAATCCAACAGAACGGGATGTGAGAGCGCTGCCGCGGCTGCAGGTTTTTTTAACCACCAAACTGTCAGCCGCAGGACTGAGGTCGTATGGGGCATGAGAGCTTTTAATGGGAAGGGTTCACCTCATGGTACCCGCAGCTGTACAGCATGAGGCTGAGAACTCTCACTGCAGTTTAGGAAATCTATTTTAAAATCACCTTAGGTTTATGCATTTTCAGTGATTGCTTACTAATTTACTGATGTAAGAACAAGAGAAATGGAACTGAACTCAGATTAAAGTAAATAAATTAAAGATCAACTAAAAAAAACTCAAGTCTGTGGGAAATTTTGAGTTTCTTGAATACAAAACCCCACTCTTTGGAAACATTTTGGTTTGTCTGATCACTATTTTTGGCACAGATGTGAGGAAGATGGAAAATCTTCAATTTTCTTCTACAAAAAAACCCAAAACGGTTTGGTCCTCAAGAAGTTTTTTTAATCCAGACTTTGAATGCAACAGCCATCCAACACAGATTGTATCTCCTGTGACATTTTTATGATTATATAGCATTGAAATAGCATTCCTGAGTATTTCTTAAATCAAATCATGAATCAGGAGCAGACAAAACGCGCGGTTTGAAAAAGATCTTTTGTGTCATAGAATTTACAATTGGAATAAGGGATGCGCCCATCAGAGATTTCTGTCACCGATCCGATTCCGAGTTTTGGATGTTGATATCGATTTGATACTTTTGTACATTTAAAAAATAATAATGTGATAGAAAAATTCTTAAAAAATAGAAGCAATTTTCTCCTTAACTCTTTGTTACACAGTTTTGTGACGATAGCTTTAGCATCTTCAGAACATTTTTGATCATATCTCCATTAAAAATGAAAAGCGAGGACTTTTCCCTTAATTGTTGTAGCATGAATGTGATAAGGTTTCATGATTAGCTCATATCAGTGTAACGTTTTATTCGTTTCCATTGTTTATGAGAAATGTGGATTGAATTAGTTTTTCCTTTTTAAATAACCTTTTCCTGAAGCTAACTACACCCTGCAGCCGTCTCTGTCGGCAGCAGGAGAGCTGCAATTTAAAAAAGAAATAAAATCCAATCTTTTTTCTTTTAAATGCCATTGCAGATCGTTGTTTGCATTTAGACAAAAAGCAAGAACTACTTGCTGTCAGTTTTAGCGTTTATTAAGAGTCTTTGAGTTCCAAAGTCTGAGTCTGAATATCTCGCTAACTTTACTGGAGTGTTTTTGTGCTCCTGCTCAAACTGTTGCAGTAAAATGTTGTGATCCGTTCATGACATACAGACTTCTACTTGGGCATTTATGTGAAATAACAAGCTTGAAATACACAGCAATGATCAAAATAATAATATCCAATTCTGATCAGGAGACAAAATCTGAGTCTTGAGCTACATGATTGGGCCCGATTTCTGATCACGTGATTGGGGATCAGGACATCCTAATCGGCATGACACAAGCTCCACTCCATTCTAATGCATCCACTTACAGACCAATAGATCCATGCATGTCTTTGTTTTCCTCGTCTGAGCTGGCATCTGCGTCAACACTGTTCAACTGAATAGCTTTAATGATGCTCGCCATTTTTGTTGCACTGCTACCGATAATGCTAGGTTGGGGGTTGTGAGGGACTGTAAGATAGCAGGAGAGAGTGTAGACAGAGAGCTCACACTCACGAGGAGGGCAAGGCTACATGCCTTCCAACTAACCTGCCAGTGTAGCTTCTTATTGGTAACAATCACCTAATCCAGGTAATCAGCAGCAGTTTTTTTTCTTCAGTTGTTTACATACCTGCTTGGCCACTTTGGTGCTTTTTTCCTTCTTCTCTCTCTTATGCATTTGTCTTCCGCTCCCTCCATCCTTTCTCCCCCCACATTTTTACCTTCCTGTTCTCACCACCGGTGGGTTCTCAGGGCATTAGGGGGATCAGGTCTGCACTGCATCCTCCCAGCATTTTCTGTTGAGCTTGCACCCCTAACCTCATTCCTGCCTACCTCAGGCCTGCCTGAATGGCATTAGCTCTAATTATTGTTTCAGTGTCAAGAGAGAACAAAGGATAGCGCAGGGAAAGGAGGAGGAGAACAGCAGAGGAAGTTCTGAGGGTAAATCAGAAGAGGAGAAAAACTACATTTACCAGTTTTAAGACTATGAAAGAATCCCAATTGTCAAACAAATACTTTAGGAAACAGCAAAACACAAGAACCTTGAACATAAATGGAAATGAGTTGAGACGTCAGATTCAAGTTCCAGATTTCACTCTAAATCAGCATTTTTGTTCTTGGCACTAACAGCCAAGAACAAAAAAAATGGTTCTTGGCTTGTAGTGAGTTATTTTTTTATTCAGGACATTAGGCTTGATTTATATTTGTGGCAATAAAGCCCCCACCTTCTGTTCCAGAATTAAACAACAGGACCTGCGGACATCAATGACCAGGACTAGAAGTCCTCAACTGGAACAGACAAAAAAAAGCTTTATTTTAACCCTAACAGTTATGGTTTTTCCCATTTTAAGCTTTCTCTTTTTTCTTTTTTTACAATTCTACACACTTGCAGGTTAGGGTTAGAGTAAGTTCCATCATTTCTGCTTCCAGCCGAATATCTCAGGCGCCATCTTGTCTCCAGCCAGGTCCCTCTGGGATTTGATGCAAACCAGTACGTTAGGTTGCAGTTTCTCAAAAGACAACTAGAGAAAGGTTGCAGGAAGGAGCAATTTTCTACTCACCCCCATATAATAAAGTTCTGTTTTAGACCAATAATGATAACAAAACAATGACGTTCACACTTGCTCCATGTCTTAATTTGATCTTTACTTTTATGACATTTATTTTGGATTTTTTTAGTGGGTCTCCTTCTCTGGTGCAACAGTTTCATTTGGCAAATCCATCTGGTTTGAGATGAATCCAAATCTGCAGCAATCACTTCAACCAAGCGCCATGAAACAGAAATGCTCAGGAGCTTGTTTCAGTCAAACCAGAGGGAATTGCTTCTGTGTAAACAGAATTTTTCTGAGAAGTCAGCAATCCTTCATGCAACCGTCCACCTTGTTTACAGGAAGCAGCGCAACAATTTAAGCTCCGATCATCGGGCATGAATAAAAGATGCCTGGCCTTGGCTTGCTCTTCCGTGATTTCTGCGTTTCCTTGTAAGCATTTCATTTGAAAATAAAAAGGAACACAATGACCTCTAAAAGCAAGGTTATTTTTTAATTGCCTGATGGTGTTTACCGAAGATGAAACGCTCCACGAGCTGGAAATGAATTCGCTTTTAATTACAAACACAAGATTTTAATTCTACCTTCTTGTTTCCTTGTGTTTTTTTCCACATAAAGAAATAACAGCAACCAGCGATAAAAAATGCTTACGGTGGGAGTGACACGACAAATTTAATTAGCGACCAGCGTCCCACTGTCTTCATCAATCCGAGCTTCATTTAAGCAACACGACATGTCCAAGTGGGGAGGTGGGGGGGGTATGATTGTGCTTTTTGTTCAAGCGGAACAAGGATAAGTGGGATCTAACAGGAAGGTAATCACACACACTCTCCCCCGCCAGTTGTTTTTGTAATACAATAAAACAGACGTGATGTTGTCGTGTGAACAAACATTTGCCATCTCTGTCTGCGTGGATCTTTCCCTCGAACATAAGTTTAAAGAAATACTTCTGCTTCTATGGATTTGACTACAAAAACATGCGGAATCGCTGAGCCTGGACTCATTCACAGGTGACCAGCAGGCAGTTGAAAGGAAATTAACTGATGATCCATGGGTCTATCAATAGGTGATCAACAGATGATCTACAGGTGATCAATTGATGATATCCAGGTAAGCAACAGGTGATTAACAGATGATCTGCCGGTTATCAATATCAAGAGATGATACAGGTGATCAACGGGTGATCACAAGGTAATATACAAGTAATCAATAGATGATCAACAAATGATCAATAGTTGATCAACAGGTGAAAAACTCTGATCCAACACTCTCTAAAACATAAAAAAATTTGATTCAGATGAGGGATGCAGTCAGTTTCCTCTGATAGTTTGCTTTCTTTGGCACCTGTGAAAGATCATTGACGTACTAGGTTATGTAAACTAGGTTTTCCATTCATTTTTTTTTTACTTTCTTGTTCCTGGTCAGGGTCACTGCAGCCTATCCAGGCTACTGTTGGGTATAATCACCCTTAACAGGTTGCCAGTCCATCGCAGGGCCGCACAAGCACTCACACTCCAAATTGAGGAACAATTTTAGAGTCACCAATCTACCTATGAAACATGTTTTTGGGCTGTTAGAAGAACCAAAAGGAAGTAGAAAAAACTCAAACATGCAATAGAACAGCTTGCAAGCTTCACACTTAACCCCTCCCCCCCTGGGATTCAAACCAGGCCCTCTGGCTGCAAGGATAGAATTGTAAACTCTACACCATCGTGCAGCCCCGAAGTAGATTTATTATTTTTTTTGCATCTATTAAGTTTTGTTGCAGCCCGTATGCTTTGTAAGTTCCAAATTACAAAATACATGTGGTAGAACAACTATGAGTGTCATGGCAACTTTGTGGGGGCGGAGTCTCTGAAAGATCTTCACGTGAAGATACTGAGAGCCTCTTCTTCTTTCATTAAGTAAGGAAAGAAAACGATAACAGGTGTGACCTGCAGTGTGCAGTGTGCACATCAGACTGGCACGTCCATGACACCATCAGTGTGCACTTTGAGGCCTTTGGCGCAGACGGAGCTCTGACTTTCTTCTCCTGGGTCGCTGGCTGGTAATTAGTTTTGCATCGATGGCTGCCTGTGAGGTCAGGGGATTCCTATAATCCCTCCTCTATCTGCTCGCCTCCTCCTCCTAATCTCCCCATCCCATCTTCTCTTCCTCCTCATCCTCCCCCCAGCATGGCTCCTCCTTCAGGAAATAACACGCTTCCACTCAGGTCTGTCTTTTGGTTGACCTCCCAGAGTTTACTCTGCATCCAAACACTTTTGTGTTTTCTTTGCCACCTTCTCCCTCCACGCGTCCACCTCCTCCGCCACCTCCCACCACTGTTTAAGTCATTCTGGATCCCTCAGATCACAGCTGAGAACCTGCCGGGTCCAACGGCGAGTTTATTATTATTCAGCTGGGCTTTTTTAATTCACACGTTCGCAGTGCTGACACCTCCAACTGTGGAACATTTTCAGGAGAGCAGACCATCTGTGCACGTATCGCAGACGACCGTCTTCACCCTGCATTACAGGGAACAGATGGACCTGCGGCGGCGCACGCACAACATGTTCATATGCGGCGAAATATGCTTGTAAGTCACGTGCAGAATAAAAAAAAACAACAACTATGATCTCAGTCAACACTTTAAAAAAGTAACTTCTTTGTTTGTAGACCTTTAAAAGACCACTTGAGGACAATGAGTGAAGAACTTGGGGGTCTTCAGGGAGGTCCAGACCCCTACTTTGTTAGATCCCAGCGCCTTGTAGACATTTTTCTTTACCTCCTGCAGGTCAGGAGTTTAGTTTCTTTTGAAAACTTCGCGGTTGTCACAAAGAAAATACATTTCTGTGCAGAAAGTGGATCAACATGGCTTCTCCTTCACCCTTACATATGAGGGCAGGACTTCAATGTTTCATAACAACGAGGACACACAATCAAGAGAAAAACCTGTGAATTGGTGGCAGTTTTTCATGTTGTCAAGTGGAAACAGAGGGAAGACTGAGCTACAACTACAACGTTAGATTCTCTTTGGGTTGTGAAGCGTTGTCTCTTTGTGAAGGACTGAGCGTGTGCTCAGGAAGTTTTATAGCTCAAACCAGAACGTGTCTGAAACTGAGAAAATTCATCCAAAATACAAACAAAGTGCACAATCCTCACAGTCACTTGTTTTCTGAAGGAAAGAGGTCTTGTGGAAAAACCAAAACAAGCAGTGTCATGTTGACACTTTAATGGAATGCAGCTTGTGGAGTAGAATTCTGAATGTTACTCAGGGCATTCAATTTGATCTATTTACTTCACAAAGAACGTAAAGGTTCTAACCAAGTGAAGATTTCTATTTTTGAAGTTGAGTGGGAACTCCTCTTAACAACAAAACATCTTTGTTTTGTGTCAAATGAAGTTTATTTTGCAAAAAAGAAAAAAAATCAGTAGAAAACAGCAAATCAACGCTAACGGTCCCTCCTGACAGACTAAAAGCTTTGGTCTGGGCGACCGTGGTAGAGCGGTCAACCTCTGATCTGAAGATCACAGGTTCAGTTTACACCTTGACCACCAGTCGAAAATATGTCACTGCTCAAATGTTTACAACGCTCTTCGGGGACCCCCACTTCCCATGGGCGAGGGTGGGTGGCCCCTGCATTTCGTTCTGCGGGGTGGATGGGTGGTTGAAGCGCTGGAGCGTGGGGGGGGGGTCTCCCTTGGGGGGCCCTGGCTCGTGTTTGAGGTTGGGGTGGGGGGATGCCTAGAACTCCCAGGGGGTGGTGGGCTACTCATCTGTAGTTGGTTGCGCTCTGGCGTCCGCACCGGGGCCGGATCGCATGCAGTGTGAGCCCGGGGTAATGGGCCCCTACTGTAACAGTAAAATCTGTCCAACGCAAGTGGCTTTCAGCTTTAACCTGTTTGCTCAGCTGTTGAACAGAACAAGTGAAAAACAAAAGACAAAAATATCTCCATACTTTAAAAGCTCCATTTGACTTGTTTCCACATCCCGAAGAGTTGCTGCAATATACAGAATAATTTCAAATATCAAATCAATAAAAAAAAAGGAACTAGTAAAGACGTCAAATGAGTCATCTTTAGATCTGAGACATCATAAATCTAGTTTATGGAAAATACCTTCAGAAAAGAACTTTCAGTGTTAAACAATGGGATCAAAGAATGAGTTTAAAGTCCATATTTGTTGTGAGCACAGTTTCCTCTTTTTTTTAATCAGAGATAGAGACACACTTCAAATGTTTTATCAGGTTTATCAAAAAGGCATGAAAATGTTGAAAGAGCGGGCAGGTGGACGATGATCGAGGGTCGTCCTGCCGCCAGCACACCTGGCTCACCGAGGAGCTCATCTGCAGCAGAACACCACTGCTAATTACCGCTGTAATTGGGGAGTTGATGAGGGCTACCAGACTGCCCCCCACCCACCCACCCACAAAACTCCATTACTGTTGCTTCTGGCGGACACAGCTTCATCAGACCGAACAACGAAGCAACTGATCAATCAAGGTCTGATTGATGGCGGGTTAGCAACCTTTCACTAACACCTTGTTAAACAGCCCAGTCAGAAACTGCCACCCCTCCAAACACTTCCATAGCTCCACAGCAACCAAAACTGGGCAGCACTGAAACTGAAATTAAGTGGAAAGACGGAGACTGATTCCAAAAAGACATTAATTTTTCACAAAAATAGATAAAAACAAGAAATGAGGAAGAAAAAGGTTTGAAAATACCAAACTGATTCAAAAGAGATGATTAACACCAAAAACCAAAATGGATGGAAGAGGACTTGGAGACATGTGGAACAACTATAATGCATTCAGACATTAGACATTGTAAAGCAAAACACAAGGAGAAGTTATTGTCAACATTTAAGATAGATGGTGTCAGGAGTCTACGCTCTGTCTCCCCCTCTGGTCACCAACGGGAACCAGCTCCAGAGTACTGACTGCACACAACACAACTAACACAACTCTGCTCTGAGCCACACTCAGAGCGAAGAACTGTTTTTGCCTTCCTGCCTGCATACTGAGCGTTTCTCCTGATCTGATCACCTGTTCCCTGACCCTGCTTTGTACCTGACTCTGCCTCTTTGCTGCCTGCCCCGACCTTTGCCTGGATTATTACTCTGATTTAGCTTTGTGGACTTTTAGCTGAGCTTTGCTCCCGTCTGCCTGTCTCGTTCAATAAACCTGCTGCAAGTGGAACCAGCCGTCTGTCCATCTGTGATATAAGGAAAGGGGACTATACAAACAAGTAAAGGAATGACTTTGACAGTCAAATGATATGTATTGATGTATAAGTAGTCTTAATATTTGGACAGATAACGAATAATGCAATAATTATGTTTTTTTGATCAATATTCTAATATGTGTGACGAAGAGGCAGAGGCGATTGGATCCGTGTGCAACTGGTTATTTAGAGAGAGAAATCAGACATGGACAAGGCAGGACAAAGTCAAAACCAGGCAAGGGTCAGGATACACAGGAAGACAGCAGAGAATTTGTAAGGAAATGTGTACATAATAACTATATTGTTATATTGATCTCAGAACCATAAACATTTCTAGTCACAAGGTAATAGGGATGGGAAAAAATGTTTTTCTTCCTCCCACACCCTTTCAAGCTGCATAAATCATATATCTTGTTCATGCTTGATATCTGTTGAGTAATTGCACACAAGCTTGGAATAAATTACACAATCAATTCAAGTTTGGGAGTCAAAACCTGTAGAGCTCCATGAAGATCAACTAGATTTCACAAACTTTTTAGTCAACACTTGTTTTTTCCAGCTCCTAAGTCAGCCATTCTTTTTGTCTCCAGACCAGTAGACTGAAGCTGACGATGGTTAAGAACGTTTCTCCACTTCTTCTCTATAATTGTCTGTTCTTCTTAAAGCAAAGCTTGTTGGTGACTGCTTTCGATGTTTATTGTCGCCCATAACTGACCTGCTCTTCTCTATATCCAAAAAAATTGTAAAGAGTTCTTCCTCTTTCTGGTATTTGTTGTTCTTGTCCCTCAAAGATGCTTCGTCGTAAAGACCTTCTATGAGTTTTATGGAGCAGAAGATGACAAATGAGACAGGAAAAAGCTGACGACAAGGTAGGAAAATAGTTTTGTTCTTTCTTCCTAAATATAATTGATGACATTGCTGTTTTAGTTATATTGATTCCTGTAGCAAAAATAGGGAGTAACCCTTTATTAACTCATGCCAGAGTGTAAGAGAGCATTAAATCCATCTATCAATCAATGTATCCAGATATCATCCATCCATCCAGCAATCCATCCTTTGTCCACACCCATCTAATCCCATCCCACGTACATACGAATAAGGTTTACTGGTGTTCTATGCCACAAAAATGATGATGTATGGATTGTAAGTCGAAAGCTTGACAGAACATGAATCTGATAAAAGGGTTTTCTTTTTAATAGAAAAGCTGAAAACATCCACACTCAATAATAACACGTGTATTCACTAGAGGAACACATTAAGATTTTGTCGTTCGTGGTTTAATTACTTTTCATCTTTTTGATCTGTAGAATGATATAAAATCACAACGATCTAATTTAATCTCTCCCAATGCTTCTCCGAGCCAGCGTGTTTATCTGTCACCTCTGTGATTCCATTTATCCAACGCAGCAAAACAGCTGAATAAACATCTTCTAAGAACTGATTACATATTTTTTTGTAGGTTCACGGTGGATTAAAGCCTGACACGAGCACTCTGTGAAATCCTTGATAGATTACATGAAAGTGTCAAATAAATATGGTGAAAAATGAATCTAGCCGTCTTGAGGCCTTCTCCCTGGTGATGAAAATCAGAAATGTTCATTTCAAAGCATTTCTGAAGGATGACTAAAGCAAGCTCATGAAAACACAAGTGTAAGAAGGTTTGTGTCCCCAAACCCTCCCCAAGTCCACACCCCTGTGATGGAAACTCACTTATGTGGCCATTTCTGATTGCACGGGGTTGATTCCAAACTTCCTGATGTCAGTCCTTATCGAGCCCTCTGGTGATGCTGTTTGGACCAAATGAAGCACCTAACTGATAGACCACAGAACGAGACAGGGTGGTGGGGGGCATCCTGTAATCAGTTGGTTTTATGGCCTCATCTTAAAACCCTAATGGCTTTCAGACGACGAGGCTGCGTGTCCAGACACAACGTCTGGGTCTCTTCTCTAATAACTTGGCTGGAAAGGATTCCCAGAAGCCAGGAGACATGATCGCTGACCGATACAAGCCTCTCCTTATGGCTGTTGACAAATGTTGTCCGGAGTGGTAGCAACATGCCGCAAACTCTCTGCAGCAGAGCAAAGCAACAAGGAAAAGATGGAGTAACCTTTCATTTGAACTCAATTTTTCTGAATTGGAACTTTTGTGAAGGTGATTAGGTCTATAGGTAGAGTATGAAGGGACAGCTTTCCAGAGCCTATTAGTGCTGTTCAGGTGTCGGTTGTTAATGTGCACTACTTGTGCAAAATCTGACTGATAGAAATGAGAAAATTTGACAATCAGAACACAGTTTGTGTGGGCATCCTATGGGCACTTACGTGCAAAACCCCATGCGTGCAGCATTTGCGCGTGGTCTGTAGTCAGTTCCCGCACCTCAAAAATGACTAGTGTGTTGCTTATGGTGTGCTGTGCAATAGCATCATCCACACTTAATCCTTACAAATACTTTATTATATATGCACCACAATGGTATTTTCCATTTTAACGACATCCCTTAAGGTGAATGAACTGCAAGACACATCTGCGCTCCCCTTAAGATGCAGCCACTCTTCTCTATGATCCTCTATGGGTCAACTCAAAAACCCACAGCATTTTTACATGGGGTCCATGTGACTAAGACTACAGAGAGCAGAAATAAAATAATAATTGTGTGCATGGATACAATCTGACACTTGTGTCCTAATGCTAAAAATATATGAACAAATAAATAGACAGATGAACTTTACTCCTGAGACTTTTGTCTAAGGGATTTATTCTCTAGTCTGAAGTCATTTGCTTCAGAAAACAAGGATAATTGTGTCAGTCGCTTTATATTATTTAAAAGTATTATCTATTCCAAGTTTGGCTCACTCCGTCACTTTATACTGTTTCTTTCTGTTTCTCCTGTCCTTCACTCTGACAGAAGACAGCAGCTGCTGAGCCAGAGGAGAGTCAGCCGCAGGTGACGGCCAAAATCCAAGCTGGAGAGGTGCGGCGCAGGAATTTGGCAGCAGTTCTACCAGCGTTGGTTCACCCCTTTGAAGGCAAAGTGGAAACGGGAAACAAAGCCAAGGAAGAAGAACCCGACCCGCTCTGGGCTTCTGGTTCCAGGATTACCGGAATTAGACATCCAGGAAGTTTTAAAATGTCACGGTCTGCTGCCGTCACTGAGCGGATGAGTTAGCGTTCGGTGGATGATTTGAGGTTCCGTCCCCTCCCACTCCCAACACACACACACCATCAGGCATCTCCTTGTAAGAATCCCCCACTCATTTTAGGTATGCAGAAAATAAAATTGATGCAGAAAGAGTGATCTTAGATTGAATTCAAATTGAGCAGAAGTGTGCAGAGAGGCAGAGGATCAATGTCAGTGCTTTCAATTCATTTTTTGCTTGTTTTCTCTGAACGCGCTCCCACCTGAGATGTTGCTACACCTCTGCAGACGGAGGTCACTCTGTGCCTCCACCTTCCCCTGGGCTTTCATTGTGAGCTTTTAACAAACAAAAAATCTGGAGAAAACAAATCTGCACGAACATCTCCTGATGAATTTCAGGACATTCTCATATATCTGCGCGTGATAAATTGACTTTAATATCAATCAACAGCAGCTGATTCCAAGCAGAGGGAGTGTCTACCTGATGGGAAAACTGAGCAGGAATGATTCCTGGCAGAGGAGACAATGAGATCTACAGATAAGAATATACCAGACGGACAACGGGGAGGAAAGCATTGATGAAATTGGTTCAAAGAGGAAACAAAATATGAGGATGAATTGACAAAGGTTTGCAGATGAGGGTCAGTGTTCAAAAGTCTGCAATTTTTCAGTGCATATGTTTTACATTTGAGGTGAATTTAAATGATCTGGTCTCATCAGGTCTATGGAAATGACAGTATGACTGTCAGGGCAGGGTACTGATGATGGGGGGGGGGCCTCCATAAAAGTGAAATCACAACAATAACACTGTCTATTTAGTAACTAATACAGCTTTGGGAACCTTGACTTACTTCCTTGTAAAGGGGATCCACAAGAAGTTGGTTTGAAATTAGGCTAACATCAACTCACCAGATAACCATCACAGAGCTTAAAATACGGTTAACCCTTTAACACCGGAGCTTAAGCTCCAATGTTGACATTCTTTTGACTACGGTAACTCTTCAACATTTAATGCATTTAACGCAAAACCAGCAAATGAAGCAGAGAAAAGCAGCCTTGCATTAATAGGCAGCACTTTTAGTGCAATCAACGTAAGTCGACATAAATCAGCTAATTCTGTCGTGGAGAAAAGCGGCTTTGTGCTGTTTTGTAACACTTTACAATACACACTAGGGATATGACGATTTACTTTCGGTTCAAACCTTGATTCTTTGGGTCATGGTTTAGTTTCAGTTTGAACAAATCCTTTTCTTCCACTTGCTGATAAGCAAATAACATTGAAGAAGTTAATCACTACAGACTTCTCATTCAGTGGGTTGGGTTAGTCAGTGGCTGGGTTGGCTCCAGCGGCCCCTTGACCCTGACCAGGATAGAACAGGTTTGGAAAATGGATGGATGGAGGTATGACTCAAGTATTTTCTTAACACTGGAGCATTAGTTCTGTAGCAGGAATGTTCATAGTTTACATTATTTGGATTAGCCCAACTTTTTAGTCGTTTACGCAATCAACATAATTCAAAAGGATTCTGTTGCTGAGAACAGTGGCTCTTTGCCATGAAGCAACACTTTGTTAATAACATGTTGCTGATTGATGTTGATCATGTTGATAACGTTAATCACATTGATCACGTTGATCATATTAACATATCGATCACATTAATCACATTGATTACACTGATTACATTGATTAAATGGACTTTTGCAAACAGAAAAACAAATATTTGTAGAAATTTTAATCAGTCCTAAAATAGAAAGATGTGATGCTGTTTTATACTTGCAATGGCCATTCTGTCTGTAGAAAAGAGTTGGTGGTGGTTTTGGTTGCTATGGGCTGGTGGTTGCTGCTTTTACTTTATTTGGCTCCTTTCCACAAACATGGAACAAAAAATTAATTTTGTTTCATCATTCCTCCCAACTTTCTGAGCTTCTCGTGTTTTCTATTTTTATTTAGTCAATTATGACACCAGTCTTCAGGAGCTGCTCCTATGGGATCTGTCTAAATGACTTCACACCTGAGCTTCATTCGCTTCATTCCCTCTGCTGGGAGCTTAGTGAATTTCGGAATTTCCCTTAAGAGTGCCTTCTTCTCCTTTTTGTGTATCCAGAAGGGTATTGAAGTTTATTTTTCACCCCGCACCTACCTGTTCATGAGACATCTGTGTCCTCGTGACACAGAGGGCGATCCTTAGCTCACCTTTTCGGCTGGTTAGATCGCCTCAACCATGCGTTCTCACAGATGTGGGCCGAGGACTCTTTATTTCCCACATGAGCTGAATGTTTGGGAGAGAGAATGGCGGAGGGAGTGTAATCTTCATAATAATGCTTCATCACATGACGCGGGAAATCAAAAACATTCCTGGACAGAGCTGCAGTGAGAGCGTTCAGCAGGAGAGACCCACTTTAGGAGAAATCAGAAGATTACTAGAAAGACTTTATGTGACATGTAATCTCTGAACACAGTTTGATTTTTATGCGAATCAATCCCCTCCTCAGTGAGCAACATGACCAGAGGGAGACGCCCTTTAACTCCGTCCTCGCTTCAACTGTAAGTAAAACCAGATTAGAGGCAGAGATTAAAAATACATTTGAGCTAAAAATGTGTATTTAGGCCACGTTGGATCATCAGCCGAGGCGCTCCGCAGTCAGCCGGCTCCATCGCATCAGGAATGAATCCCATTCATGAGTTATTGATAATCTGTCTGTGTTGACCTCTTTGGAGGATGGCCCTTTATCCTTAGGGGAGGTGTTTCTGCTGAAGACACACAGCCTCAATTAAAACCCTGTCAGTTAGTTTCTCAAGTCTGAGGCTGAATTTACTTCTACCATTATATCCTTCTTACAAAAGTTGGAATTTAAACATGACTTCATGTTTTTCTTCATAGATGTTTGTTCAAGGTCATCAAACCAAATCAGAGTCAAATGTAATTTCAGATTTTGACCAAAAAATCTTAAGAGATAGAGCTCCTGCTCCAGAACCATGACACTCCCACCATCGTGTTTGACCCTTGCTTTGAAACTTTATATGATTTGAAGTACAAATGAGATGAAAACTTTCCAAAGAGTTCCTCTTCAGTCCCAACAGTCCACAGAATATTTGTCTAAGCGTTTTGTCTTGAAGTTGAGTCATGGCATCTGAACGTAAAGTCTTCCTTCTTGAACATTTTGACCACTCATCAAAGAGTCTTCATCAGTGCATGCACGCAAACGCCAGCCTTGGAATTGTGCATTCAAGTCTGTGTTTGCAGTCCAGAGCTGATCTGGTCTCCAGGCTGAGCTTCTCTGCAGGGATTGCGCCGATAGCAGTGCAAGGCTCTTGTAAACACCCACAGAGCGGAGAGGGTTGACACAGGGTTTGTAGGTTGAATGGGCATCTTACGGGAGTGCTATGGGCACCTACATACCATGCGTACAAAAAGCACAGCCATTGAACACTAAAAGTTAAATTAGGTCAAACTTTGCACGCAGTCAATAGCATTTGTGTGCGGTCAGTAAGGAGCCAGTATACACAACCTTCTAATGACTAGAACGTGGCGAAAAGACATCGTACGACAGCATCACCCGTGTGTCGTAAATGCGTTATGAAACTTACAATATACTTACAGATACTTCACAATACTCTTACCTCACGCAAGACAATGGTTCAATTTTCATGACATTGCTCAAGGTGAACGCAAAAACCTTAAGGGAACTCCAAGACACACTTGCGCTACCTTTGAGATGCAGCCACTCCTCTCTTTGACCCTCCAGGGGCCCAGACAACCCAAAAACCGGCAGCACCCACTTGGGTGCTTATGACTTAGGGATAGAACAGTGACAATATGCTTCTTTTGTGCAAACTTTTCACAGTCATGTAATTATTTGTATGTTTCTAACTTTGAGTCCTCCCCTTTTCTCTGACGGTCCGTAGAGAACGAAGCACATTGGTCGCAGACCCATGTTTGGTCAGAATCCTCACCTGATTCAGCTTTATGGTTCTGATTTTCTTCCGACTTCAAGCCTGACATCTTTAGTTCATTTTCATCAATGGCTGGTGGAAACAGCGGCTGACAGCGGAGCGAAATGGTGCTCATGAGGAAGATGGACCGATGAAGGAAATGTACTGACATTCTGCGCTCATTTTGCTCTTCATTTAAATTCTTGGAAAGGAGCAGATGTGCCCCCACCCGGCTCTAACAGCAGCACGATGATTCACCGTCTTTCAGATGAATGTGGAACGAACTCGGTCTCAACGTTAAAGGGCTCATTTCTCATCGTCAAACAGACTCTCAGTCAATACGACGTTTTGGGGGAGTGGCACCAACAAGACCAGGACTTCACTCAATGTCAAAAAGGGAAGCATTCATGGAAGACCGTGTCTGGGACTCTCGTGAGACTCCACGTGTGATCAAAGCGGTCCTTTCCAGCGCCAGCATCAGATGCCTCCCTCATCTTTGTAAATGTCCTCTGGAGGGAAGCGGGTCAAATAGCTGGTGCTGTCACACAGAGCAAACATGAGGCAGATGGCAAAAAAGCAGGGAGCAGCCAGGACCAACACCGGCACATTATCTCAAAAAGATAGCTGCAATTAAATACTGGCAGCTGTGTTCACCTGTAACTACAGTCTGTGATCTCCTGAACAAAGAATATCTGTGGCTTTAGACGGAGATTAATCTGTACGAACTGGATTTAATCATTCCCACTGACAAGCAACAAGAAAAAAGGATTTTACTTATTTATTGGAGTTCTACTTTTGCTTAAAGGGAACCATGAAAACCATGAACCATGAAAAATCAACGTTTTGAACTTTAAGTGTATTATATTGTTCATTCCTCACTATAAAGAACCCCAAAGCGATATTTTGATCCATTCACGCATTTTTGAGTAATCCTCCAAAAACCATTGCTCTTAGCCGCAGCCCCTCCCATACCCACAAAAATAGGCGGGTCCTCTCCGTGTGACGTAGACCAATGAGTAAACCCTCTACTATTAAGAGTCTTCTTTGCAAGCCCCGCCCCCAGGGCTAACACAAACACACATCCACTTTTGCACCAATATGCAAAACTTTACGTTAGCTGGTTTACCTTGATTGGGTAAACACTTTACTTCTGTAAAGTGGTGCATATCAGCGCAGAGATGCTTTTCTCTGCTTAAGAATCCATTGGAATCACGTTAAAGATCCACTCTAATCATCGTCTGATTTATTTTCGAAGTGTTTTAATTAGGGTTACGTTGTTTTTAGTCACAAAAAAAACTTATTTTCTAGGATAGCTTCTGCAGAGTGGCAGGAGTTTGCAGATTTATCCAGTTAGAACCATGAGCCTCACTGATATAAATAGATAGATGCAGGATATTCACCAATATTACCAGAAAATCCTTCCACAAACATCACACTTACAGGCTTTGGTTGTTTGTGGTTCCTGGATATTATTGTTTCTTGTTCTGTCATCATTCTACAAAAATAATACATCATACTACAAAAAGAAACTATTCTATCACCTGAGTAGACACTGAGTTTTGTAATCCAGTGGAATTATGTAAAGTGAATACTCTGTAATATATCACAATTTGGAAAAAAATCTCCATCAAAAAGTCTCTTCATCATCTGAAAATTTAAAATGAACTTTATCTGATCTAAGGCAGATCTAAGCAAAAAGATTGTGTCAATACCATTTTTATTTAAACCACAAAAATTCCACCACAGAGGACAAGCGATAACGAGACAAAAAGTTAAGAGTCAGCAGAAAAAAAAAAGAGATGGCGAGCTAAGATGGCAGCAGACTTCTGGGACTATAACCAGTTTATTACAAAAAAAAGGTTCAACTGTGGCTTCTCCTTCAGCTACCACAAAAGAAGTTCAACTTCAAAATTTGGATTTTTGAGACATGAAATCTGAAAAAAGTTCACCTTTCTTCTTTCTTCTTCTAGGATTCTTTCAGCAACATATTGAAGTGAACTTTAGCTTATTATCAAAGGATCCACAGATCTGAGAGTCATGGCATGGTTTAACTTTTAATGGCTACGTGTTTTGTATGTAAAATCTGCTGACGGATTTAAAAACGTGCGCAGCAATGCACAAATGTCAGAGTTTTGGACACAGAGGCCCAAAAACAGGCATATATGCACATTTACACCGAGTTTTCAATGAAAATGTTATCACTTGGATGCGTGTGGCCAAGAGAGAAGCAGTATACACTGCAGTAGAATGAAAGTCATACAACTAAAATTCTCCATTTTGGAAAGAGCTCCGCCTCTATAAGTGGTTGGCTCCACCCCTTTACCAAACCAACACAATCCCTAATAAAATTCAAATCTAAAAAACATATGTTAAGAAACAAAACATTCAAATGTTATTTATCTGTAACAAGTGTACCAAAAACACACACAAAAACTTAACAGTAGTTTCTGAACAAAGTACAAAACAAAAAGAAAACATTTGCATTGAATACAGGCCTGTCAAAGCCAACCAAATTTATTGGATGGTCCAGGAAGTGCTCCCAAAGAACCAGGGAGTAAACAAGAACACACAGAGAACAACCGAAATGCAGTGACTACAAAACAGAACACTGCGAATTGCAATGGTAGAACTTTACAGCTGAACAGTGAATGCAGCCACTGACACTGTCAAAAACAAATCAACTTTATTGGACACCTACACAGTGACAGACTTGTCACACACCTAGGGACAATTTGCAGTCACCAATTAACCTATGCAGCAAGTTTTTGGACCGTGGGAGGAAGCCGGAGTGCCGCAGAAAACCCACCCATGCCAGAGGGAGAACATGCACACTCCACACAGAAAGAAGCCAGTTGGGATTCAAACCAGGGTCTTCTTGCTGTGTAGTGAGATTGCCAATCACTACCCAATGGTGCAGCCCTTTATTCATTACTGCTTTTCCAAAATAATATAGTTGTAAACTTTAATTGCCTGAGTGGCAGAAACTCCTGTCAGAATTGAGAATGATGCCATCTGAAAAACAATGGGTTTGTTTAGTTTCCTTTTCTTGCTTTCTGTTCTTCAGATTGTCCCGAGTCATGTGCTGTGTCCAGTTTAGGTTTGATTTCAGACTTTTGTTTTTTTCTGTATTTTAAGTTATACATTGAAAGATTTAAGTTACAGCCATCATCAGGGATGTCCCAATTCAATCACGTGACCTGAAACCAGGCCCAATCATACAGTTTCAGACTCAATTGAAACCGGATGTGCTTTCCTGATCAGGGATTTGATATTTATTTTATTCTTATAATGATAAGTGCTATATATTTCAAGACTATTATTAGAGATAAATACTTCTACTAATACTACTTTGCCTGAAATGACAGCAATTTATGACTTTACAGTGTTGCATTTAGGAGACATTCTCTTAAATTATGATGCAGTAATTCAGTCACAGGAAGCTCTCTGTTGTTTTGAAAAACTTACATTTGTGTGGTTGTGGAGATATCCGTTGTTTGAATGGTTCCAATAAATGAGGCAGAACTGTCAGGAAATGCTACCAGGAGCTAATTTTTTCATATTTAAATTATTTACTAATGAATTCCAAAGTTTACAATTTTGGAACAACAAATGAACAAAAAATTTACAAATTATGGGAGCTAATACAAATCAAATTACTTAATTGTTGCAAAGTTGGCCTCAAAGAGGAAGTGATGAATTGTTTGCATATGTGGGGACCGGCCAGTTAGCCATTAGAGATTGGGTAGCGACAAGCAGAACACACACAACAACAGTTCAGGATAGTTAGAACGCTTTTCACAGATTCTGACTTCCTGGCTCAATAACTCTATTACTAAACGATTTAAACTGACAGCAGGAGTCTCTATTAGTTTGTTTTAACATCGACCTACAAAGGCATTTCAACAAAAAAAAGTCTGGATTTTTGTTTCTTTTTGATGAGAACGGCTGTTGACACAAAGATGATAGAGATTGCTGCCAAGGGACCGTCTGCAAAGTGCAAGTCCTGGGGAAAAGTGTTTTAAAAAGAACCTTAACTAATAACTAATAATTGGTTCCCTTGATATGAGCTAGTCATGAAAACTCCTCAACATATTAATGCCACAACAATTTTATTAAAAAGTCATCAATAATTTTTTTGAATTTTTTGATGGAAATATGAATCAAGCGTGATCAAACAGTTCAATGTTTCTGAAGATACTAATAGAAATACAGACACCAAAGTTTCTCACATGACTTCTAACAGAGAGCCCAAGTCTCAAATTCATGGTCGAGTCAGTCCAAAGATAATGAGACCCAATGCCTCCCTGATTGACATTCTTCATGAAGGGGTTGGATTGGGGGGTTAAACCACCAAATGGTTACGGAGTGCGGCTGTGTCTACAGCTCACCACTCCCCCAGAGGATGGGTTCAAATGCGGACAGCAAACTATTTTTTTTTGTTGATGGTTGCCTGTTCAAGCTACTTCACATAATTGAACTGTTTAAGAGTTAAATGATTAAATAAGGCTAAGAAGAAAAAAAATCAAGGAAATCCTGGATCCGTTTGATAAATTTGGATTGGTACATGTCGGATTGGATCTTGGTATTGGCAGATAATAAGAATCTAGTGACTTTGAATTGGATCAGGGTAAAAAAAAAAAAACCTGCCTAAACATTCCTAGATATCATGTCTTAATTTTTCATGCACTCAGTCAGTAGGAACCTGCAGTCATTCTAACAGAGGAGCTTTCTGATGTTTCTGAGGAGAACTCAGCAGAGATCCTCTGCGCGCCTCAGTGCTCCATCAGTTGGAGGTCGCACGGCTGACCTGCTCGTTGGGGAAACGGTAAATCACCGGAGTGGTCTGGTCACACTCCACACCGTCAGAGCTGATGGTGCTGCGTGGAGGAGTTTCACTCATGAGGGGGTTGGAGACGAGGGCGTGGTGTTGGACACAATCATCCATCTTTTGTCCTCATTATCTTCACTGTCGTTTATCACTCATGGATTTTGTCTCTTTCTTCATCTTCTTGAGCATCACCTGCCTCTCCTTTATCGACGAGAAGTTTAGTGCTGGAAAAGACAAACTGGGATTTGGCAAGGAGAGGGATGGATGATGGGAGGACGGATCAGCGTGGTGCTAATTGCTTCCTCTTGCCTGTTGTTTTCTGACGTGTTTGTCTTTCAGACGCCTGAGAGAGGTTCATCCATCTTCAGGCGAAATAACGCTGATCCGACTGAAGTTATGAAAACAGAACTGACAGCTGAGACACGCCGCCATGACACCAAACCTCAGAGACCATGCACAAATGCCGGCGAGGAGGCGCTCGAGTGGTGTATGAATACCAAACGTGATGTCGGAAAACAATCGAGCCGATGGTTACGAATGTCTGACAAGCTTCTGTCCGCTCCACCACTCTGGAGGCAGCTGCCAGCGTTCGTGACATCAACTGCTGTCAGTGAGGAAGGGCCGGGAATGTGTCAGCTCGCATTCTTAATGGTGTTTTCTGCAAGAAACTACAAATAAATTAATACCTGAGCAAAATGCATGACAGCTAAACCCACATGCTGCTGAAGTTCAATTAATTGTTCATATTTGTACCTAATTTTAATAATTATTACCATTACAAGAATTTTCTTTGACTCTCTAGATCACAGGTGTTAAACTCCTGGCCTTGATGGTGAGTGTTCCACATGTTTTCCAACTAACTTGTGATTGTAGCTTCTCACTGGCAAAACACATCAGATCCAGGTAATCAGCAGCAAGTAGGTCCGACTTTCTGAAAAAGCAGCAGGATGCTGGCCTTCAATTCAGTTTTATTAACATAGCCCAATATCACAACCAAAGCCATCTCAATTGGCTTCACTACTGTATTTATGCAAAAGAACATAAAGTCAGTCATAAAAATATAAACAATAGATGGTTGCTAAACTAAACTAAACAGACTAAGCTAAACTGGCATCCCTGCTCTTAGACCCTCCTTTTCTGTGAGGAAATCAAAAAAAAAGATTTGGAGGAAAAAATAAGAAACCTCAAGGATGTCCACATGAAGGAGGGATCATCTCCCAGGACGGACAGGCAATGTGCAAGAACTGTTAAAGAAGAATTAGCTTATCTAACTCTACAACTACATGTATGAATAGTGTAGCAGATTGGCTTCATCCAAATGAAACTGGGGGAAAGCTGGGGGTGCGAGACGAGCCAGAGGCGAGGTCCACACCTAAAGACAGGAGCACAGACGATCCACCTGGAATCTCTCCCGCTTCCCCGGAGGGGAGTAGGAAGGAGGGACAACATATGAATCGCACTGCACCAAACAGAGACATGATGATTCAAGACTTGGAGTCCCACACCCCTACTGTAGAGGATGCCCCAAAACTTTTTTTCTTTTAAAATTTGGATTTTAATAGGATTAAACTATTTTTTTTTACACGTAAGCAAGTGAAACAGTTTCTCCAAAAAGTTTTTTTTTTTTTAAACTTGCAACACCTCTACGGGTCCCCCACCATACAGGTGCATGTTCCGTTCATTTCAGTTCAATTCAATTTTAATTATATAGCCCACAATGGTATTCATGAAAATAAACTGGTGCCTATCAAATTCTGAGTACGGGCCCTGACGGCAATAAATAATTATGAATAAAACAGCTTTTTGAGTTTTCCTCTTTGTGTGATTTATAGACATTTATAGACCCTTTCTTTATTTTTCTCGCTAAGCTCCACGAGATTGATCGATATGAGTTTGTACTCGCGCTCTGCGGGTGGGGGGTGCATAGTTTGGTAGACCTGCAGCCGTGCAGAACTGTGCACAAAAGACAGATGCAGAAAGAGAGAGAGAGACTGATGCATTGGGTGACACTCATTGTAATGGAAGACATAAAGTTGTCCAGAATGAACATGGAGACATTTAATAGTTCTTTGTGTTTTCAAAAAACTGGCTTTGGTTGCAGATTTGATAGAGAGAAATATGATGTAACAGTATCTTTCACATCTGACTTTGAGCTGTAGCATAGACCACATATGTTGTAACTTATTTTGGTTTCATTTTTCACACTGTTGTCTGAATTCAAATGAAGTCAGGTTATGTCTTAAACCATGTTCCTTCCTTGCACAAAGTTATTGCTTTAAAAATATAGTTTTTAATTATTTAGTTTTATTTCATTAATTTACCTTTTTTTAATACCAGATGTCCTATGACATTTAAAATCCGTTTTTCAAAGGAGGTCTGTTAACAGAAAAGCAGAAGGATCTTGCTTTTCCCTTAAAAATTTGTATACAAGTGGAAAAAAACGAAAGTAAAGTAACAAGTAGTGAATTACTTTTTCAAATAGGTAACAACTAAAGTAATTTACTTTAATTTTTAAAAAATGCTTTATTTAAATTACAATTTTGATCGAGTAACTAAGTAAAGTAATCAATTACTTTTTAAAAGTCTGTGACCTAAGCACACCAATACAACGCTTGCAAGAAAACTAAAAATCACAGCACACAACAGAAACAAACTTGGTCCACTTTTTAACATATTATCAAAACAATTTCAATAAAATAATTCGAATCATTAATGTAGGTAAAAAAGCAAGAGAAAAAAAACTTTAAAAAAAAAATTTAATGAATTACTACATGTAATTAATTTAGAAATAAACTTCAAACAAATATCTATGTAATAAAGAATTTGTTGTACCAGAACTATAGTTACGTTTTGTCATTTGCACACAATTAAATTTCTGTTAATTGTGGAGCGAGAAAGTGTGTGATTTTAATTGTGTTTTATTGCTTTTGAATAGTTCTATATTGTGCTTTAGTTGGATTGTGATGTTTTGTTGTCACTTCTCAGTGACTAGGCTCCACCCCCTCACAAAACACCTGACAAAGTTCCTGTTAGGGTGTCTCCATCAACTGAGGGTAAACTGTTCCAGCTTCTAATTTCATTTCCACTCTTCTAAATTAATTACTGCTCCTGCAGAGAGGAGTTATTTATTTATTTGTAGCTCAAAGGTGGTAGAAATTGCATTAGACGGGTCAAGGTGGCCCTGTGGGAGCCCCGCCACCAAATGCCGCCCGGTTCTTTACGATTTAATCCACGTTTGTCTGCAAAGCAGCGTTTGTACTTTTCATTAACGAAGGCTCAATTAGGACAGCGACTCGTGGAGACAGCATGGAAGGAGGGTGAGGAGGAGGAGGAGAAACAAAGAGCGATGTGCTGATTTAATTACATGTTTGCCTCCTCGGCAGAGGATGCATGGATGCTGAGATCTGCTGCAGTGCGTGGGGGGGGCTTGTAAACGTGATGAATATGGTAATAGGTGTCTTTAAGGAAACAGATTCTGTTTTGAATGTAATCTTTGAATTTGTGAGGACTGGATGGATCAATAAAGCTTTCTATGTTTGAGTGCTACACCACAACTATGCTTTCTCCTGAGGGCGGGGCCGCTCTAGGCTTTGGAAGAGGACAATCAGATTATAAGAGAGTTTCAGTTCTGTTCTAAAACTGGTGGATCCTGCTGAAACGCCCCTGCCAGAGAACCTCAGTTCTTACATTTAAAGTGAAAAATTCTTGGTCCAATTCCAACAAATGCTAATGGACAAAAACGGCTTTGTTCCTTTAAAACAAAACAAAAACCATTCCATCACAATGGGAGAAAGTCGCAGTAAACCCAATATTTTTTCAGCCTCTCAAAAACTGATTAAAAACAAAAAGTCCTTTGAAAAAGGTGAAGCGTTTCTTTCAGATAAGGGTTTGAAGCTTCATGAAGCAGTGAAGCAATACATAAAATACAACAAAATCCGCAAGGAATAACAGAGAGCTACAGTGGAATATATCTATAATTTATTTGTGTCCAAAATTACAAGCACTGGTGATAAAAATGCTACATCAGCTGAATAACATTGAAGACGGCTGCAAATAAAAGCTAACATATGTGAAATTATGCTAGTAATGACACACAGAGCATCCTACATTTAAAACCATGTTACTGTAGCTAAAGACCAAATGAGACAGACACGTGAAGCTTTGGTGCAATTTGGATATGCCACTCTACACACCATTATCAATTCACTAAACCACTAGCTAAACAGCCTGCCTTTTCTTCTCAGCCGATCACAACCATATTTTTGATTTTAAATTAATGTATGGTGGTCTCTAAGTATATATACATATTCACCTGCCCTTCTTCATCCTATTCTCTACCCTACGCTATGCCTTGCTTGATCTGGCCTCTAACTACCATCAATGTCTAGAGACTGCGGTTGATTTCATCTCAGAGGGCATCCCGAGTACGCAAGATGTTGGCCCAGAACCCAAATGCCAAATTTATTGACTTGTTTCATACACGTTTTTCTGTAAAACGAAAAAATCTTTTGCAATTCCAAGATCTCAACTAATTGAAATGGAAGCTGAGCAAATAAAATCGATTCTAGCATTACAAAACATTGTTGATTGCTGTTTTTTTTGTTTACTATTACATTTACAGTTTAGCTGCATTTTTCCAACTTTTTGCTCCAAACAATACTGTTTTCTTGCTGTGGGAGAATAAACCAAACTTTATCTTATTCAAAAAAGAAAAGAATATCTAATTTTACTCGGTCCTCATGAATGTTTCTTCTCCCTCTGTGGTTCTTTGCTAGGTTGCCTTGGTTTGGATGTTGTCCTTCATCCCTTTCCATCTTTCTGATTTTTTTGCGTACCTGTTTTTTGTCTGATTTTGTAGATTCTCTTTATTATTCTTAAGTGTTTTTTAGTTTTACGCAAAAAAAACCCACCAGATATAATTTTTCAAGGTGTTAATATTATGTGTGTCTTTTATAAAGGAAACTCTGTCATTTGGTTGAAATATTCCTGGGACTTTTCCATCCTTCTCTTTAGTGTCACTCGTGCAGCAGTTGTGATGACCGGCTCCATGCTGGGTCCAGCTCTGTCGACCCGGTGCCAGCAGCCTCAGTCCGTTTGATTGAACATCAGATGGAACGTCGGACATTTCTCGTCATGTGAGGCAGCGTCCTTGCCGTGTCCTTGTGTTCGACAGCTTTGTTGTGGATTTACGTGCGTCTGTCACGGGCGCCACTGTGGTTTGGGTGTCATAAATTAGGCGTGCTGAGTGTGCACATACTGCTGCTTTATCATAATCATGTCTTCATCCTGCTGCCCGCGTGGCTCTTCCTCTGTCTCCCACCGTGCCCTTGGTTTTATAGCTTCTCATCTTCCTCGGTGTCCTCCTCCTTTTGTCCTCGTTCCTGGTCGTCCTTCTGTGACCCGTGATGTTTCCAGAAGAAAGCCAGGGATTGACCCATTCCATCTGAAGGTTCTTCAACAGTGTTGTCTGCGTTATGAGGTGGAGGGAAGATAAAGCAGGAAAAAAAGAGAAAAAACAGGAATGGAGGCTGAGGGCTGTTGGGTATTGATGTGTTGTTGCAACACTGTGTGTGTGTGTGATTACAGGTAACAGCAGCAGCGGGGGGGTGATGCGGCCTGATGCGGCAGTGTTTGTGTTTGGTAACCTGCAGCACATAAAGCAAATGTAGCATTCAGTTTCTCTCACACACACACCTAAACACACACACACAAGTCAGCAGTGTTAAATGTAATAACCAGCCTCAAAGATAAAACCCAGTTATGCTCGGCGCTGGTTCTAATTTAATCTCAGATCCTCGTTGTTTTGTTTTTCAACCATGAAGTCATCTTCTTGTGTTCAGCTAAACTCATGAGAGAGAGCAGGGAAATTGGGAATTCTACTGGAAATACAACTACAACTGTAAAGGAAGAAGTCAGTAAACCCAGGGTCTGGTTCTGTGTCTGGAATTGATTGGAATCCAACAACTCCACTTTGGTCTCATGTGTCAAGAAAGCACTTTTTTTATCTAAGTTTTTAAAATCAGAACACATGCCTTGTTCCTTATTGGGATCAAATCATTACAGGAAGGCAGCTGATGAAGAGCATGTAAAGGCACAAGGAGCTCCTTGTCACTGGGAACACACGGGACGCCAGCATGACAAAGAAAGAGTGCTTTTCAAAATAAAAGAAGTCTACAACCACAGTTCCTCTCAATGAACCTCTGCAAAGCTGCTTCAACTGAGTATTTATGCACCGCAACATGCATCTCATGCTACATTCACACCGAACACAAACCACGCCTCAAATTTGCGTCTGCTGCCTCTCTTTTGATGCGTGTTAAATTCTCTGGTAAACCTTTGTCTTAAAATGTGTCCATAAACTTGACACTCCTGATGAATGTGGGAGGAGCACCTGCGTCGTTGTATAGCCTCATCGCTACAAGGAAGCATTGATTGTATATCTCATAAACAAGCAATGCATGGAAGTCGGGCTGGAAATAAAGCTTGTAACTAAAACCATGTGACTGAAGATCTCTTCAGTCATTGGCCAGGAATTACGAGGGCGGGGCAAAGCAACAAGAGAACGAATAACGGAAGTCCTAAGCTTTGCAATCCTTGTCAGGATAGGTCACTTTTTCAACTTTTTTGTTTCACTGATGAATTTTGAACACCTTGATTAATTGATTCTGGTACGACACTTTTTTACCGCTACTTTGATACGACGGCTAAGAATGTACGCTGATAAGAGTCTATGACATATAGATTGTTAGGAAAACGGTGTGAGAGAAATGTGTATCATGTTAAAAGTTGTTTTAATGAGCCTGTATTCATCTAACCACATTTCAGTAAGTTGCTGGGTCTCATTGTTGCTTCACATTTCTCCACAGCTCAACGGTTACTTAATTCCTATACTGTTTACACTCTGTCATTTTGGTTCAGTTGTTCTGCTACGAGCACGGCACCTATTCAGACTGCGGGAACTCAGGCTGAACCGCAGCTCAGTCCGATTGGAAACAAACCGAGACCACCTCAAAAGATGGATCCAAGAGCAGTTCCTGGTGCTGGACCAGGTCTCATTTGGGGGTATTTGTGGAACTGTGTGATTGAAACAGGCATTTAAAATAGTTTCCCCCCCCCTTTAAATCAAGAAGTTTAGAAGCAACCAGTAACATTACTGTTATGCCCATCTGAAATGCAATAGTTTGTGTGTTGCAGAAGGATTTCTGAGTCAGTACCCACTTTCGCCAGCAGAGGGCGCTTGGAGTTCCATGCATCAGTAGCTGACGTTAGCAGAAGAAGCTTATTCAGTACGTGGTGAGCATGAGTAGAGAACGTGGTCCAGTGTGCTCCAGTCAGTAATTGTGTTCTTACATGTTTTACAGTGTCAACAAAATTAAATATGTTGCACAGAGAGTGAGTCGGCCCATCATTCTAGCCGTGTAACATATTCAGACTGAAAATTTGTTCCGGGTTATCTGGGAAAACAAACTCATGTTCACTATAAGTGAACCAAATGGGTCCGGTCTGAATACACCGTAAAAGACTCTCTGAAATACAGTATAAACTTTACACCAAAATTTGTAGTCACTAGACAGCTCTTCTCATCACAAAGATTTTTCATATCTTCATTTTCTCTTACAGCCTCAGATGAGTGACAGGCGTCAAAGTATTAATGATTAAAGTAGTGAAAGATACGAATCTTTGCCCCAATAGAGTCAACTTCCTCCCCTCTTTGAGTTTCTGTTTTAAAAGTTTGTCAGCTTCTTGAAACGTCACCCTCCTTCTGTCCACCAGCTGTAATGGGTAATTACTTCCAAACAAGCGCTCCCTAAAGAGAGGTCTTGTTATACAAATCTGCTCTTCCAACACTCTTTCCAGATGCACAAACGTCTCAGAACCCAAGAACAGAGAGCCTGTAGAAAGAAATGTTTAAAAAAAATAAAGTAAAAGAGAGAATTGTCGGTTTACATAAGAAGAAAATTATTCTGGTTCTTTAGGACTTTTGGAGAAGACGCTACTTAATGGCACGTGGTGCAGATAAGACAATGGCAGCAACCCTGTGAGCCTGCCAATGGCTTTTGATTCCTGTACATTTTTGAGAATGTATTTATGATTCCGTCACACGTTCCCACATTCACAAACAAGGACACAAACACACAACCTTGTGTGTGCAAGACCTCAAACACAATTTATTTTACGAGTTGATTAATGGAAGAACACACACATGGTTAATCTAAGCCGCATTTAAAAATGTAATAATGGAATATTTTGACCTTCTAAATATTTGAGTGTCAATATAAAAAAAAAAAACGCTTTGCATGTCTGTTTTGCTCTCATCCCATCGTCGGTTTTTAAGGTACTCTGCTACTCTACACCAAAACTATGTGGGAAAATGTTTCAAAATGTTTTTGCCTAAAACATTTCATTTGTTTTGTTATGTTTTGTGTTAAAAACATCACGAGTTTGCATGGATCTTCACTCTTCAGATCTTACAAATTTCTTTCATACCATTCATAATAATATTCATGACATTTTAACATTCAGTCCTTGCTTTAGCTTTTGGTTTCTGTGAAAGCAGTAATTATATCACAAAGTGGGGTTTCCGTAAAAACGGCGTCACTTTTACCCAATGCCTCGAGTAAAAATAAAGTCTTGTGGTAAAGCTAGACTTTCCCTTTTTTTTGGAGGAAAGAGCTATGAGGGTGAGCTTTTCTGGATCATGTTCTTTAACTGCTCCACTATTTTGGGGGGTTTCACAGGGCTCTATTTCAGGACCTCTGCTTGTACCTCTATCTTCTGGGCTCCGTTCTGAGAAAACAGAAAGTTAGACTTTACCATGAAGCGAAGCTGGATATGCTTTGTACTAGTCATAAAACCTTTATTAGCATGTGGACAATGTAGATGCATTTGAAAAAGAACTTAGAGATCAAAACTAACATGTGATCATCTAATCAATGATGTCCCATGTAATGTTTCTTTTATTTTTATTATTATTTTGGTTTTTTAATTGTCATTGTGATCTTTAAAATTAATCTAGTCATTTGTTGATGTGATTTGGACTTCAGGGCCACCAGAGTTGTCTTTTTGTAATCAAAAACTTAAAAAGCTCAGACCCATCCAATCTTCGATGCCTTGTCAACATGATAAAGACACAGTGGAAGAACAACATCTTTAAATTAATAAATATATCGGATTATTGTTAGCATAGCAATGTCTGGAAATGCAGTGTTTTCTTAGAATGGAATATAGAGCAAAGAGGTACAAGAAGAGGTCTTGACATAGAGCCCTGTGGAACTCCAAACAACAGAGGAGCAATTAAAACATTTTTATAAAAGCTTTTCCACATAGCTCTGTCCACCAAAAATGATAAAAACCAGACAAGTGAATTAACACAAACCTCTGCTAAACCATTCACAGTAATATCTTGTGGTCAATGGTGTCCAATGCAGCAGACAGATCCATCAAAATAAAGATGGCACGGTCCCCACCATCAGTCACCTGGAACTTGTGACTTCTAAAAAACACATGCTCTTCGACCATTTACACGATCAACGTGAATTGTGACAGAATCAGCTGATTTACGTTGATTGCTTAAGCACTTCACTACTGTAAAGTGTTGCATAACAGCGTAAGCTGCTTTTCTCAGCATCAGAATCCACTGGAATGAGTTTGATTGTACACGATCAGGAACTGAAGCTAAACTGAGCTAAATGGGGCTAAGATGTTCTCTGTAGGTCAAAGGACATTTTTGTTCTTGACAGATTTCTGAGTGTGTTGACTATAGAGAGAAAAAGGAATCCCCTTGATTTGTGAGTACGTAATTCTTGACTTGTAACTCAAACAATACGTTTTGTGCATAAGTACAAAGATTACAAAATTCTCAAAAATACTAAAGACAATTTACACATGCACAACTTAAAATTACAACAGCTTGAAACTAACTACATGCACAAATCTTTAAAAATTACACGCGAATCATTTGTTATGCCCACACAAAACCACATTTACACACAAATCTGTCTCTTTTCACGTCTCCAAGATTTGTGCGTAAGTGGTGCGTTTAAATGCTATTAGAATGCTGGGTTGTCAGAGTTCAGCCGCTTTGAAGTTAGATTGTGAAAAAAATATGGTGAAACTTAACATTTAACCACTTTATTAAACACTTATACAAATACTACATGATAATACAAAAAGTCTAAATAAGCATTTTTGCTTAAGCATCTCTGGTCTGGTTTACCCGTGGAAGTTCTCCACTGCGGACGCAAACCCACAGAGCGGAGAACCTCCGTGGGGAAACCAGACCAGAGCGGGGAGGGTTGATCAGCCCACCGGCCTGCTCCGATCTACGATCCGCTCGTTCGGTGTGAGTGCACCTTACCACACCAGACAAAACCCAAGGTGTAGGCTGTGCAAAGAGATGCCTGAAGCAATCCAGCACATAACTGCAGTGTGTAAAGTGGCTGGGTTAGTATACAGGAACATGTGTGAAGAATATGGACTGGAAACCCAATGTTCAAAGTGGGAAACACCTCTGAAAGTGGTAGAGAATTAGACACGCATGCACCTCACAAAAGGAAGGTGGGGTCACTGATTTTCTGTCCCCTACCCCATCCCTGGTGGAGGGGATCCAGACCCTCAGCAGCAGTGGCTGTGTCTTTTGGGTGCTAGCTTCCTGGGTCAGACGTTGGGTAGGCATATGTACCTCCTCGATCTGCCATCCGTGCAGGAGTCTGGGGCCCTGGCTACCACTGCAGCCAATGTAGCCAAAGTAACTAAAAAACCAACCATTTTGAAGCTAAAATTTAGAAATGTTTTTTTAACGTTTTTTTTATTGATTTTTTTACTATGTATGTTATTTTTTATCTTGTATTATTTGAACTGTTTTGTGTTATTTCCTGTGAATGTTTCTATGTTCCAAAAAGAGACCTACTATTTGATCTACTTTTAAGCTAAAGACCTACCATTTGAAACTACGATGAAGCTAAATTTAAAAAGCCTATGTAATGGTTTTTTTTGTGTGCCTCAATTTTTTACCCAGATTTTTTTTTTTTTTTTTTTGAAAACACTTATTTCTTAAGTGATTTTACATGTCTAGGTTGCTTTTAGTATATATATATATATATATATATATATTTTTTGTCTACTTTTAATTTGCTTAATTTTTTTGTTTTCCCTCAGCAACTTCCGGTCTGTTTGGAGTCTGTTGAGCTCATCTTTTATGGCCTCCAGTTGGGCCTGTTGCTACCTTAAATCAAATGTTGTCTCAACCAGCTCGGTTTTTAACATAAACAAGGATTCATTTATTATTTCTCCAACTGTAGTCTGTGTTCCTGAAGAACATTGGTTACTTTGGGCAAAGTATTGATCGAGATCAGTGCTTTGTTTTTTCTAAGTCTCCTTGTTCTTCAGAATTGACTCTGAACTCTTTTTCTTTTTAGAATTCCGTTTTAGAAACCTAAAGAATCCTTTCCTGTGATGTTTACCCTCCCTGTGCGGCTGGACATTGTCCTTCTCCAGAACTCATTCAAGCTTCTGGATGTCGCTTGTTTCCCCCAAACACTGGGATTCTTCCACCCCCTTGCTCTTTTGTTTTGGCAGATGTGTTTTCTTTTTGAAATCGAGCATAAACCATCTCAGCGGGGGTTTCCTGTCCTCTACCAAACTCTGTTTTTCAGACTCTGAATCCTCAGATTCCGATGACAAATCCTTGTTTTCATTTTCAAGTCTTTGGATTCCGGAGCTGCAAGGATCATTCAAGTCTTCACTTGTAGTTTCCAGCAGTAGATCCATGTCCTCTTCCAAGCTCTGCCACTCAGACTCTGAATCCTCACATTCCAGAACAAAAGGGGGAGAAAATCTCCATGTGTTTTATAGTCAGGAGCCTATTCTTCCAGCTATTTCACGTCCAGGTCAGAGCTCAGTCTCAGATCTCAGTCTTAGGTTCAGATATGAACATGTCTGCCAGCAAATCAAACAAAGGAGTAAAATGTATCTGGTTTTCCTGCACATTTGAGTTGAGACCCCTGGACAATCGCAGAGCGAAAGCAACCTTCCTGAAGAGAGAGTTAATGTCAAGATGCGCACAGAGTTGTGTGTCAGAGCTCCTGCAGATGGAGGGGGAGCTGCAGCAGGGCCACCAGGGGCCCTCCGCTTCCGCCTCTTCTTCAGGTGCAGAAGAAGAGTTATTTACCGCAGAGGAGGGGAAGACAACAAGACAGGTGCTGCAGTGAAGGAGGAAGAGGAGGTAGAAGAAGACAAGCAAACAAAAGCGAGACAAGCTGGGAATAGAGGAGGGATGTGTTTTAAATGTGTGAGAACTGCGCGGATAAGTGAAGAGGTAGAAGACAGACAGCCAACTGTGTGTTTGTGTGTGTTGGTGTGTGTGTGCGTGTGTGAGACACAGAAGGGTATCGCCGTATAAGCAGTCTGTCTGGCTGTCTGCTCTCTGACCAGCAGCACAGACGATGATGTCAGGCCTTTTCTCCTCAACATCTTTCTCTGTTAACAGTTCCTGCTTCCTCTCTTTACACACACCTCCTCCTATTAGCTGTATATTGTTTTCTTCATTCTCCACTCCAATGTCTCATAGCCAGGATCTAAGCTGGAGAACAAGCACGGAATGCTCATGAATGTTTGTTTTTCTTCCTGCTTTTTTGTGACTTGAGCACACTCTGCAAATCACATTGTGTGTATGTGTGTGTGTTTTTGTGGGATGCTTGCATCTGCAGTGATCTGAGGTCTCACAGCAGAGGGAATGAACCGCTAATGGGAGGCAACAGCTGACCAGATAGGCAGGTGCTGCACCATGCAGAGACATTAAATTGGTTCTGGGACGGGAGGTGAAGCTGATTTTACATTTAACCTAGAGTAATGGAGAGGGGGGGGGGGGGGGGGGGGGGCAGGGTGTGCAAGAAGGAGGTCCAGCAGATAGTGTGTGGGGTGTGGTAGAAGATAGGTTCTGTGGTTTTGCGTGG
>BSAI01000106.1:9795673-9827372 GCA_036245035.1 Adrianichthys oophorus
GGGGGGGTTAGGAGGAAAGATGTAACGCTGACAAAGATGTAAGAGTTTGTTGGAGCAAATCTGAGCTTCCTTTGAGTGAAGCTGGTTAAGGCCTCTAAGCTAGAGCTAAACAAAACAGTACTTTAATGATCAGAGATGACGTTTTTCTCGGCGTTGGTGGGAAAATGACAAACGTCTGTGTCATTTAGTGTCAAGTGAAGCCTTGGTCACATGCAGTGACGTGCAGCGAGGTTCATGGCTGGTGAGGCATTTACGTCATCAGTCAGATTTACAAACATGAACCCTACAGAGTCGCTTATTCACCATTTGATTGGCAGCAGTTAAAGTGTGTTGTTTAAAATTTCCCTTCAACAGTTTTCTTCCGTTTATAAACTGTAGCAGAGGGGGGAAAAAAATCCCACAAATTGTTATTATTGACTTACTTTTACCTATAAATGAAGTCTGTGTGTCGCTCCCTTGTTTTATGCCTACGGTCGAAGAAACGCATTAATGACCTGTTTGCAGAAGATTTCCTTTTCCTTCTTCAGTTTGTAAAAGTCTGTCTGTCTCAGTGGAGATCACTACCAGTGACGTGTCTAAACGCATTCTTGAGTTTAGCTGTTAAAAAATGTAATCCTTAAATTTAGAAAATAATGCTAAACATATGAAAGAGTAACGGACGTCTGCACCTGCCTTGCTACCTCTAATTCCATTATTCTTTAGCCGCAGTGTCACATTCTCCAGGCTCACCAGCGCCCTCTGCCTTGAGACAAGCATACCGCCTGCCTCACCTAGTGTGTTTCTAAAGCGCATTTTGTAGCGGATAAAAAGACAAAATGATTCACAAACTGGCACCAACTTAATCAGACAGATAGCGAGAAAAAATGAAATTTGATCATTCTAAAATAAAGCGTTTTTAAATGATGATAAAAAGACCAAATTAGCAAAGCGCATGCGTCAGCTGCAGCTCTATGCCGCACCCGCCGTTGTCTTGCGTATTTGAACAGAAAACTCATAAATTCACTGAAAAACGTTGAAAACCCACACAGAAAAAGATAACCATTGAAAACACGTCTCAAAAAATACTATTTGATTTTTTATTTTAAAAAAAGGATTGTATTTTATTTAGGCATTTTTTTCATTATTATGCATATTAATCACTATTATGCATTATTTGTATGCATTTTATGTGACTGCACGTCACTGGTCACATGGCACCTGTACGGGGTTGACCTGAACGACTGCTGTGATTTGGGGTGCTTGGGTCCATAGAGGGACGTAGACAGGACCAGCCACATTTCATGCCTCAATAATAACTGCCCTTATGTGTAGATGAGGGCCATCTTTGGGGGAAAAAATTGGCTAATCTGTACAGGGCACGCAGGTAGAGCGCACAAAATATAATTGTAGACCACTTGATGAATCCCTGGAGCAAAAAAACGGAACTGATTTCATTTAATTGGAGTCAATCTAGTAATTTTTCCACCGTATGATGGTTTGCTGTGGTGTCACAACAAGCGGATCAGGAATCATGCAGCACCAGATGAGAATGTCTACCTTTAAGCTGCAGACATGCACTCCGCATTGAAATCAGAGGAAGATCTCCCATCCCCATTTGCATGTATTCCTGCATTCATGCCTGCTTTGGTGGTCTTTTAGACAATGTTCTGGTCTACATTTCTGGATTTGTTGTCTGAAAAATCCTTAAGAAAATGTACTGTGAGGTGTGCCCTCATCCTTGGATCAGAGTGTGTGCTTCACCTAAAGAACAATGGTGGGCTGGTGTTTCCTCAGAGGGGACAGAGAAGGTGGTCATTGCAGCAGAACATGTGATGCATCAGAACTCTACAGAGAACGGTGTCAGTGAGTCAATCTTTTTGTTCCAGCTGAAATTAGTTCAGAAAGTGGTTTTACTCAGGACGGAGATCATTGAGTTCAAGATGAACCACAATTTTTATGTCTTATTATTTCTGAGTTCCATAAAACAAGGCTGCACCACACAGCAAAATAGACTACCCTGAAGATTCAGAGTGCCATCACACATAGGAGGCTGTTGGCTTTTTAGAAATTTTTGTTGTGATTTTTTGTTCTAATCAAAATATTTCAGCATAGTTGAATCTGTAAGTTTCCACCATTTCTTTTTTTAGCTTGTTTTTTGCTGAGGAACATGCCCTTGGAGGACTAATAAAGGTATTCTGTTTGTTTATGTTTCAGTTATTATCTGGTGGTTTAAAAAATTGTGGGGGAAATTATTTTTGCTTATTTGTTTAAAAAAAAAAACGGTCGTAGAAACTTGCATAGCTATGCTTGAACGTGAGGGAAGTCCGAAACCCGCTTTTACACGTTTACGTAGACTTTTCATTGGAACATGCAGAATGAACATAGCTTCACAGTTGAAGTGTATCTATAATATACATTACAGACCTCTCTCATTGTGGTAGAACTTAGAAAATCTGTGACGTTTTCTTCCATTTGGTTTCTATTAACTCTATAGTTGTAAACTGGTTGAGTCATTTTTTGTGGAACACCTTGTGCAAGCAGATGCTCCCTGTTAATCACCATAAGACCGGCACTCTTCTGCCACATACTGGTCCTCACAGAGGATATAAAAATGAAGAGGAATCAGAAAAAGACGGCAGCAACAAAAATCACGCCTCGATTCTTTTCACTCAAGTTGTTAATTCAGTGCGATTCACCACACTCGCACACTTATCTAAGGAGCTGCTGAAGAATACGGCAGATATGAAATCTCATTCCACGGGAAAAATGAACACAGAGTCGTCCAACAAAAAAACTGAAGCGAGAGGTTTGAAAAGACCAGAAGAAAAAATAACCCAGATGTTAATTAATTTTAGCCCAGCACTCCACTCGTTGCACAAACCACTTCATTTTCATTCACATGATGAACTGGAACCGCGTTCCCTGCTTATTGCCCTTTTAGTTTCACTACAGAGCATCAGAGGAGAGTGAGCAACTGAGAAAAAAAACCACAAGGATCTGCTTCGTCAGTTTCACCAACATGCCTTTGGTCATCCCTAAGGTACAGATGGATCAATTAAAAAACGTCTTCATCTGAAACGATTACCAACAAATCTGTGGCTCCTAGTTTTGAGCTAGACACATAGTTCCTGAGCTAGAAGAGGAAATGTTCTTTGTAGAGAGGAACGAGACACTCTGAAAACATCTGATACATTTTTGTTTAGCAGGTGAAGCAGCGTAGACTTAAGACAATAAGGAGAGCCATGACTGAGCAGAACCCAATGAAATCTCTCTCTGGTTGCTGGAGCCTGTCCTAGTCGCTGTTGGGCACAGGCATGGTACACCCTGGACAGGTCGCCAGTTTGTTGCAGGGCCACACATTCACATGCACACCTAGGGAAATTTAGAATTAAAAAATTAACCTATGAAGCATGATTTTGACTGTAGGAGGAACTGCTGGAGGGTGCCAACCACTACACCACCTTGCAGCACATCATATAAACAGTTGCTCCTCCGTAACTGATAACCAGCTTTGAAGTATAGAACAAAAAAGAAGGTCCAGACGACTGTAATTATTATTGAGGGGTTGATCATCCTTTTGATACACTTTTTATTTAGAAAAAAGCAGTTGGAGCCAAGTAGTGAGGTGACGTTCCATTTAAGCTTCAAACCATGTGCCGAGTAGTGAAGGGGGCATTTCTGCAATGTGTGTATCGAGATTTGCTTCATTTATGGGAGGAGCCAAAAATTATGATGACCGAAGCCTCACTGCTCAGCTGAAGCATATGACTGATTCAGCAGCTGTGGTGCAGAGGTAGAGTGGTCGGCTTCTGATTGGATGTGCCAAAGTGTCCTTGGGCAAGACACTGAATCCCACATTGACCCTGGTTGGGTACAGGTTAGCGCCAGTGTTGGGCGGCAGAGTGAATGTGTGTGCATAAGCAAATGGTACTGCGATTTGAAGGTTTTGGGCCTCATAGGAAGGTAGCGAAAAGCTATATAAGTGTACGCCATTTATTATTTTCTTACAGTTGGTATGAATCCCTCAGGGTCCATTCATAATGTGGGTGTAGCAGCTGCCACACCAACTTTAATGGAATTCTCTAATGAAGAAGTTTGGAAATAATTTTCCACATTTTGCAGCTATTGTTGTAATTCTGCATTAAAAAGTTCTGCCGTTGGTTTTCTGTCTCGCTGCATGAAGTGCAGCAGCCTGAAATGGAACAGTGGAGTTTTCAAACCAGCTTTTGGTAATGAAAGAGGCGTACAAGTGGCGGCTGAAATGCTCTCTGGACCTGTGCAGCCATTACACAGAGTCCCCCGCCCCGAAGCGCTGAGAGCTGGAGATGGGCTTTGATGGGCTCTTGTCAGAGGGGGGAGTGAGGGCTCTATGTGTGTGTGTGGTTGTGCGTGTGTGTGTGTGTGTTCCAGGGTGTGTCGAGGTGTGGGCCGCTGACAGAGATAGAGAGGCAGGACTGTGGTAATGGAGTCTGCAGCCATGTAGAGTCATCACACTGACACATGCAGTTCCCCCCCCGGACGCAGTGGGGGACGAAGAGCTCGCTCGCTGTCACTGCCAACTTGCGAGAGGTCCTGGAGTGCCACAACACACACACACACACACAGATCAACACCTTTACACACTCATCCATGATTCATAAAAGAACAAACACACAGTTACAGTACACCAGCGTGTCCCAACACCGTACGTCTGCACTCCTCCTTGTTTCTGTGAAGGTAACACCAAACTCAAAGGTTTGTATGAATAAAAATGTTTTTAAAAAAACAACAAAACTTTGTTGTGTTTAACTCTTTAATACTAATTTAACACTAGTTGACCTACTATAACTCTTCAACCTAGTGAAACTCTTTGATCAATGGGAACTCTTAGACCTACCATAACTGGTTGACCTGTTGTAAGTCTTTGAACTATCGTAACTCTTCCACCTACTATAACTCTTCGACCTACCATAACCCTTCCGTAACTGCAACTACCGTAACTGTGGGTGCCGCAATGGCACAAAGCCGTTTTTATACGTGACAGAATCAGACAGAGTTAACGTCATTCCAATGGGGATTTGCAAAGAATCGGCTGGTTTGCGTAAAAATGTCACTACTGTAAAGATTTGCATATCAGCACAAAGCTGCTTATAACTGTGTCAACGTTTGCTGGAATTATGTTAATTGCGTAAACAGACCAACAGTTCTGGTAGTTGAAATGCTTTATTAGAAATGCTTCAGTTGCTGAGTGACACAAAAAATTGGTTTTGGATTGTTTTATTGCCGAACTAATGCTTTTTTTTAAATAAAAAAGGTATTATCCTTTTTGTGGAAGCCGTTAGCTTCTAAATGAGGACAGAGAACAGTTGGGCCTGCTGTGTCTGTTCTCATCACCACTTCATCTTGGTTGGCCCGAACAACAGATAGCATCTTTCTTTTACGCGATAAAGTGGAGGTGAGGAGGACCGTGCCCCGCTGCTGTGTTTATGTGTGGATGTCTGCAGCTCTCCGTGAGCACAAAGCACAAAGCAAGGAAGTGAGACAGAAACATGGATGTCCTCCAGCCGCGACTGTCCGCCAACAGTGGAAGGATGAGTTCATACCCGGATAAGAGCTTAAAGCCCAGAGTCCAGATAAGAGCCGGTTATGTAAGATTAATTTAGTTACACGGCTCTTCAAGGAAATTGGGCAGATTGGGGTAAAATAAAGTTAAGAGTCCAGAACCGACCACATCTAATACATCATCCTCAAAGAGCCGCTCATTGTGGGTTTGCACAGTTATTTGAAACCTCAGTAATGCTTGTCATGCAGCATCAAGTGAGGTTTTAGTGGAATGTAAGGATGGCTTTTATTTAGATAAAACAACCAAATCCCACTTTACAATCGCCTACTTCCCAAAAATTTCAAAAACTTAAAAAAATGGCAATGTCTTTTTTTCTAATTTTATTTAAAAAGTTCAGATTTAAGAAAAAAAAAACATCGAGCTCATAATGTGGTGGAGTCTGTGGGCTGAAAAATAAACTCAGGGTTTTGAAAGTTGAAAAAGATAGGGTAATGGAGCAAAAGAGGTTAAAAATAAAAAATACTTCGAAAGTGTCAGGATTGTGATCTGTGGATTTAGATTTTGTTGTGCTTTTTGATCACATTCTGTCTTATGAATTGTCCCTCAGTCACCAGTTTCAGGTTCATGATCCACAGTTGTCTTCATTTCTGTTAATTACCCTCAGTCTATTTAAGTGTCTGGTTTTCAGTTAATACTTGTCAGGTCATCAGTTCAGCTCTGTCACCTTTTTGGTTCTGCAGGTTTTTTCTTTCATGCTTCGGTTTTTTATTAAATGTTTCACTTTTCGGCCACCAAGCCTGGTCTACTGCATTTTGGGTCTTCCACCACAACTTCCTGACAGAAAGAAGGGCAGAAAGAGACCCACAAAAAAATGAATATATGTGTGTATTTATATATATAAACAAATTGCAAAGAATCTGCAAATGCTAATTATTATTCAATTACAGCCAAAAAGAAATTATTGCTTTTGGTTTGTTGTACATCTTTGCCTCATTAGGCAAGTGGGCATCATTGCCTACTTCACACAAAAGTCAAAGCTAAGGTCAAAGCTGACACTAAGGTAAAAAAAAAAAAAAATTTGTAAATATTAGATTATCTTTCTTACCTTGATAAGCTTTAGCAATATGCCACTTTTCTTCAGATTTTCTTTTTGTTTTTAAGCTAATTTAGCATTTTTTACTATTTTATTGTACATCCTAAACTTGACAATTGGTGGCAGCTTCTTAAATGTATACATTTTAAATAATATTACTTATCATTTTTTCAATATTCAATTTTCTTCTACTTTTTGGTTTTTTAAGTTATTGTATTTTCTGCACTTTAGGGTACATTGGATCCTATAGGTGCACTGTCAATGAATGCTCTCTTTTTGAACTTGTTATATAAGGTGCACTGTACTATGTCGATACCAAGTTTAATTTGTATGCAAAAAACACATCAACAGTAAGATAAGCAGAACTGTAAAGACTTCAATGTCTGCAGGATTTCCTCAAGAAAACAAAGATGCTGATATACAGCTACAAGAAACAAACATTGTGTTTCTGCACTTTAAATGGTCTGGGTGAATACTCTATCCTGATTGGCTGCTGGGTGTTTCGGAAACAAACGTATCCTTCATGATCTGAACAAAAACAAGCGGTAAGAGGTCAACTTTTTCTTTTTGAACTGATGCTTTATTGAAACTACTGTGACAATCACACTTTCTTTTGCCGCTGCATTCGAGGTCTGCAGTCTCAGTGGCACATTGTGTTACCGTGACAACGGGCCGCATTACGTATTAAATAACAAGAATAAAGTACGGAAAATTGATTGACAATTTATTTCTTTTGTAAGTGGCCATGTTATAAGTAGGATTGTGCCCAATGAAGTGCGCTTTCAGAATATGACGCACGCCGTGGAAGCCTGAACAGGAGGCAGACGGTTGCTTTGCGGAGTGTAATTAATCAGCATTAATAGATATTAATGCGTTAACATTTTTTAAATCAATTGCGTGCGTTAACGTATTAATGTTGACAGCCCTAAAAAACAGACTGATACCGCTAAAACAAAAGTTACTGTGACTAAGCTAACTAAACTAAACTAAGCTAAACTTGTTAAGTAAACAAGTTTGGCACAGCTACGTGTTAGCAGCATTAGCATATTCACAATTACATCTAACCTTGTTTGCAACTCGTTAAAAAGAAAACAGACTGGCATTTTGAAGGAGCGCGATGGGCCTCTCAAAATCACTTTCATCTGTATATCAGTAAGCACAACCAGAATTAATTAAAATTCAAGATGCTTTATATTAATTCAATCAACCAATTTTATTTTATTTGTAGAGCACTTACAGTATATGGCTTGACTTTGCTGATTAGCCTGAAGTGATAAAAACTGGACTTAGCAGGACCACTGCACTGACCTGTTTGTCAAATTTAAAATGCCTGTCAAAGTTTACCCCAAGATTTCTACTGAAAGAGGCAATGGAAGGGTTCAGGCCAACAGCACTACAGCAACCTGTCAGCAGGTCAGTTTTTCCAAAAACAAAATGTTCTATATTGTTTTATATTGTTTCCTAGAAATGGACCCCAGTGGCAGCAGGTAAAGTAAGAATAGAAGAAGGCTCAAAACTTAGCCCTGGGGTACACCATATTTAAGTGGAGACTGAAGAAGGAAATTCTCCAAGTTGGACAGAGAAACTCCTTCCACATAAATATGACCTAAACCAACTTAGGGCTGTTCCCTTTACACCAATAGACTGCTCCAGTCGGTATAATAAAACGCTGTGATCCACTGTGTCAAAAGCAGCAGTGAGATCGAGAGGAATAGAGACAGCAGACGACTCAGAAAGCAGGTCATTGCACACCTTCAGAAGAGCTGCTTTAGTGCTGATTTAAAACCAGAATTAAACTTCTTAGGCGCACTGGGATTTTTTTTAAAAAGAATTTCATTTGCCCCTTCCAGTGCAGAAAATGCAATCATTTAGCTGTTGTTTTTTCCGTATTGTATATCTTAAAACTTGACACCATAGTTTGCAGCTTATCATTATTTTAGCTCATGTTTGTAATTTATTGTTTTTGTTGGATTTTGAATATGCTCTGTAAGAACTAAATAGTGTTTCCTGTTTTCTTCATGTTTACTAGATAATTTTGCATTTAGAGTTACAGATGACTTTTTGTAAATGTTGAAGAGAAATTGTGTCTATTTAACTCGTGAAAAAAAAACATATGGTAATTTGTTTGCAAGAAATCATCATACCTGCATATTCATCATATTAGCATTTTAATTTGATCTCAAGTAAACCTATAAAGCTTTTTGTTTTTGTTCAGCTTTGCCTCCTTAGAGGTGCAGATAAAGCACAGGAGATGTGAGTCCAACAAAAAAAACCCTTATAGGCAAACACACAAACATGCACAGGTAGAAACCTGATCAGACATTCAGCTAGCACAATCCCAAACCCGATTATGAAAAGATTTCTCATTTTTCTCGCTCTCTCCACACTTTTATTTCATTTCGAATGTCTTGACACGACATAAATTCATTTGTGTTGCTGAAGCATGCAACAGGAAAAAAAAACCCTCAGAGAACAACAAAGGGAATTCTGCCTCACCCAGGTTTTATTAGTAATAAAATTTTGATTTTCGAGACCACGACAGACAAATCAAAGCATTAAAAGTTCCAAACAATTTCGCAGAAATGGAAAAAATTAATCAACAGATTTTAAAATGTGGCAATCGGAAATATTCAGGCAAAAAAGCAACCCAGTATAGCAGCCCCCCACCCCCACCCCACGCAGACGCACGGGGACCCAGGCCAGCCAGCAGGAACAGGAGCTCACCATAATGTGATTTGGTCTCGATTAAAATGGTGGGAATTGGATCTGAGGTAAAAGGCCATGTCAGGAGAGAACAAATGGGAACGGCGGCGCACGGAAGAAGATGAACGACTGTCTGTGAGATGGAGAGATGAGGTGAGGGGGGGGGGTGGAGGAAGAAATGAAAAAGTGTTTTTGGGGGTGGGGGGTATTTATTAATCCATTACAGGGAGCCCTCACTCTCCATGAATTCACAGCCTCCTGTTTCTCCAAAACTGATCTACATGAGGAGGAGAAGGTTGCAGTCCTCCCCATCATCATCCTCCCTTTGTGCAGGCTTATCTTTGTTCTTGTTTTTTCTCTGTTTAAGATCCCTATTTAGTCCATTGTTATTTTCAGAATACATTTATTTTCCTCATCCAATTTCCTTGACAGTACTTTTAAGCTACGGACACACAAGGCTGACGTGGCATGTTCAATAACACGCTAAACGGACATTCTTGATGCGCTTTTAACATATGGTGTTCAAACTGGACTGCCGTTACCCGATGCTAGCGAATGAACCAACAGTCCAATTGCCCCACATCTAAGACGTCAGAGCCGCAAACATACTTACAAACGTAGGTAGCGATGCGTGAAAAAACAAGTTTTCCTTGCACGTGGAAACCCGAAGCGCGCATATGGGCATGTTTACATAGACTTTTCATCGGAAGTGACCACTTGAGCACGTTTTCAAGCTCGGTGTGAATCCAATAGCAGAAAAGCTCATCTAAAGTTAGGCCATACAAAAACCTAAATTCTGAAAGTGTGTCAAAAAATAAATTAACCCTTTAAAGCCTCACTCCAGTAAAAATTGTGGTTTTGTAGGTGTTTTTTTTAACATGTTCTTGTAGCATTTTTCTCAAAATGGAAGACATAAACAAAAGAATTTCAGATCTGCGTTTCTAACCATTTCTTTGTTTAAATCCTGTTGGATCAGCAGCAGATGAAAACTTGTAGTTTGAAAAAGCTCAGCAACTGTGATGGGCAGGCCAAAGTCGCCCTTCTCCGCTCCAATGCTGAAGCATCCAATTGCAGACCAATAGATCCATTAATATCTTTATTGTCATCATCTGAGCTGACATCAGGCTCAAAGCTGGTTGGCTGAATAGTTCTGATATTGCTCGTCATTTTTTATTGCTATAGTAATGTTAGCTTGGGCTTGTGAAGAGCTATAAGCTAGTGGGTGAACATGTAAACAAAGGGGAAGACAGGAAATTAGCAGATCTAACTTCCACACCAACAGTCTGGCCCAAAACCCAGATGAGCATTTCCGATGAACTTCTGCCGTCCTGCAGAAAATACGTCTTTAAAAACAACACAGATTTTTTGATTTTGGATAAAAATTGCATAATCATAATTACAAGACCGCTGGGAACGGTTTAACAACAGAAAAAAATATATAGTTGGAGTGGGAAAGTCCGACTACTGTAACTTTTGAACCATTTGTACAAATAATGGAATACCAGCATATTCTGAAGCAGAGAAAAGCAGATTTGCACCATATGAAACACTTTACATTAAAGTTAGTTAATTGTTGCACACCTTTCCCCACATGTGCAATAAAATAACAAGATAAATCCCTCATGATAATAAACACAGAAACAAACAAATAAATAGAGATGATCATAAGATAAGCTAAAACAAAGAGTACACTAAAGAGTATGGCGCAGTCCACCCTGTCCTCCTGTTGACTGGGGTGTGAGCATTCCAGCAACATGGGCACATCCCGCTCATCCCCATCACCTCATGCCCCATAGTCCCCAACCCCCTGGACCGATGCGCCCAACTGGGCACACAGGGCCAGGCAGCTCAGAGGACAAGCAGGGCCCTTACAAGTATTGCTATTATTCATTATTATTACAAGCAGAGCCCGAACACAGCCAAGAGTGAGAAGACACTCCTATACACGTGTAAAACGTAGAGGTAATAAAGAGAAAAAAAGATCAAATATAAAAGTACAAATTAAAATAAGTTAATTCCTAAAAAGTACAGAAAAGTATAAAAGCAGCTAAAATGTAAAACTAGAAAAGGTTAATGCATAAAAAAGTGCAACTTGAGTAAAAAGTGCAAAACTAATAAATATGTAATAAAATATCATATATGTAACAAATGAGTCAGAAGCCGTTGAATCCATCTGCAGCGTTTTATTCAGAGAACACAGGGCAAGTGTTGGTCAGGAGGTGGTGGTCGGGCAGGCGTGGGTCAGGACCGGCATGGGTTTGACGAGGACAGAGCAGGCGTTGGTCACGGACAGGCAAGGGTCGACGCAGGCGGCAGACAGGCAGGCGTGGGTTCAGAGAAGAGGTAGAGACCGTAGGAACCAGAGGATGAATTCTCAGGATTGCCATGGAATGAAGAATGCAGAGCTGAGATGCTGACTAAATACAGTGGTGGTTGATAGGGGTTGCTGGATGGTGAAGTGAACTGGGAGCAGTCAGTACTCTGGAGACTATGTACGCAGGCCACCAGAGAGGGAGACAGAGAACCGCCGCCTGACAATATAAAATGTCAGAGTAAAATACTAGATCCCCAGATGCGGGATCTACTTAAAATCTGAATTTTAAAAATGCGTCGAGTTTCTTTTTGAAAACCTTGACAGCGGATGAGGCCCTCACATCCTCAGGCAGGTTGTTCCACATACGAGGGCTGTAGTATCTAAACGAAGCCTCGCCATGGCTTTTTGTTCTGACCGTAGGGACCTTCAGCAGGCCCGCGCCTGAGGACCTTAGAGCTCTGGGAGGTTAATATATAAAAGAAGGACCAAGACCATGAACACTCTTGTAGTGTGCTCCCTCTTCTTGGTTTTCGTTAAAAGGAGCGCAGCCGAGTTTTGGACTAGCTGTGCGCGATCAAAGGTGGTTTTCTTTACACCAGAAAGGAGCATGTTGTAGTAATCTATTCCTGATGTTCTAAAAGCATGAATTTAGATTTCAGCACTGGCTCTAGAGAGAAAGGGTCTAACTCGGGCGATATTCCTCAAATGATAATATGCAGTTTTAGTTATCTGATTCATGTGTAGGTCAAAGCTAAGATCTGCATCTAAGATCCCACAGAGGTTCCTCACTGTGTCACAAACATTCATACAGTTGGTTGACAGATAAAATTGGACCCTTTCTCTCTCAGCTTCAGAACCAGTAACCAAGACCTCCTTATTTGTTGAGCTGCAGAAAGTTCTCTTCCATCCACATTTTTATTTCTGAAGTACAGTTTAAAAGGCTGTTCATGGGCCCCGTGTCATCAGGATCTCCGCAACAGAATCAGCTGACTGATTGATCATGTGAATTCTCGACGATATACACTATGTCAAAAAGCATGTGGCAGCTGGTGACATCTGCAGTGTTAAAAGGTTAAGTAGTAAGTGTGCAATTATGGCCAAACTCTGTCCGAAGTTCTATATGGGAACTGGACCCAGTCAGAGTGATGTCACACGTAGAAAATGCCTTACTTACAATTCCATTGCTATTTTTTTCTCAATATGGACGTCTCTATGTTGGAGCCAGACAACGTCAGTAAGCAGTGATTGGTCCTAATTAGTCTGAGTCATGGTTTCTATGACAACCACTCTTGCCAGTCAGCAGCGAGCTTGTTGGAAGTTCGTCCCCCTACCACCTGAAAGGGCTTGGGAGAATCTGTCAAAGGATTTCAATGCTCAACCTTAGACCATCTACTTTTATTCAAGCATCTGATTGGTCGGTTTATGACTTGATAACGACCAATAAAGAAAAAATATCTTTTTTTTTTTCATCAAACAGCAACAACTGATGACGTTATTTTTACAGCGAGTCTCAAGCTATTCAGGACATTTCCTGTGATGCTTAGGTTTACACTGATACACGCACATGGAGCAAAAAAGCAGAAAAAGCTGAAAACTTTGAAATTAATACCTTAAACTGAAAAAATTAAGATTTTCACCCAAAAAATTAGTAGACGCAAGGCAGGTGAGAAGCCTTACGATACATACAGTATTTCACACACAAAATTCAACTAATTTAAATGAGTTCAGAACACTTACATGCAAGTGTATACGTGTCTCTTTTGTGTGTCCACAAAAAAGAGACAAATAAAGCAATATTTGTATAATGCTCCTTTAAATAGATGTGTTTTGTTCACAGGCTGTGTGAAAGAAAGACGTGGACTGCAGGAGTTCAAGTTGGAAAGAAGATTTCTTTCCAAAACCGTATGTACATACAGGACACCTCTGTCATCTAGATCTCAAAGCCATTTGAGCTCCTTCAGGCCTTCTCACAACAAACAAGCACTTAAGAATTGGCCTGACAATGGAGGATTTGCAAGACACTCATGGAATGAATTACCGTATATCTGCCAATAGTAGCCGGGGCGTTTATTTAAAAAAAATGTCGGCCGACCCGGCATTTATTAGAGACCGGTGACTATTGGAGACCAGCGTTTAATCCATCACAGACAGAATGGTGATGGCTAATGGGTTCATTTTGCGTAAGATTTTATCACAAAATGCAGAAAATAACAGATGAACATTTCAGGATTTATGGAAATGATGAGAACATTTTATTCTGTTCTGATTAGGACTGGCTGTGAACGTCAATCTCCCTATTAAAAATCAGTTTCACTTTCATGCCTATCATTTTCCTGGAGACAAGAGCACCTTTTCCTTTGCTCAGTAATCCATGTTCAAACCAGTTCTTCTAATTTGTTGCTGCTTTCTCTGCTCACCAGGAAACAAGAGTTGCTCATTTTCTTTCTTTCTCCAGCCTCTCTGCTGTTTAGGATTCACCCCAGAATTGATACACGGAGCTAGCAGCTAATATTTTTAGCCATTAGCTACACGGAGCTAGCAGCTAATGTTTTTAGCTGTTAGCTACACGGAGCTAGCAGCTAATGTTTTTAGCTGTTAGCTACACGGAGCGATCTCTGTTTATCTCATTTACTATGCACGAAAAACATTGATGAAGTTAAGAGATCAGCTTGATTTTTTTTTAAAGTTCTACAAAAACATCAGTGACCATGCCTCAATGTTTGGGTTCATGAAAACATTTAGAATTTCCTACAAGATACCGAGAGCTTCTCTCCACTGTGTCTGAACGGCTGCTTCCCGGTGTTTCCTCGCTCTCTCTTACGGAGTTTGACGGCTTTCTGTCCCGCATTAACCCGAAGAATAAACAAAATTTCAACAAAATGGAATGATCCAAAATGTGAGCCATGCTACACTGGCTCCCCGCCATCTGCCTGTCTCAGTACGAAGCACGCGGGCAGGGGGGCGGGTAGGGAGGGGGTGGGGGGTCTTAAAGGAGCCCGGCCACTATTGGAGACCTGCATCTATTACAGCTAACACCTGTTAGACCCAGATTTTATAGGAAGATATACGGTATATGAGGAGGACAATGACCACCGGGATAAAGGAACTGGTCCTTAAGATGGAGAAAGTCTGGGAGCAGAAGATTCTGTCTGCAGGTTATTGGGTGTCCAGGCCTGTGCAGGGTTACAGACAGGAGTGGCCAAATCTTAAGGGGAGCACAGGCATGTCTTGCAGTTCATGAAAATAGAACGTCTGATTGTTGTGGTAAATGTGTCATGAAGTATTCTGAAGACAAATGTAAGTTGCACGTACTCATAATGTCATGTGGTGCCCTACAGCCACACTCGCCGTTAGTAAGGTGTACGCACTGAGTGTGTAGGTGATGTTCGTCGGACACCCATAGATTGCCCTCACAAGCTATGCTTGAATTGTCTAATTTCCTCACTTCTACAGTCAAGATGCACACAAGGAGCGTGCACTTATCATGTGAAATGCACTAACAGGCTCTTTGAGCAGTCTACAGTATGGCACCAGCCATTCAGCTGCATGACTAGCTATGTTTTGTTATCAAGATCCTATTTTAACTGTTTTGAGTTCTCCTCAGCTAATTTGCTAAAAAAAAAAAGCCTTTTTTATCCCACTTTTTAATCTTTTATTTCATTTCACAACTTTTTTTTACTAATATCGGAGTAACTTTTGCTGTCATCATCATCATTATTAGCTTGCAATATTCAATTGCATTCAGCTTTTTCAAGCGTTTATTTTTAATACACTTTTTAATCAAAATTTGAATTAACCCTAATATTTTTTGCAATTTTATTATGACATTTCCATATAAAAGTCCAGGAAACTAATTTCTAAGACTCTAAAGATTTTTATTTTTTTCTTTACTTAAATTCTTCTAATCGTTGCAACTCTGACATATTGCTGTTTTATGGTAATGCTTGTATATTTTCCAAGCTAGCTGTCCTGTTTCAATTTCACCCTTAGGTCGCATTTGTTCTAATACGCCCTATAGTTTCTGAAATTAACATATTTATATTTGCATATGTATTCATAAAAAGAAGTCCTGTTGACGTCTTTTCAACAAGAAAGATAAAGAAGTTTCAGACTGAAGAACAGATTCACCCAGAGTCATTCACATCTCAGACATCTAAGACATCTGAATGTCAGATCTGAAATCTCTGAATATAAAATTATGGAAATGTATAAGAGACTAGAAGGAAAACATCAGGCTATCATTTCTGATTCTTGTCTTTAGGGAGTGACAATAAGTCAGACTAAACTCTGGATGACTCCATCCTTTCTTCAGTCTGTCCTCGACCGCGATCGATACATCAGCAGCTCAGCAGAGTCGGAGCAGGAAAGGCAAAGAGAGTCAAAGACTCCGGTCTGACAGCCATTCAAACAGACTGCACTCTCTTTCACCCTCTGCTCGTCCTTGCCTCTCTTTTCTTTTGGGACACCCGCCTCACTTTTCTTCCTTACCAGTATTTCTTCTTCAGAAACCTGCCTCTGGTTTCCTTCAGTTTGTGTCTTTTTTTTTTGTTGTTCTTGTTTGCTCTCCTCCACACTTTCAGGCTTCAGTCTATCAGAGCTGAGATGCAGCAAGAACGTTTCATCTGCTGGGATGTGCTGCAGCTGTGAAACATTAATCATCTCCACCGAGAGTGCCGGGCTTTCAGCGCTGCAGACTTTTGTGTCGTGTTGTCGAGCACTGTAAACAAAGCGAGTTCTGCTGTTGAGGATCACACATAAAGACAAAGCATTAGGTCTTGGCAAACTTCAGCGGTTTTAAGTCCAGCAGCACAGTTCTGCTGATTAAACAACTATTAAAACATTCATGTTTTTTCACAATAAAATGTTTTCCAGCTTCAATCCTTGATCAGAGGGATTGAAACTTTTTTATATGGTGATCAAACAACTGTCTGAAGCTACGGACACACCTGACGTGTGTTTCAGTTTTACATCCTGGACAAGCAGGAAGGGTCTTCTTCTTCTTCTGCCAGTGTTTCTTAGCGCATGTTGGGAAGGAAGCCACAGTTGGAAGAGGGGTGGTGCGAAATGTCAAAGCAGTGCAAATCTTGCTCCAGGTCTTTTCTTTCACAGCTCTGTTCCCAATTAGGAAAAACTTGGGCCTAAATAGTATTAATTTAATTTCCTTTTAAATGATCCATCTTCAGGGGCTGCACGGTGGCGGAGTGGTTAGCGCTCCTGCCTCACAGCAAGAAGGTTCCCGGTTCAAGTCCTGGCTGGGGGACCTTTCTGTGTGGAGTTTGCATGTTCTCCCCGTGCATGCGTGGGTTTTCTCCGGGTACTCCGGCTTCCTCCCACCGTCCAAAAACATGCTTCATAGGTTAATTGGTTACTCTAAATTGTCCCTAGGTGTGAATGTGAGTGTGCATGGGTGTGTGATTGTGGCCCCTGCGACAGACTGGCGACCAGTCCAGGGGTGTCCCCTGCCTTCGCCCATGAGTAGCCGGGTTAGGCTCCGGCAACCCCGTGACCCCGAAAGGGATAAAGCGGATTGGAAAATGAATGAATGATCCATCTTCAAACAGTTGGCACTTTCGTGAATTAAAGGGGACGCCATCCATGTGTCACTACCAAATCCGAGCCCCGGATTGGTTAAAGTTTGGCCTGGTTTAACTTTTAGAGTTATGAGTGAAAATTTGTCGAGGGCGGTGTGAACGTAGCTTCATGTGCTTCAGTGTACGACCAATTCAAAACAAAGACATAGGTAGAAACTTTAGATTCTTGTGACCCATTTGAACTGTAGATCTATTCTGCTGATGTCATTCAACATCTCTGCCAGAGCTGGACTTTGATGATTTTTACATCTACCTGGTAAAGAAGCCCATATCTTACACTGGAGAAAAAATTAAAAACGTCCATCCTTTGGTTGTGTTTTGATCTTAATGTGTCAGCAATGACCAACCTTGTAGATTAAAAAAATAAAAAAGTCTTCAACTTCAAAAGTAAACAGTCAAATAACATGAAATGTTCTTGTTGTAACTGTGGCTAACAAAAGATCAAAGTCTCCTAACCTGAAATAAGTTGTCTGGAAAAATGAAGGAAAAAGTTATCTCTGGCCTTTTTTTTTGTATAAAAGCCACATATTGTCATATAAAATTAAAAAACATTTTGATTAATCACGATTAATCACAATCTAAAAGTGTAATTGATTTGGTTTTTTTTTTTACTTGATTGACAGTACTAATTCAAACCATAATTTACGTATTAGTTGCGCGATTTACAGTTTTGTTTTAGTATTTGAGAACATATTTGACCAACAGTGTTAGAAACTTCTTTACACCCTTAAAATAAATGTGTTATAAAATATTTCTCTGTGATCTGTAGCTTCAGATCTGACTTTTTTTTAATTTCATTTAAATGAAAGCCTTCTGTTCTTCAAAACAAAACAAAAAACAATTTCTCACAGGAAGTTGATGTCATTTGTGCTCCACTGAGTCCCCAGTCAAATTACACAGTGTTTGCTGAGAGAAAATGCAGAGCGCCACCACACAGAGAGTCCTGACCAAACCAGAGTCCTTGGAGAGAAAGCTGATGTCACCGCTGCACATTGCAGATGGATGATGTGAAGGTCAGTCCTGGGTCTGTGATTAAAGGAGTCCAGATTGTTCCAGGAGTCATGATGGGTATTTATGGACCACAGCACAGCTTCGTGTCCTTCTGCCCAACAAAATGTTCTTCAGTCTTTTTCTAACTGTGGTGTCACAGACTTTAACATTTGATGTGGTGCCTGAGGCCTATAGGATCTGAGATTCAGACCCTGGGAAATGTATTAAATATTAAAAAAAAAAAAAAAAAGGTTAAAAATAGCTGATTCTTCAAAAGACACATTTTGTCCCTGGACATCACCAAAGTTGGTAATAAATAGCTTAATAAATTTGTAATGCTTGTTAATGTCTTATAAATTGTTTGTTAAGGAATCTTATTCTTAAGTGTCCTTAAGGGTGATAAAGCTGTCCTGCGATAAGTCCCGGCATCTTTTGTTTTGCTATGTGCCAAAAACAGACAAATGTTTTCCATAAATTGAAGTCTTTAGAACAACTTTTGTAGATGTGTTCACAGATACTCATCGCCTCCAGCAGCTTTTCTTCATTCCATCCATTGTTCAAGCAGTTATACATGAATCCTTTCCACCTTAAGTAGCCAGCATTTAAAAAAGTCCAACAATCATGGAGTTGTTGACAAAAACTAATTGTGAGAGCTCTATATTTTGAGCTGATGATGGTATCAATAAGTGGTCTGCTTCCTGCAGAAAATGAATCTGCCTTGAGGTTTCCTTAAACTTCCATACCAGAAAGGTACGATGAACTTCATTTGATCACAAAAAAAAGCTGGAACGTTTCACATCTTCATTTGGATTGGCGGGATTCTCTTTTTTTGGTCAACTGGCATTGACGTTCTTTGGACTATCGTGACCCTTCAACGCAATTAATGTAATTCCCTACAGATTCTGAAGGGGAGAAAAGCAGCTTTGCTCTGATTTGTAACACTTTATGATGAGATACTAATTTCTCTAAACTGAAAAGGCTGCTCAAACTAGGACATTACGCCGTCCATTGACAATTATACATAAAACCGTTTCTGCAGCTCCTCACTGCTCCACGTTTTCCAACTTTTTCATAATTCCTGCGCCTTCAAATTCATGCTGAGACATAGAGAATACAACATTTCCTACCTTGCTTCTCTTCTTTTCTTTGCTCTTTGGAAAGCCTTTTTGCATTCAAAGTGAACCAAAGTGAACTGTACCAGAGTTCACATGAGCTTTACCACATCCTGAAAGAACATATTATGGTTGCAGTCAAAAGTCAAATGTGCCTTTAGCTTTTGTTTGTTATGTTCCTCTCTTTGGATTTCCATCTGCTAATTGGTCAAATTGTTTTCTTTTAAAGTCTATCTCCATCTATATATTATCTATTTTTAAATAATTTCCAGTGTTCTTTTTATGAGATGCCATTTTTAGCCAAATTCAAAAAGGCTGAGTTGTTTTTTGAGACATATTTTCTGCAGAGCGGCAGGAGTTCATCAGAAGTTCTCATCTGGGTTGTGGGCGGGACTGTTGCCATGGAAGTCAGCTCTGCAAATTTCATCATCAGCCCTTTGTTTACTCTCTCTCCTGTTAGCTTACAGCTGCTCACAAGCTCAAACTAACATTAGCGTAGCAAAAAAACAAAGACCTTAACGGATCTATTTGTCTGCCAGTGGATGCTTCATAACTGTGGCGGAGATGGGAGACTTTGGCCCGCTCGTTGCAGTTGCTGCTCCAGAAAGACGAGCTTTTTCAAACATCCAGTTTTCATCTGCTGCTGATCCAGCACAATTTGAATAAAGAAATACTCAGAAACACAGTTTTTTTCCTACATTTTTTATGCACGTCCTCCATTATGAGAAAAATGCTACAAGAACATGTTAAAAACACAATTTTCATTGGAGTGGGTCTTTTAGTAAATTGTTTAGGAACCCTCAAGTCACACTAGCAGTTACTTAGCCGGTCATTTTAATTTCTGATCAGTTTGGTTCAAACTCTAGATGTTCAAAGTGGGACAGGGAGGTGTGTTTACTTTCTGCACATCGGACACATGGACAGTTACTCGAAATTGTCAAGAAGAGCCACATGTGCACATCTTCGTAATCTGATCAAAAGAATGCTGACACACATTTATGTGTTAGGGCACACGCTTGCTCTGTGATTAGAAATTAATGCTTTCAGGGAACCTGCAGAACCAGGGAGCTATTTCTGGACTCCAAATGATCTTCATCTACCCCCCCCCAACCTGAGCCCATCACTCTGCCTGCAGACTCTTATCATGCCTGTGACAGCACCAGGCTGCTGTGGCCGTGCCACACCACACCTCGATGTGTGTGTGTGGTCAGATGTCAGGTCATTCACCGTGGTGTTCAACAGTAAAATTCTGCCCTCTATAGTCCACTGAAAGAGCTGCATCCTGCAGCGGGACTCCAAAGGGACAAAGAGGATCCATTCAAACCTAAATTTTTTAAAAAAAAACAGGTCATGTCAGTCCTGATCACTTCCTTTTAATCCTGTAATTTTTCCCCAAAACACAAGAATAAAAATGTTTTGAATTTGAATCAGAAAAATTCTGAATCTGATCATAACAGTCAGTTCATCCGGTTTGTAAATCTCCATCAAGTGAGTAGTACAGATTCATGAGGGTTTTTTGGGTGGAAAAGCTCCCACGATCCATCAAAAAAAATCTGTCCTCTGTGGAGTCACATCTGCTTTATTTCATTCCAGTTTTTGTGATTTTTTTTCCTGCACTCACTGATCATCCCTTAGACCAAAAAAGGGTTGTGACTGACAGCTAAAGAGGAAACAAGAAGGAAACACAAACCCATTAGGGAGGCATGAGAGTGCACACCTCTGGAAAATGGGTCTGGGGGATGAGATGAAGGAAGGAGCGATGGAGGGCTGAAGGAGAATTCAATCAGGAGGGATGATAGAGACAAAGACGAATGAATGCGGTCAGACAGCACAAACAAGTTGCTTTGAGTTGTCTGTGGTGATGCATCACACACAGCGTCAAATTACACAAACGAGTTTGGATGGAGGACGACGGGAACGAAGGGGGAACGAAAACACGGATGAGGAAAAATGAGGCAAAACTGCACAGGACTGAGCTGTTTGAGTTCGCACCAAACGTCTTCAAACTGTACATGGTGGACATGCACTAGTAAACAGCAGAAGAAGAAGCCCTTCCCTTCTTGTCTGGTGAGAACATACTATCAAGAACTCGCGTTTAGCGCATTCCTGAACCCACATCAAATGCAATCGGCATCAAATAAAACTTTATAAACAGTGGGATTTTAGATTTGTACATACAGAGATTACTGTGTTTCTTCATTTATAGCAGGATTTAAGGTCTAAACATATCCTGCAATAGGTGAAATACACAAAAAATGATTAAAGATGTTTTAAGGTTGTAAAACTCCTCAATACACACGATGTACACTGTTCTCAGACAGACTTGTTCACACATTTCACTCTAGTTCAAACCTTCAGAGATCAGTATTATAGAATAAAGCCAAAAACCTGATAGAAATGGAAGATGCACGTAAATGTGGTAAACTGAACTCATGCTAGACAGGACACTGATTGACAAGGTCAACAGCCAATCAGGACACAAAACCCAAAGTACTGGGGAAAAAAATCCCAAATTGCACTTAACAAATCCACAAAAAACATTGAGAGGTGAACTGTGAGGTGCACAGAATGGAGATTTTTGTTTTTCTAAATAAGATTTATGATCCAGAAACATCAAGGCAAACTTCAGAGTTGTTCTTTTTGCTTTTTTCTGGCACCAAACAATTTAATGAAGAGTTTTTTCCTTTTTCTGAGCATAAAGTGTCAGACCATTGGGCACATTTTTCTAAAACAATTCGAATTTTCACAATGTTTTGCCCTAATTTGTTTTTTTCTCCCTTCATGGTAAAATTGTGGGTTGTTTGTTGTTGTTTTTTTTTAGCAAAAGTACATTTTCAAAAGCTCACATTAACTCAGTGTAGACTTCCTGCTGGTTTGGTGTTTTTCGGTTTACTTGCTCCATGCTGCTTTGTGTGCTTAAAACTGGCTATAAAATTTCCAGCTCTCCTAAAAATCTCTTTAGGAAAAAGTTCTCTTTAAAGAAATTACAGATTATAACAGCATGAATGCAGTGGGTGAGTTGTCATATTTAAGTTCACAGAATAAAAACCACAAAAAAGGTCATTTGATTAAAATATCCATGATCCTATGACCTCTGACCCCTGATGCTGAGATGAAACTAATTTTCTTTAACCGCAGTTTTCCGGTTCTGCCGATGAATGGAAACCAGAAGGGATGAAACACTGAGAAACACAGGGGACTTTTATTTTTAACACAGTCTTTTATAAAACATAATCACCCAGCAATTAGACTGCAGCGACATCAGAATGAAGCAGCAGAAGGCAGAGCAGGACCCGTGACCCGCTCCCCTTCAGCCGGCCAAAAAATGGAAAAAAGGCTTCTTCATGTTGGCAAGAAATGTCCTCAGTTTCTGCGCCGGTGTCTGTGGAAGTGTCAGTGAAAACGCAGACATCACAGAGCGTGTGCGCAGCTCCTGAAAAGCATCGTCCTCAGCTCGGTTTTGCAGCTTGGCATGCTCTCCATCTAAAGGTACGGATCACGCGCGACGGGTTCACGCGTCCTCAATGCTGCCAGTCGTATGTTTGGACGCCGGCCCGGGCCCGTTGGCAGAAACTCGAGTCACAGATGAGAGTCCGTGCATGGCAACAGACAAACAGGCAGAAGAAAGAACACAAATTGGGAGAGAGGGCCATGAAAATGTGCGGTTCAACAGGCACCAAGAGCAAAAAAGGAAGCACTGAAGACCTTTAATAATCTGTTACTGTTTACATCTGCACACATGTGCACATTTGTATGTGCGTCACATCCAGCTTCCCAGAATTCTCCATCTTATTGCAAAGTAAAAGCAAAGCTGATTTATTATGCTTTTCCCTCAACAGGATATTACAGCTGCTGATTAGCATAGCGGTAGAGGAGTGTGCACACACATGCATGTGCACGCACAGGCCTGCTCACTGACTCCAGTGGTAATTTTTGAGCTGTCAGAGATTTTAAAACAAATGGAAACAGAGAGTCATGACCATTGAAAAATGTGTGTGTGCGTTCTCGTATTTGTATCATAAAGAGGACCGGATGTATTATCAAAAACGGTAACGAGTTTTTTTTAGATGTGAGTGCATTTTAGCTAATCCTCACACCATTGCATGGATTTTTAAAGGATAATACTCAGTTTTATGCTCTGCGTTAGCAAAAATCTAGATTACATTCCTACAGTGTATATGCTTACTTGAGTACATTTTGATGTTTTATGCATAGAGAAAAAATGTCTATGCACATGTTTCTCTGCAGGCGACAGGTCGCAGCAAACATTTATATAATACATAGGAGTGAAGTCTGTGAGACGCAGGCATGTTGTACAGATTTTTCACTTTTCAACCCCCAAAAATCCTGGGCACTGCACAAGGGTCCAATTGGTGCTGTTCATACGATAACTGCACCCTCCCTGGGCCCCTGTTGAGTGATCTGAGTGCTGCTGATGGCTAAAAATTAAGAAATTAGACAGTAGTTTGTGTGGGCATCCTACCGGTGTACTACGGGCACTTATGTAGGATTACATTACCTGTAAGGCTGCTAGGTTGGTGGCTCGTGGAACTATTCTGCCACAATGGATGGCCTTAGTCTGCCTATGGGAGTGGCAGAGGTTGCTTAGGACTCTGGACCTTCTGGGTACATGGGTGCAGGGTTGAATGGGTGAATATGGGTTGAACATTGGACTGGGCTTCAGGCAGCAAGGGCTTCCTGTCTTTGCCCAGGCTGGGTCCCACATACTCTTGTGCTCTCTTGTTGTGATGGGAGAGGTTCTTGTGGCCTTTGGATCTACCTCTGTGCGTGTGGACTGACATTCTAGGAACGTCGATTGAAGAGGTTTTGAAGAGCACATAAACTGCCCATCTGGCTGGGTTCTTCACCTTCACATCTCAGTCATGCCATTTTACACACAAGCACACACGCCTCAGCTCTGTATAAACATACACTTGTATGTGTGGAGGTAAGCTACAAAACATGTAAGACATTTGCGTATGTTTATGTTGGTATAAACACAAGTAATTGGGTAAGAAACTAAATATGTGAGTGCATGAGTTTGCATTGATTTGTACATTTGTGCGACTTCATGTTTGCATAGATGTCTGTGCGTGCTGTTAGCCTCGTGCTTCTTGTTTGTTTGTTTTGTTGTTGTTTGTATTTGATTTGTCTCTGTAATGTTTCTTTGTCTTTCTATTACTGTGTGCACCTCCTCTTATCCATGTTTTCCCAGCAACCCCCCGAGCTTACGATGCGTCTTCTGATTGACCCAAATTGTCATGTGACCACAGGATTTTTCCACACGATGGAGCATTAGAGCCATAAAAAAAAACAGAGGAATATTACGGGATTTAAGTCCAAATGAACATAACGTCCAACAAGTGAACCAACAGCAGCCGATTAGCTTCTTGTACAACTCAAAATGGTCAAACTGTCTTGGATTTGAGCAGGTAAGCTAATGTTTATTGATAACGTTACAATTGTTTGGAAGCTCTTTTGTTTTATTCACGCTTATTTTTATTTTTTAATCATTGATAGGTGGCTTGCAGGATCTCTGCAGTGAATGTTGATGAAACCATGGATCTCCCTCCACCTTTCTATCTCCATGAAAGACAAGATCTCCTCCAAGTCTGTGTGATGCTTATATCTGAAGAGGCCCAGTTTTCGGCATATTCTTTTCAGTGTTCTTATGCTAATAATGGTTAACATTTTGAGTCGCCAAAAGGTTCTGAATTTCTTTGTTTATTAAACCTATCTGGAAATAAAACTTCACGGAATTCTCCATCTTCACGCACGGCTCAGATAAACTTTGGAGTTTTTTTCTCTTTAATTTATGGCTTTTTTCTAATAAATGTAAATGCTTTTTTTAAGCATAAAAAGCATTTACATTCTTGTAAATGTATGTCTTTTTTTCTTGTAAATGTATGTGTTTTAAAGTCGTCGTTGAAACTCAAACATATAAAACTTTAAAACATACATTTTCAAGAAAAAAGTCATAAATTTAGCTTATGACTTTTAAAGTAATAAATATGCAACTTTATACTCATAATGTAACAGATACAAGTTTTTCTCCTAAATGTATGTGTCTTAAAGATGTAAATTTACACCATTTAAAGTAATACATTTAAGACAATTAAATTAATACATTTACAATTTCAGAACACGTAAGTTTACGAGAAAAAAAGGTCACAAATTAAGCCTATGACTTTTAAAATTGCAAATATACAACTTTATCTTCGTAATTTAACAGTTACAAGTTTTTCTCATAAATTTCTGTATTTTTTCTCATAAATTGACGTGTTTTAAGTCGTAAATTTACAAGATCTAAAGTTATAAATTTGCAACTTTAAAACACGTAAAATCACAAAAAAGTCCTAAATTTAGCCTTTGACTTTTAAAGTTGTAAATAAATGACTCTATTCTCATAATGTAATAGTTATGACATTTTCTCGTAAATGCTTGTTTTTTTCTCATAATTTTCTGTGTTACAAAGTTGTGAATTAGCAACGTTTAAATTCACTAATTTACAACTTCAAAACACGTACATTTACGAGAAAAAAAGGTCACAAATTTAGCCATTGACCTTTGAAGTGATAAACAACTTTTTTCAAATAATTTAACAGTTACAACTTTTTTCACATAAATGTATGTCTTTTTTCTCATATATTTCTGTGTTTTAATGCGGTAAATTTACTATATTAACATAAATTTACAACTTCAAAAAACACGTGCATTTACGAAAAAAAAGTCCTAAATTTAGCTTATGACTTTTAAAGTTGTAAATACACGACATAATTCTCATAATTTCGGTTACAACTTCTTTCTCATAAATTCCCAACTTTAAAGTCGTCCTCCAAAAAATGCTTTGGTTTGTAAACTGGCCCTAATACTGCGTTTTATCTCCATCTCTTCTATACTCCAGTTTTTTCTACTATTGAATAAAACCGTCACTCTTGTCTTCACTTGTTTGTTTCGTTTGATGATCTAAATTCTTTTGTAATTTGGTTTTTGAAAACAAATCCTCACCAATGGAGCTAACGATGAGCTTTTGATTGACAGGAAACACAAAAAAAAAAGACTGTCAGGTGAGACAACAGAGGATTATGAAACTCCTCCGATGCGTGCCAGCTACCTTAAAAATGTGAGAAAATGCTTTTCTCCTTAATCTCGCCACTCATCCTCCATCCCCTTCCCATAAATCTTGCAGGCTCCACTGTTATTATTGATGATGAGGAGGATTACTCAAGGACAGGTGCCTTGTTAGAGCCAGACTAGGTTGGTCTATCTGAGACTTAAATCTGGCAGCTCTACCTCCCCTCATCTGACACTGTTGGATGAGGGGGTCAATCTCCAGCTCCACTTCCACGCCTTGTTCCTCTGGACGACCTCAGGAGGAAAAGGTAGAGTCCATCATCTCTGATGAACTTCTGACAGGTAGAGTGTTGTTAGATAGGATGGGGGACTTCCCTCTGAAAGGATTAATGGTAAGGGGGCCTCAGCATCCATCACTGCATCAGCCCAAGAGAGAGCTGCCGATAAATCTGAGGAGTTCATCTGGTTGCACACGGGTTCCTTCACAATAAAGGATCCAGCTTCTCTGGATTTGATTCATGTAAATATTTTTTTGAAGAATAAGGTCAGGGTAGACTGAAATGTAAAACAAAAAAATATCCGTATGCTTTTTGACTGATTGAGTTTGAGATTAATCTTAAATTTGTGATGCATCAGCACTGTTAGAAGTTTTACCAGTTTATTGTTGGTTTCATTTTAAATGATTACAAAACTCTAAAATTGGAATGCAGAAAAACTGAAAAACAACAAACAAAATAAGCGTAAAAAATATCTCAATTTTGCCCAGTTTTAACTGTAAATACTAAACAACTTAGAAGAGTCAAAAATTTATGGGAAAATATTTTTAAAAAAACATTAAAAATTCTATAATCCCTTCTAAAAACTGAATTCAAATCATTTTGAAAAATGTATTGCCACAAAAAGCCCTAAAAAGACAACATCTTCAAAGGACAGGCCTAAAAATCTGAGATTTTTCTCTGAAATAATTTGTGAGAATTGCAACTCCTTTTGAATGGAACACAAACAGTCCACCTTTCTTTAATAAATTAAAAGGTACCAGACATTTAGTGCAGTCAGTGTTGGGGTAACATGTTACAGAAATGTAGTTAATAACGCATTGCGCTATTGCAGGGTTGGAGATTGGTCAAAGTAAGATGGAGGAAGAAAGAAGGAACGTGTAGGGCCAAACAACATTTCAGTTAAGTGCAAAATGTCCAGGTGATAAACTGCTCTCTACAGCATCAATCTGTCCAAGTAAAGAAAAATCAAAGGGAAAGTAAAGTAACCAGTAGTCAATTACTTTTTATAATAGGTAATGAGTTACGACATTTCATTACAATTTCATCAAAGTTCTAAGCTCAGTCAGGCTTTAGTCGAATCAAATGTTTTAAACGGCGTCATCATTTCACAGCATAGATGCAGCCTCATCTCCACTCTGTGACAAATTGAGTTCCTCCATATTCAATCAGGGAGCTGCTGGTCAAATCCCCAAGCTGCTAGTCAACATAAATGAACCTAAACAGCTTTGGTTCACTGTGTAAGCAGGCTCTAATGAGTCTGAGTGCTTTATGTAACACGAAGCACAGCGTTCTACGTCTCCCAAGCGCGAGAGGATGCTGCACACGGCGGTGATGAGGGAGGATGAAGAAACTAGAAGAGACAGAGCAGCAAAGCTGGAGGGCAGCGTTGGTATCGGTGTCTGGATGGGCCAACAACACAAATCATCATTGTCAACTTTATTTTGAGCAGATGAGAGCAATCGGACCAAAGGGCCGGCAGCTCTCGCCAGAGTTTGTTCTGGGATCAAAGGAAGTTTTAAGACATGAACAAATAACTAATTTGACATTTGAATGAGCAGAAACTGAGATCTCAGCAGCAGTTGAAGCAGCTGTGAATAAAAAAAGGCTATTTCTATCATTTCAGGATGTATTCCAGTCCAAAAGCAAAAGCTTGTTTTCCTCTTTTGAAAGAACTGAGCATTTGCTAAAACTCCCAGGAACCTGAACCGAAACTGTTCGGCAGAATGTTTTTTCCTAAAACTACGGTGCAGGGCCAGACGTCTTCATTCATTGAACTCCTCTTTTGTGGAACTAACTGCCTCAGTTGGACTGCATGGTGGTGAAGCGGTAGGCGCTCTTGCCTCCTGGTTTGAATCCTGGCTGTGTGGAGTTTGCATGTTCTCCCTGTGCATGTGTGAGTTTTCTCCAGGTATTCCAGTTTCCACCTGCAGTCCAAAAACATGCTTCATAGGTTCATTGGGGTTTCTAAATTTTGGGATTGTGTGGTACTGCAACAAACTGGTGACTCCTTCAGGGTGTACCCCACCTTCACCCTGGAGCAGCTGGGATAGGCTCCAGCATCCCCATGACCCCAAAACAAACTAAGTGGGTTCTGAAAATTGATAGATGGTATTAGGATTGGCATGGGCAACTCACACTTTTGGTTTTGCTGCAGATCTGGATGGTTTAGGATTCCTTAATCATTTGTCCAAACCGTTTGTCCTCTTTCTACAGTCTCTCTCATCCATGCAGGTCGTATGCCGTTGTTAAGTGACTAACATCTCTCTTTTCTCCTAACAGATGTTTTCAGTGACTTTGAGTTTGTCCACCTTCAACCTGTTCTCTGAATGTTCCAACATTTCTCTTATTTTTGTCCCTGTATCTGATGCTCCAATGATGTTCCATTTTTTTACCGTCATCTGCAGTCACAGAATCTTTTGCACCGTCAACTCCAGTTTCTTACCACAATTCAAAACCATGCTTTATAGGTTGGTTGGTGATTCTAAATTCACCCTTGACTGTGAGGCAGTGGCTCTGCGACGGACTGGCAGCCTGTCCGGGGTGTACCCTGCATTCTCACCCTAGCCTAGACCAACTGGGATAGGCTCCAGCATCCCAATGACCTTACATAGGACCAAGCAGTTATGATTAATGATGAGAACCTGGTTTAAAACTCAGTCAGAAACTATTTTTAGAAACTGCAGTCATTCGGGCAAGACCCTTGTGTGCAGAATTGAACCTTAATCCTCCAACAGAGAAAACTTGCTGACAGTCTGTGGACTCAAAGAGAAACTGGATTTGTGGCTTTAATATAAGCTAAGCTTCTCTTTAGTGTAAAAACCAGGTTTGTATCTGGAAAATTGATGATTTGCAGATGGTTGTTCTGTTTTTGCACATGTACTAGTCGTTTGTAGAAAAAAAAGAAAAAAAAAAAAATATATATATATAATATATGTTTAAGAATTTATATGTTTAAAAAAAATCTTAAAGACCCACTTCAATGAAAATTGTGTTTTTGGTGTTTATAACATGTTTTCTAATGATGAAGGACATTTGAAAAGAAAATTAGAATTAAAACTGTATTTATGACTATTTCTTTATTCAAATCATTGTGAATCAAGAGGAGATGAAAAAATACCGTTTGAAAAAGATCGTATTTTGTGAATTAAAAGACCATTGGGAACGCTTTCAAAATAAAAGATGATTGGAGTGGGTCTTCAAGAAAGAGTTAGTGATGAACTTTCCAAAAGTATTTTCCCACATGCATGATCAAGAACAACTACTAGTAAAAATGTACTTTTGTGGATTTAGCCCTTCTTAGCAGTAAAAAGACAAACAAAGACTTTTAGACTTTAATCATCAGACATCATTGTTATTTTTATCCAATTTGGTCCAGATCATTTTGATAATCCCATATTTTCCAAACTATATTTCAACAATGGCCTACATAAGTGATCGTGAGATTACTTTATGGGTTTGGTTTAATCCTGTACTGTTTCCTACAGAAAATTCCTCTTTTTAATCTCCTGTTAAAACATGTGTACAGTTTTTGTGGTCCTAAAACCATTCTATCATTGATATCTCCAACAACCTAAACTTTGACGGTTACTATGGCAACACAAGTAGACTATCACTGACTAACACTGACTATCAATGAGATTTTTTTCCCAAAAAAAAAAAGAGAGAGTTGTAAAGTTTTCTTTTTTCAATTCAACGGGTAATAATGTGAAATTTCTTTATTAAAATTTTTAAAAATGATTAAATTCTTCATGGTGGCATCACACTAGATAGTTTAGTCATGTGACCACCGACTGAGGCTCTGGATTAATGCTAATGTTTCAACAAATGTCAATGAAATGAAACTTTATTTACAAAACACAACATTTTACCTGATCAGCTAAAAAATATGAAGTAAAACAAAAATAAAAGCAAGTAAAGTATACTTTTTAATCCACAGAAAATCAGAGCTTTTAAAATTCTAATAAATATTTTCAGTGTCTCACAGGGTTCAAAGCCAATGACAAAAGGTGAGTTTGAATGTGGGATATAAAAGCAGGTAACCGCCAGGCTAGTGTGATGTACACAGAGTTTGTTCGATAGTTCGAGGCTGTGACAGAAATCCCCAAAATGCCGGCACACGAGCAGCAGGCTGGCTTTAAAAAAAAGGGCCAAAAATATCGCGGCTCGGGTCTTTCAGCGCCATTTTCCTTTGAGTCTCTCATGGAGGCCTGACAGACTAGCTGCGTTCAGATAGAGTTTAAGCAGCTTCCAGCAGTTCGTTTTTCTGAGCTTCTTTGATTTCACGTCGTCTCTCTGCTCATTAGCTTCAGTCATCGGCGTTAATAATAAAACAGGTGCTTTTCTTTTGTTGCTAATCTGTCCTATTTGCAATTCAGACACTTTAGGCCATTTCACTAGAGCTCATATTGGAAGACGGGGCCCAGAGAGCATTAATATTGGATGAAGTGGGAATATAATAATGTGAGCTTCCTTTGACTGGAGACGATCTGCTCTGAAAGACTCTGTCTGTCTCGGCTTCTGCAGCGATGCATGCGCAGGAATATTAATTACAGTGGAAGCATTGTGGTGATTACAATGATTACACTGATCCCACATTATGCAGCTACTGGGACAGTCTCCTGCAGGATGCCGAGCAGGTACCGAACAGAATTTTTCCACTTGATTCACTTTCCAGCGTCAAACAAATGAAAAAGTTCAGTTGGGTTTCTCTGGATGCTCTGTGTTGCCTCATAGTGAGAAGGCCTTGGATCAAATCTCAGCTGGGACCTTTCTGTGAGAAATTTGAATGATCTCCCGGTGCATGTGTGGATTTTTTTGTCGGGACCTTCGGCTTCCTTCCACAGTCCAAAAACAGGCTTCTTAGGTTAATTGGTGTCTCTAAATTGCCTCTTCAGGGTGAGTGTGTGTCTGATTCTGTGCTGACACAAGACTGGTGAACTTCCCGCTAACCTGCAAAGAACTAAACCAGAATACAAGATGGATGGATGGATGGATGGATAGATGGATGGATGGTTGAATAATG
>BSAI01000106.1:9827472-9950166 GCA_036245035.1 Adrianichthys oophorus
AAGGATGGAAGGATGGATGGATGAATGGATGGATGGATGGATGGTAGAATAATGGATGGAAGGATGGATGAATGGATGGCTGGATGGATGGTAGAATAATGGATGGATGGATGGATAGATGGCCGAATAATGGATGGATGGATGGTTGAATAATGGATGGATGGATGGTAGCATAATGGATGGAAGGATGGATGAATGGAAGGATGGAAGGATGGATGGATGAATGGATGGCTGGATGGATGGATGGATGGATGGTAGAATAATGGATGGAAGGATGAATAATGGATGGATGGATGGACGGTAGAATAACGGATGGATGAAACTCTATTCAACTCAATCAAATTGCTTTATGGATGCTCCCCTGGATCACATGGTTAAACAGGAGTTCATCTGTCCATCTGATTCTTGCCTCTTCTGTGTCAGACTGCAGTCCAGGTCTCATTAAAAAAGCATGACCCCTCTGGTCCATTGATGGAGTTTGTGTCTTCAATGGCCACCTCGGGGATCTGTTTAAAAGTAGCAACAGGAAAGACAAAGAAAAGACGACAGGAGGGAAGAAAACTACTATAAGAAAACTGATCTGAAGTCAAAGAAAAAGAGCAGATCATCCTGGAGGAGAAGCCAACTAACTGCTGCGCTTGTTTCTTGTGAAGATTTCATTGATTAAGGCAAATTAAAGCAGTCTGAGACTGGTCTACTTTTATTGGGTTTGAAAGAGAACTGCAGTGAGAAACCACAAGAGTACATTTAGCAGAACACTACTGTTAAATGAGTGCCAGGGGATAGAAGGACGGAGGAGTTGTCACCTAGAGTTAGAAGGGTTTTGATTGGTTAACCAAAACGCCGGTACCGTTAGCAGCTTCTGAGGTGTAAAACCATAAACCTTTGAATTGATGTTTGAGTCCCTGTTGACTTTATTACCATGAACAGCGCAGCTTCTGGACGTCAAATTCAACTGGACAAGAGGAAACAAAGGAGAAACGATGTGAGGAAAACATTGGCTGATTTAGATCTGTTGTAGTTCGTCGATGTTTTTTAACTATTTTGTGGCCATGAATTTTTGTATTTTGTCGACGCGTTTTAACTAGAGACCAGAGCAGTTGCTGGGTTACAGCAGAAGTCTAAGACGAGCATCTCAGAGTAGCTGCAGTGACGGGAATTTGTGGGAATTCTAAACTTGTCTTCCCCTCTGAGTCATGTTATCATGTCTGGCAGTTAAAACTCTAATGTTGTGACGGTTAATGAGGCAGCAGAAATCTGAAATCTTTTGTCTCTTGAATTGTCATTATTTATCAAATTATTCTTGCTTTGCGCTGTGTTCAAAAGAAACCCTCTTGAGAAAACCGTTTCTAACAGATCACATCTGTTGTTTACCGGCTCCCATTTCTGAGCCGAACTCCGAGCTTTGTTGTTGATGAATGTTCACACGGTTCTGCTGTGAATCTTCGCTCCCTTCCCACACGCTGTCATCTCCTCTGAAAGGACGTCGTTTCGTTTATTCTTTGTGTCTGAGTCAGACTCTGAACTCAGACAAAATCTGTTCTCGTTGGGGCTGAATTTAGCAGTGTCACTCACTAGAAGTGATGCAGACAGTTAGACTCATGAACTCTCCGGTCTTCAGGCTCCGAGCTGTGAGTTTCGGTCGGCTGTTTGGTCATTGGTCCTTTTTTAGACACTGATCTCATGGCCTGACAAGCAACTTTATTTCAAGAACCAAATGCCAATTTTTCAAAGAAGTAAAATGCTCCAGACTCATGGTCAAAAAACTGAGTTTAGCATCGACCTAATGGGACCAGCAGGTCAAGTGTAAATTTACTGTAACAATGTAATCCCATGCATTTCCATCTGACAGGTCTTTGTTTAGAAAGTTGAACTGTTTGTTGGAAGAAAACATCCTCTCAAATACACTGAAATTAGACCACTACAAAAACACAGAATTAACATACAGATGCTTTCAGGTACAGCATTGTTCCAGGCACCGGTACCAACTCTCAACATTTAAAACAAAATTGTTTTAAGTCAATTCAGCAAACATCAAAAGTCCCATCATCTAAATAGGCTACCCACTCCAATAAAAACCTGTTTTTTGTGTGTTTTTCGCACATTCTTGTTGCATTTTTCTCTTGATGTATAAAATGATTTAAGATTAAAACTGTTTCTGAGAATTTCTTTGTTTGAATTGTGATGGATCAAGAGTAGACATGATGCAGCATCTGCCATGGGCGGAGCCAAAGTCTTCTCTCCAATTCGGATTTTAGTTAATGTTAGCTTGGGCTTGTCAGGTGCTATGAGCCAATGAGTTTTATAACTAGAGGCGCTACACTAGCCTGTTTCCACTGTACAACATGCGTAAAGAGCTACACCATATTGGACACGTCAGCAAACAAGGAGACACAGCTTAGCAGATACAGTAAGATGACCGTAAAATGCTCCATTTTGGTCCGATTTTAGAAAGAAAAAAACTCATCATCATAAAAATAAGACCCCAGTGGTATTAATGTTTTTGTACAAAATGAAAAACATTTCAAATTTTTCTATAAATACATCATTAGGAAACACAATGCAGACCAGATGAATGGTTGTGATTTTATTCAAATCCACACACAGACTACGATTTACACAAACTGTTAGACTTCTTGGTCCGTGTTTCAAAACGAGTTCGTGAGTAGCGGACATCGCTTGCGCCGGTTGTATATGGGCCAGCCTCTGCGGCGCGACGCAGCAGGGTCAACAGTCGAACCGGTCCAGGGGGCCCTGCGGACTGGAGAGAGGGGACAATGCAGTCCATGGCAGAGACGGCACCAGGGGTAGCAAGGGGTTGCTATAGCAACTGCAAAAAGGCCTAAATTGAATGCTTTATCTGAAAAAACTGTTCATTGTGCACAACTTTATTGCATGTCATCACTTTTTATTTAACATTGAATGTTTTTCATGCTTGTCTATCGTTTATTTTGTGTCTTTTCATTATTCATGCAAAAAGTAACAATAAAAGCTTTGAAGTCATTGAGATTCACCTTATCCAGGTGAATCAACCTCCAGGAAGCCAAAGAAAATCTTCTGTCATCAGGAGAAAGTTGCTGAAGGTGCCGGACAGTAATGAGATGAAATTTTTGCTGATGCAGAGAAACTCCTCGGTCCAATTAATAATAAAACTTCTCCTCAAAGTCCACCTTCCTCTTTCTCTGAACTTGTGTTTAATTTATGCTCAGAGGGCGCCAACTTTCCATGATAATGCTGCTCCAACAACTGCCCTATGAAAAAAAAGGGGGTCAGTGAGAGTTGAGAGGCCGCGCTTCCAGCTCGCTTTCTCTCACACGTGATGAAGCTGCTGTGCTCGCGTGTGAGCTCAACTCCAAAGATCAAACCAGGACAAAAGGAGCAAAGTCGGGTCAGCTGTTTCGGAAATAATGAGCAAGCTGGGATTATTGGAGAGGACGGCCATGGATCCGACAGTTTTGGTGGGATGTCAGACATGTTGACGTGTCTGCGTGAAAGCATTTGAGAGGCTGCAGATTGTTTGAAGGCATCCAGACTTACAAAGACAACATTTTTATGACTTTAGAGCGCTGGAGCTGGAAAAAGAACATCTGAAATAATAAATCCCTTCAACAGAAGTCCTCCAAGTAACTATTTTGAGGATTGCAGATGTAATAATTAATGGAAACTACTTTCCCCAATCAAACACACTGACAAGGCAGGCTGATGCTTTGGATCCTGAACGCAACAGACGGTGTTGACGGGGCTGAAAATGGATATCAGACAGAAAGAAAATAAGTCCACCATGTTTGTCTTGATTGATAAAACTTGAATTGTTCAAATGTCTTGCTATTTGTTTATTTTTTCTTTGTTTTATGCTTTTTAGTCTTTGTCAGTGGTTGTTTAACGGTTACCCTTTAAACACCTGAGAAGTCGCCTAAGTATCAAACGCTGTTTAACAGACTGTAAAGTTTACGTTTGCATATAAAGTGGAGGGAAACCAAAGTTTGGGTAATAAAGAGTTAAATAAAGTCCAATTTGTTTTTTTTCTATAATACATGAGATCATCCATATTCACTTTTACATGATCTCAAGTATGTGTAGCTGCATAATTTATGGTTTTTCTATGGGGGGCCCTTTTGGAGCAGCTGCTGCTCTGGTAGGGGTTCTGAAGGACAGATGTTGCCTCAGGAAAGAGGTCCATGAGGCTTGGAGGGGAAGATTCGGTGGAAAACAGTAGACGACACTCCTGGAAGAACACCGTCAAAGACACAAACTGCTTGTGAGGCTCGAGTGACGGACGGCGATGTGGTTGGAGCCATCTGACCTCTGTCCTGCTCTCCGCCTGGTAAAAACTGCCTCCTGACAAACTGCTGAACAGATTCAGGCAATGATGGATGGAGAGGCTCTGGAAGGTGGATGCCACCTGGGAGAGCGCAATTCAGGGGGAGTTATCGACGGGCTGACAGGGACTGACAGTCAGGCTGTCATTGTTCGAAGTTTCTGCAAAAGGGGGGGGCTGCACTCTGTCATGACCGACCTGTAGGTGCATGCAAGAGTTTTTAATGAATCATCTCCTGTTTTCCTGCTTTCTTTTTGGCAGAAGGTTTAAATGATGGGACCTCGATGCAGTTACACTTATGCATTCTGTCATTTTTTTTTCAGTATGACATTTCTGTAAATACATGAATGAATGAGCTCAATAACTGCGCTTATTAAGTTGTTTAACATTACATGCATGTTGTTATGGCAACCCTTTTGAGGTGCATTCATATGAACCGATGGGAGGATTGTCATCATTTGTCATAAATCTGCTTTATTTTCATTTATTTTGGGCCTGTTTTTCAGCGTGACTTTAGAAACCCACTCCAGTGAAAACGGTGTTGTTGTTTTTAACATGTTCTTGTGGCTCTTTTCTCATGATGGAGGACGTATATAAAGAAAATTCAGTTTAAAATGGCATTTCTGAATATTTCTGTATTCATATCGTTGTGAATCAGGAGCAGACAAAAAAAATGCCGTTTGAAAAAGATCATATTTGTAACCTTCATTTTCTTGGCATATTTACTGGTTGAAGATGTTTTTTTTTCACCTGCTGAGGGTAGGTCCCCTCCAGGAGTGGAGACAGTTAAAGTTTTTTCACATGAAGTACTCAGGTCACCCTGTTAGACAAAGATAAGAAAGAACCGATGCAGAGAAAAAAACCTGAAGCAGAGATGCTTTTAGACCCGATGGGTCTGTTTTTGCAGGCAGAAGGTTACCGTCTGCTGTGAAAGATCACGACGCTCTACATCACCGCCTCCTCGGTGACAAGCAACCGCTTTAGCCCCTGTTTCTCAAAGCAATCAGAGCGGCTCGTGACCTTCATCCTGCACTCAGCAGGCCCGGTCTCTGTGCAATCCAACAAGCTGGGAGATGCTAGCACCATCCATCACACCTCACAGGAACCGAGGCGACGGCTGTCACGCAGGTCCTCGCTCACACTTCATTTTATGTGTTTATCTATGAGCTGAACACCAAATACAGCAAGGTCACCTCACATCATCCCCGTCTGCCAACAGTTCCTTCTGTCACGACCAAAGCTGTAGGTGAGAAATGGGCCAGGAGCAGTTTAACACCAGACTTCTCACCTTATTGAGAGCAAGTAAAGACCTCGGGCTCTCCAGGAAGTAGTCGGATGTTACACATTCCCGCCAAATGGAACGGCAGGTTTTCTTCGAGTTCTGTAAATTTTTCTTTTAGCATCTGTTCAGATTTTTAGGCTTTAGGATTTGTTTAGATTTTGTCCAAAACACCCACTCTGCCGAAAATCTTCTTTTTGGCGTTTTTAACATGTTCTTGTAGTATTTTTCACATGATGGAGGACATAGATAAAATAATTTGAGATTAAAACTGGCCTTCTCAGTATTTCTTCCTTCAAATCGTGATGGATCGAAAGCAAATAAAAACCTGCAGTTTTAAAAAGCTCATATCTGTGACGCAGCAACGGAAATTAGCCAAATTCTGCTGCATCCAAATTATCCATCCAGTTATCCATTATGCATCCAAATACAAATTATGGCCAATCCAGGACTCAGAATACACACAAAAACCGATTGATTTTATCCAGAATATGAGATTAAATCTTCTGATGGCAAAACTAACAGTTATTTCTTGATGATGAAGACACCATGAAGTAACAGAAGGAATTGGCTTTGCCTGTTTTGGAGCCGAGGATGTCAATCAACGCCCATCTGGAACAACTTGTGCACTGTGAATAAGTTCTAAAATTTGGCTAAAGTTAATGTATTTGTGTCCAACCTGACATGTAAAAAAAAAAAAAAAAAAGTTAAAACAGCTTTCCAACAGATTCAGACTGATCTGGAAGACGGATACACCCTTTATTGTTTTGTAATCCTAGACATTTAAACGTTTGGGATTAAAAGGATCTTTTTGTTAATTCTGCAGTATTGGAAGGTTTTTTTCATCTATTCAGACCAATAGTTCTCAGTTTTTTACCAACACTGTGGATTATATTTTTAGGCAAGAACCGCCAAACCCAAAGCAGTTTTAACCCTATGGCTCAGTTTCAACAAATATCAAATGTTTTACAGAGACAGAAAAAGTTACAAATGAAGATTAATAATCGTAATGACATGAAAATATTTGGAAAAAGAAAATTGAATACAATAAAGCACTGAGTAAAAAAAATACTGTGAAAGTACAGACTATTGTGGTTGAAAGAACTGTCTGCCCTGCACCATTGGCTGAAACTCCAAAGAAATCCAAAATGTCTGATTGCAGAGTTTTTAAACTTTTTAGCTTTTTCGAAATAAACAAGTGTGATATATGTCAACTCTGATTTTAATGATTTCAAGCATTTAAAATATTTCAATACTACAATAAAATTACAAAACAAAGAAACAACAAACCCATTTCAGACATAAAGCAACAGAGAATGCATTGACGAAGATGATGCCAGTGTAATTACTCATGATCATAGACTTTTTTTCAGTAATGCAAACACAGAACCCCCCCTGCTTTACAAAGAAGTGTTCTGGTTCCCATGACAGCATCTTCTCCTCAGGAGAGCACCTTTTCTGGGGCATTAAGAGCCTCTGATGGAGCCTTATCTGCTGACCTGCAGACAGGTGAACTTGTGCAAACTTTGCTACGTAATAAGGTCGTTTTTGACAGCAGCCAGTTTCCTTTCATTACCTCCGTCTGTCACTTAGTGTGTGTGTGTGTTTGTGGCTCTGACACGTATCGACCAAGAATTAAAAGGGTTTCAGGACTCAGCCTCAGATCAATACACAAATACTTCAGCAGCTCGTGGATAATTCCCACTCTGAAACGCCTAGTCCTCGAGTGGCTTCAATCATTCCTGCAGGCACAGCCGAATGCACTCCTAAATTACTTTTATTTGAGTTTTATTAGCAGTTACGTGATAATATGGCGGTGATTTATTTCTCCACTTGGCTTTTTTCGCTCTCTCTTTTTTTTTTTAAGTGCGCTGTCAGTCAGCAGCAGGGCGCTACGTTTGCACGTCGAAAAGTTTTGACTTTCTTCCAAGGACTGTTTCCTTTTTTTTTGTTTTTCCCTTGAATTCTTAAAAAGTTTTTTTCTTGGAAAATAGCTTGCTCCTCATTTTCAGTTGGATTCACGTTCTCTTTAGTTTGAGTTCTGCAGATTGTCAGAGTTTGAGGAACCCTCCGTGAGCAGAAGATGCTCAGCAGGAGCTTAAAAACACCAAAAGAAGAAGAAATCAAGAGGCAGCAGGTCAGCCGTTGGCGAGTTTTTGATGACAAATATTCCCTTACGTGTAATTAAATCAACATTTGCTGAATTTTGTGATCTCCCTTTACAAAACAATGTCACAAATCAGTTGATGAGTCCACAACTAATGTTGCACTGATGAAATGTTTGCAACATTTTAGAGAACAAATAGATCAATTTTTCTTTTAGAGTTTGTAGAAATAACAGTTGTAGAAATGTTCCACCAAAAAACAAAAAAATGATGTGGTTCCAAAGATGTGACGGGAAATGTTCATGCTATGGCGCCCCCTCCTGTAGGATTTGCTGAAGGAAGTTCAGCAAAAAATCCTCTGCTCGTCGTTCATTTCATGCAGGGTGAACTCAGAGTTTACATTTTTTTGCACATTTTCAAATAAATAAACTGCATGCACCCTTTCTCTTGGTGCTCCCTCCTGTTTGTATTTAAAAAAAAAGCTGCTTTTATTTTTCCTGATGCTCTCCAGGTCACGCAGCCTTTTTTTTTCCAGTAGCGTCGCCCCCGTGGCTGAAAGTAAAAATCCCGTCGACCACGCATTGTCTACCCTTTTTATTCAAGAATAAAGCTCGATCGAACCTCCGAAGTAATTGATCAGTTAGAATAACAGCTGGCATTTCTACATTTAGTACAACTCTGCAGGTTTTAATCACTTCAGCTGAGCGTGTGAAAGGTCAAGTAGGAAAAAAGTGCAACCTGAAGGTGGCGTCCTTCAGAAAAGTGGAATCTGGTTTCAGCGGTGGACTGTTTTTCTTGTCTTGACATGTAGAACACATGCAGTGCTTTGTTTTTTTAAGACTCACTAATAACTCCATTCATTCATCTAAATTTACACGGTTGCTATGGTGATTTCATGCGGCGTTGGTGATTTGGGAGGGAAAAACGGTGCGTCCAGACAATTTTAGGATAATTTAGGATAGATTTTCCTTATTTTCTTTTCTTGGATAGAGTTCTTTGAAATAGATTTTGACTCCGCCCCCCTCCCTCACTTAATTGTTGACTACACAACACACAGATACAAATGAACCTGCAGAAGAGTCTTTTCAAGCTGAGGTCTTTTACAGCACAAACCCAGATGTGCTGCAGACTCTGAGACCACCTCCAGCACCTCAAAGCCTCTCCAGCCAATTTAAACCACATAATCACGCCGCAGAACAGCTCAATTGAAATAAAATGGCTTCAGCTCCTTCCTGTGAGCGCCTGTTCTTCTGGCTGTTGCAGGACGGTAACACTTGTTCCACACAAAGCCGAGCGTGTCGACTGCCACTTCTTGTAAAGAGAGAACGAGGAGGGCGAAGCGGGGGCCCTTGTCAGCAGGATCCCCGCGCTGATCTGTTGTTCCGGCTGCTCAGCTGAAGTGTTTCTTTGACGCCACCAAGCAGGTGAAACCGCACCGGAGACCCTCGGTTGCTGCTGAGAACTCAAAGGATTTTTACATTGAAACTGTTGCTTTTTGATTTTCTGCAAAAGCACACTTTTTAATCTTACCAAGAATGTGTCTAGTTCTCCATGTAAATAAACTCATAAGTCGTAATGAAAGCCACAGGGACTCACAAATTTAGTACAAAATGAAAGCTTATTCCAAGAAAACATGGCTTACTGTATTTTCTGCACTATAAGGTGCACTTAAAAACTTTTTTCCAAAAAATAAATGAAACAGTGCTAAAATCCAGACCCCCATCTATATTCTGGTTGTGTTTACTGATGTCGAAGTGATTTTGAGAGGTAAGCGGCGCTCCGTCTAAACAGAATAATCTACATGAAGCCAGTTCAGACCACTTTAGTTGAGTTTGGAGAGAGTTCCAGCAGCAGAAAAACTGAAGGCTTGTTTCCCAGTTTCAGTTAGAACACGGGAAACATGAAAAACATGTCATGAAATGCCGTTCTCAAAACTAAAAGGTCATTTGGCCAAACACACTTACACTTCTGCACAACAGTTCAGCTTGCCAGAAAAAGCTAATTTCTTTCCCAAAACTCATCAGACCGGCTTCAGAAGCAGATTCTTTTTGCGGGTAAAGAGCCATCAAAATTGTACAGGTCCTTCTCAGTTACACTGGCTCATTCTCATCCACTTGGTTCTTTTCTCAAAATAACTTGGATGCTTCAGCACAGCACCATGGATCACCATTTATAACCAAAAACAGTTTAGCTGTGGGTCAAGATCAGGTTTATTTCTCAAATGAACAGTCAGGGCCCTCAAAAACCATTGTCCCTTTGGCAGTGTGGAACTGCAGCTCAGAATGCTTAGATGTTTTGTCACTATTGAAGAGCTAAAGCTAACAGAATACATTTGTGTAAAATGTGATGTCCTCGCACGTACCATCCATCGCTTGCAGCAGGGAGCTCTGGTCTTGAGCCTGGTGTTCATACACTGTCTACCTCCAAGCAGAAAAAAACTCCTCAATTGGATTGAAAAAATGAGAATAAGATGGGAGTAGCACCATTAGCATTACTGTATGTGTGGCAAACCAGGCCCTGATAAGGGCCACGATGAAAACTGACATTGTCCCACGCAATGACATAGTGGGGTGGGTTTCATTTTCTGGGACCATTTCTAAAAAAAGACTGTCAAAAAAAAGTGAGAATCTTTTGTGTGTTGTATGGGGCTATGCTGGGTATGTGTGTGTCCAAACCCTTTTCAGAAATAGCAGCGCACAAAGTGATATTGGCCCCTCGCTGGCCAATAATGTCACGACCACGCCTGCAACCCTATGCCAGGTCGAAACCAGCCTCATCAACAAAAACAAGGATGGGAGGAGTTTCATTACCCTCCAATGTCATCAATCTCTGCTAAAGAGGAAAAAAGGACATAGGATTGTTCCATATTCTCCTCAACGAGCACAGTAGAACCTCAAACTGGCCACCACTCAAAAACTAGGATCCAGGCCTGTGCACAAGTACTGCAGGGCACATTCAACACATTGAATGACGTTCTGTTGTGAACAAGTACAAGTTAGTCTGGAGATTTGTCCATGTAGTTTCAAGAATGTCATTTCAGTTTCAAGGACTGAGCCAAACCAACTGAGAAAAACTACAAAAGAAACTTTGAACAGAATGGGACCTAGAACCAAACCCTGTGGTACGCCTTTCTTGGTCTCACGGGCAGGAGAAATGGAGCCGGCTATTTGTATAGGCTGTGATCTGTTTGACAGATAATGGACAAACCAAGTCACAGCTTGATCGGAGATACCAATATTGACCAGCGTATTTACCAGGAGATTGTGATCCACAGTGTCCAAAAGCTTTGCAGAGGTCAATAAAGAATGCACCACAGTATTTTTTACAGTCAAGTGCCGGGATAACATCATTTAAAACTTTCAAGGTTGCAGAAATGTATCAAAAATAAAAATGTACTTGTTATAGCTAGTGAAATCCTCCCCCCATGAGGAAAAATGTAGTGACCCAAACCTCAGCCAGCTGCGAACTTCCTGTCGGCTGTGAGGGGCGCCGGCCTTCTGTCCTTCCCGTCTTCGACATCAGCTGCTCCAGTGGCGACGAAGACAAGCGCAACGTGGCGTCTGAACTTCATGTGAAAATCTTCTGCTGGAGGACACGAGCAGACCCTCCTAATGAATTGCTTTGAGTCTGTTTCACAGCGAATTATCCGTCCCCCTCTCCACCCCAATTTTACAATTTGCTGTGTCATTTAGAGCTAATTGAGGGCCGCATTACGCTCACAAATAGGGTGATGCCGTTTATCGAAGGTCTGCGTGATGCAGAGGGGCTGTAAAGCAAACATCAATTGGAGGCCGCGCAGGCGGCGGGCGCTTCTCCTGGAGGCTGGGATCTCTGCAAACAACCTCTAATTATTTCTCAAAGGCGAACGGGGCCGGCGCTCATTTGACGGCCGCTTTTCTCCTCTTTGCTCTGATGGAGCTAATGAATGAGGTGAGGATTCACTTTGTTCTGTTACAATGGCTGCATTTGCATGTCTAATGTGAGCGGAGTGTGATATCAGATAGGAGTTCAGGTCAGAGGAACCGCCGTGACTCTCTTCTATGTTTAAAGCTTATTGGGGAAGGTCCCAAACAATTCTCAGCCAAAATACAGTGGGGGTCAGGTTTGTGCTACACCATAAGACTAGAGGATCTATCATTTATTTCTTTGTAATCATATCCAAACAAAATCTCTAAACTTTTACCACAGATCACTGGAGGCACCACACACCTCCAAAGGGACGGCTTCTGGCAACGTTGTTGCTGTGGCAACCATCAACAGATTTGTTGTTTGTTTTAATTAATCAATTAGAAGAAATTGGGTAGTTTATTTGATTTTTTTTAATAGGGTAAGAATCCACCAAAGTTTTAAACCCAGATCTCTGAAAGCAGAAATGATGCTTGGCAGAGTTTTGGTTTCTTCTACTCGAGATGCTGCCAAGAATTACAGAGTGCAGCTTTCAGTGACTCAAATCAGAGTCAAAGTTGTTTCAACACTCAAAGTCGGGATCATTTCGAGCAATAACCACATGACAACATGACTTAGGGTGTCTTCAGACTGAACGAGTCTATCGGTCCAGACCGAGTCCGTTTACTTTGGCCGAATATTGTCCGCTTGGTGTATTCAGACTGAAAATTTGTTCTGGATTATCGTGGAAAACAAACTCAGGTTCACTTTAGGTGACCCTTAATAACCATTTAACAACAACAAACACTGGACTTTACCAAAAACTGTTTGTTACATTGATCCAAACAAACAAATCCATGTATTTTTGTTACTTTTTAAAACTCTTTTGAGAACTTTATTTCAAGCAATTTTACTGAGGATATAAGAGTTCGGTAAGCACTTTAAAGTACTGATTATGAATTAGCATAAATGTCTCCTAATACTATATAGTCTTCCACACAGACTGACTGTTTATTTTGATAAAGCAGTCCAACTAAAGGCGTACACAAAATAGCACGTGAGCAGAACTCCACCAAACTTTATTTCTAAATGATAATGATTTGATTTCGGGATTTTTTTTGCTATATTTTCTACACAGAACCAGACAAAATGCTTTCTGTGTATCATTTGTTCTGCTCAAATCATCCCACTGTGTTAAAGCATAAGAGGAACACACAAGCCCCAACTTTCTGTTTGGTTTTACAAATCATTGCAGTTCCTCAAAACACCACTGGGGGCTGGTGTCAGAGGACACAGATTTTCTGTTCAATCCCATGTTGAAGTTAAAGTCCTTTTAGTTAGCACAAACCCGAGTGTGAGGATTTGACCCATCTCCCAGCTCGGGAACCATTTGACGGTTTAACCCCCTTTAATTCGACCCCATTTTTACCCCAATCTGCTTTTTTTTTTGCCACGTTGCCGTAAACTTACATCATTGCTCCCGAACAGGCTTCCTTTTCATCATTAGACATCCTACGAGTGACGTCAGATTATTCGTCCAGTGTTTTCACGTCTACAGTAATATCCCTGAATCTCATTGGTCGATTTGTTTGCCCCATACCTCACATTTGCGCCTGCAACATCAAAAGTGAAACTCAGAATCAATGTTTTGACTAAAGTTGGTCATCTTTAGTAAGATGAAACTAACAGAATTCTAACTAGGAGTAACATCATGGTTTTGGGTTTATAACTGCTTCAAACTAGCCTGACATTTGATTATTGGAAAAGTTTTTATAAATCTGCTGCACGTATTTGTTAATATAAAGTCTTTCTTAAACGTATTCAGGTTTTATTCTATTCACATCATATGAAATCTCAATGTAAATAGCTCAGACTAACAATCTCATATCTTTGCACTTCCTGTGATGGTTTCACGCAGCACGCGTCGTGACCATCAGGAGTGTCTGGTTGACGCCGTTTCTGCCCATTAAAACGCCATCAGGACCCCGCTGGACACCAGACGGCCGCGGCCGCTCTGACCTCAGTCCCGGCACTGGCAGGTGCTGCTGCGGGTGCGCAGGTGGCGCTCTCTGAGACGTACCAGCAGCCGACCGAGCTGGGGGACTTGGCAGCCTCTCGGCGTCTGGGGGCTCAATTAAGCGCCGGCTCCAGTGGTTCTGGGGAGGAAACACTCAAGCATCAGACGGACTTTAATGACAGCAGGCTGCGTGAGATGGAGGGTGGTGCAACAACAGCACTGAAGAAAATGGGCCTCATTTATCAAAACTCTTACTTTACATAAATATTGAGGCAGTGTAAAAGATTTAGCATCAAAACTGCATCTGTGAGCTTAATAGACTTCAAACCAGCCAGCTCCAAACTTTGGCCCAAATCCATTTTATTTCTGGCTCTGAACTGGTGTTTAGATGATGGGATACACTCCACTCTCAGGTTCACTTTAATGCAGTTCTTAGTTTAGACACTAGGTGGAGCTTCCATCGCTTAAACAGGCATTTTCTGATGATTAAGTGATTGATCTGCATTTTTTTCTGGCTCAACCCTTGAATACCGGAGTTGTTTCCAGCAACAGAAAATAATACATGCTCTTCAAATTACCATAACTCAACTGTTTATGGAGTTAACGTAATTTCAATGGATTCTGATGCTGAGAAATCTGCCTTGTGCAAAGCTGCTTTTCCGTTGCTACAGAATAATTTGGCTTTTGTCATTTAAGTAAACACAACTACTATAAGGTGTTGCACATCACCACAAAGCTGCTTTTATCGGCTTCAGAATCCGCTGGAATTACACCAATTGCGTAAACAGACAAAGAGTTACAATTATTCAAAGTATGTCAACACTGGAGCTAAAGCTCCCATGTTAAAGGGTTAAAACTGCTTCAAGATTAAATCATTTTTCCTTCTAAAATCTTTCTGCAATAGTTTTTTAAGCTTTTTAAGGGCTGTCAATGCTAACACGATTAATAAAAAAAAAATTAACGGTCAGTACGCATAAAGAACATTATGACCGGAACTTCTTCCGGAACACCCAGCAGCCAATCAGAATAGAGTATTCACCCAGACCATTTAAAGAGCAGAAAAACACAGTTTGTTTCTTATGGCTGTATATCAGCATCTTTGTTTAATACTGAGTAATACTGCAGACATAAAAGTCTTTACAGTTCTGCTGATCTTACTGTTGATGTTTTTTGTGCACACAAACTACACTTTTGAGTTAACGCTTTATAAATGTAAACATTTCAGACAATTAAAATGAAGGAAAACCTTTTTTCTCTGGCCTTTTCTTTTCAAAATATGCATATTGTCATATAAAATGTACCTCTTTATATTGTGATTTTTTTTCTAATTACACTTCAGTGACTAAATGCACTAATGCTGGTTCAGGTTTGGAGATCACAGTGCTTTTTGAACTCGAACTTCAAGTGCTTGTCATATAGGAAAATGGCAACAAAAGACGGTAAAATGTCTCTGTTGGCTTCCATACCATCAGGTAATTTCACGAAACCTTAACCTGCGTATGTTATTTAGAGTGAAATCTTAATAAAGCCATCACAAAGTTGCGTTCAGCTGTGAGGCTGGAGGGAGGTTGGCGATTTACTTTGTGACCTTAACCCCCCTCCTCACTCCCAATACACCTGCCCCCACCCAGTCACCCCACTGTCGTTTGCAAGCAAATCATGCTTAAAAAAAAGGAAGAAAGGGGGAAAAATGGTCAGACTCCTGCAGACCAAATCCAGGTAAGTCGTGTCATTCGTCCAACAGGTGTTCAGGTCAGCCCCTGCTAACGAGGGCTGAGCTGCACACTCTGCTGACCACAACATCTGCCCGTTTCTGAGCAATTTCCTCTGAAGCAGTTTCCACTGAGAGGAGGATGATGTAGAAATACTCCAGATGAATCCCAACAAAAGGGGTGGTTTTTTTATTATTTAATTTTTGTGGGCACAAATGGAACCGTTGACCCATGTCTGGGGCACAAATCCACAAGGAGCTGAGAAACCCCACCCACTCCCAAATATGACGCTTATAACAAGCTCCTCTGGCCCAATGAGCTAACCTGTAGAGTTCTGAGGTCCTTGACGATCAGAGGCTGCTGTCAGCAGAGGGATGACAGAGGGAGACACCACCCTGGTGTCTTTGGTCCATCCTCTCCCTTTGGTGCTTTCCCTTCCCTTAAAGAGTTTGTCAGTGAATGAGGACTCCTGTGTCAGAGACAAAACTGATTCGAGAATCTCTGCAGGTCTGAGGTTGAAAGTTGAAACAGAATCTTTTGCAGGTGGAATGCTGCCACCCGGTGTTGACTCTGCAGCACTACAACAACAGTTTTGTGGCAAGTTTGGCGAGCACAAAGCCCTGGACATGACATTTGAAAAAATATGTTTCCTTATTCCCTAAAATTAATCATTTGTGCCCACAAATTAATGCTAGTAAAAAAGCTGATTAGTGCTAAAGAACACCAATAAAATGCCAATTTGTTCCCAGAAAAATTCCTCATTTGTGCCCATAAATAGTAATACATGGCCACAAATTAATTTTGGGGAAAAATGGGTATCAAATCTGTTGTAGAACAAACACACTTGCACATATCACACATATGATAGCTGCAGTCAGAATGTTTTTATGTTTGATGCAAATGAATAGTTTGTTTTTTTTACAACTAATGGATTGATGGAAACTTTCAACAATGAGACAAGGATAAAAAAAGAATAAAAACATTCAATCAAAATGAAAAGCTTTGACAGAAAAAGTCCTAGAGCTGGTTGTGAAGACAGAAACGATCCTCATTCAGAATCCAGAGAACAAGTGGGACTTTGCTTTTGGGGTGTCAGTCCTTAAACATTAAAGATGGGGGGGGGGGTGGGGGGGGGGGGGGGTGTGTGTCTTTTCTAGGGTCTTCTATGAACATTCCAGGCATCTGCCTCATGGCGTCGTCCCGCGCAGGCTGGTGAGGCGGTTCTGCCAAGAGAACACAGAAGGGTGAAGTGTGGATGTGGTGATGGAGAGAAAGCCGGGGGGGTGGTAGTGGATGGGGTACCTGCAGCAGGCGGATGCTCCTTAGCGCTGTGTCGTCCAGCAGAGACAGATCCACCGAGTCCATCTGACTGGCCAGCAGCTGGATGCTCTGCAAAAGCAGCAGGTCAGGCATCAGAAAAGAGAGGAGGGTGGGGGTGGGGGTGGGGGGGCCTTACCTCGCCATTGCCGATGGGAACATTAATGACGATGTCATTGCTTCCAGCTGCAATGGGGGAGCCGTTGACGGAAATGCTGTAGACCCTCTCTTTGTGGCGAGGAACTCTAACAGCAGGAGTCTGAGGAAGTCTGAGGAAATAAAGCATCATGGGATATGGAGTTTAACCCCATAGAGATCAGAACTCTAAAGATGATTTCTTTAATTTAGCCGCCATGTTTCTGTTGGTGTAAATCTGTCCTTTTTGTGTTTAAACATGAAATAATTATTCACTGAAAAAAGATCAAAACATCTGTTTCCATAAGAGACAACATTGAATCTAATTACATTCAACTTTCAAAGTAAAAGATTTAGTTTTTGTAAGCCTTCTTGATTCTTAAATCTTCAGCTATTACAAAGTTTACATGTTCTGCATTTAACCTTTTCTTTAGCAACTTATTTTGCGCAGCAAAAATAACCATTTTATTTAAGGAAACAGACTTTTTTTCCCTCTTCGAACTAAAATAACTTCAGCTCACTTTCTGCTATTTAGAATTATTCAAACGTGTTTGTTCTGCTATTTGGTAAAAATCTATTTCCTACATTTTCAGAATAGTTGAAACAGTTGAGATTAAATCCCTCAAGATTTTATTTTGAGGAAGATTTTAAATTACCAATATATTTTGACACTTTCAAAATAAACTTTTTAAAATTAAGATTGTTTTATTTAATTGAGAAAAACCTGATTAGAACAGCAAACTTAAACCTATAACTAACAAACGCTCTGATGCTCCTCAGTCGCTTCCATCAACTACGTGGAGCTCTTACCTCGGGTCAAAGCGGGGGGTGATGAGGGGCGTCGCCCCCATCATGAGGGAGGAGTCCAGCATGCTCCTTGTGGGCGTGACTAAAGGCTTCCTGCTGGACCTGAACAATCCAAACAAACGCCATCAGCCACCACATTAAGAAGGAGGTTCAGAGCGGGGATCTGGAACTCACCGCCTGATGGTGGTGCTCTGCTTGCTGACCGTCAGCGCCTTCGCCCTCTTGGACGTGGTCGGGGGCTTCTTCGTGGCTCTCCCCTGAATCGCACAGGAAGAGCGTGAACTTCTTGTGTCGAACTGTGGTGCTCTCTTGCCATGAGAAGTGACAGTGGACTTTACCTTCCTGGTTGTGCTCGGTGTGTTTTCGTCCTCGGAGCTGGACTTGGCTCCGCCTTTCTTCCTTGTGGCTAGCGTGAACAAAAACAGACAAATGAGTGAAAAAGGTTTGAGTCCTGCTTCAGTTCAAGCTGCTCTCTACGTACTTCTTTTCGTGGACTTTGGTAGGTTTGCGTGGTCCTTGGCAACCACACTCTCGACCATGGCGGCCTCCTCTTCTCTCTGTTGAGGAGCAGGCGGAGTTCCAGTGACCAACAGAGAGGAGCTGATTGACGGGGGTGTAAAAATTAATAAATAAAAAACGACTCACCCTGACGCTGTCCACCTCTGTAGTCTTGGGTTTCTCTATTTCTGCAGAGACACAGTCAAGGTGGTGAGAAGATCTTAAACTCACATGACTGTTCGCTGTGAGGTCAGACGGTGTGGACTTACTGCAGAACTCCAACCACACCATCTGCCGGACCGCCATGGGCAGCTTGATCAGAGCCATGTTGTAGCTGTTGTCTATGTCCTTCAGCAGGTGGTTGATCTTCTCCTTCATCTGAACAACTCTGGTATTCACTGAGACAGAAACAACCGAGACACAAACCAGGTTTTTATTTTTGGTTGAAGATCCTGGTCAATTTGATTTTTTTTTTTTTTTTTTACGTTTAGGAGTTCAAACAAGCTTTATCCTGCAAACAGGTCAGATCAATTCAGCCGACCAAAGCCAGTAATTCAAGCCCAACCACAGTTCCCGGATGCCTCTTATTTCCAAATAAGGAAGTGCTGTTAGTAAGGTAGTGGCAGAATCATGATATGGGTCAGTGTCACTGGAAAAGAGGTGGAAACAGCCTTTAAAGCCCCAAGAAAAGCTAAAAACAACCTTTGAAAAGTATATTTATTCATGTTTGATGTAATGTAGGCCTGATCTGTGATAATTATTACTAGGTAAATAAAAAAAAAACAATGTTAATAAACTGACTAAATTCTAAACTAAACCTAATAAATGTGAATCCGAACGTGACTTTTTTTCTGTTGCCGACAATGGAGGACATATACAAAAAAAAAAAAGCTTAAAATTGTATTTCTTCTGAGTATTTTTTTATTCAAATCATTGTGAATCAGGAGGAGATGAAAAAGATTGTATCTGTTACATAGAAAATACACTGGGTGGGCCAAAGCTCCCTGCTCCCCTCCATTCGGATGCATCCACGTGTAGATCCATGTACGTCTTCGTTTTCCTCGTCTGAGCTGACATCTGACTCAAAACTGTATGGCTGGACAGCTCTGATATTGCTCCCAATTTTTGTAGCACCACTAATGTTTGGTTGGGAGTGTGAGGGGCTGTTAGCTAGCGGGATAGGAGTGTAAACAGAATGATCTTGGTTATATGAGACTGGGGGGTTAGCAACTGAATATCACTATGACATCCATTTGATAATAGTGCGTAAACAAAGACGTGACACCATTTTATAAAAGTGGCATGAGCTGGTGATTTTATTTTGTCTTTTTTTTTTTTTCAAAAAAAAAATTTAAATAGTAGAATCTTTTAGTGTGATTTGTGCCATACAAATACTGTCTTGTTTGTCTTGAGATTACAGGCAAAAATTAAGAAAGATATTATCAAAGGAGTTTTATTTTGAAAAGTAATTGGAAAATTTTAGGCTCCCAGTTAAACTTGACCAGTTCTTTACAGACAAATATATATATATTTAAAAAATATTAGAATTAAAAAGACTATTCCGGCCTTTTATTGTCATTTTTCTTTGATTTTCTGAATTATTAATGGAAGTCTTGTTCATTAAAGGCTCTAACTCCTAACATATTTTGATGCGTTTGTGTCAACTACTTAGGGAAACAAGAGACAAATGTTATTTCTAAATGAACTTTAAAAAGATGCTGATTTAATGTGTTTTTAAATAAAAATTCAGAGTTGTTTTTTTATTGCTCTTTTAGGTCTGTTCAGTCCTTTGTGGTCTGTTCAAACGCCTTTAAAGGAGGAGAACTTTATTCACATTTTAGCAACAAAAAACAATACAAACAGGAAATTGGTGACCAGCCAATTCTGCATAAAATTGAGGATTTAAGAAATAGGAACACAATGAGGGTTTTTCATGAAAGAAAAAACAGCATTTTTTGAACGATAGTAACAAATTATGACAGTCAAAAATAACTTCTGGAAGTAATTGTATGCTTTCTTTGGATTTTAGCTGTTTTTCCCTCGTTTTTTGTCCCAAAGTGTCTGTCAATTTTCAGAAGTCTATAATTTTTAAAGTTTTTAGCCAGATTTGTCTAAACAACTGCATCAAAATAAAAAGTTTTTTTTTTTTACATAAAATAGTAGAGGGTAAATAAGGTCTGTCACAGCAGACATTATGTTGCTTTTACGCTGTATAACTCCGTTCTTTTTCACGTTAAAAACAACTGTAATGATGCTAGCAAGCTAAAGGATCCGGATGAGGCCGAAGCTTCGTCGTTACCTTCGCTGTCGAAATCCTCCAGAAAAACTTCCAGTTTTTCCATTTTCTGGTTGTTCTTCCGCTGCTTCGTGGTCCTTTTCCTAGGAGCCATGTCTGCTGAGAACTTCACAAACAGGAGAAAAACACAGAAACGTGGTTTTCAAGATGAAAAAAATACGTAGCAGCGGGCGTTGGTGGCTATGTCGTTAGCTTTAGAGTTGGTAGGAGTTAATCCCGCTGATTATTTGTCTCCGTTTCCATTTTGTAGTCTGACGAATTATGATAAAACTAGATTTGCTTCAGTTAGTCTGAGTTTAAAACGGGTTATCTTACAAAGGTAGCAGCTGTTGTCTGAGCTTCCCTCTGTCCCGTCTTCTTGACGAAGTCGTTTTCAAATGTCCGCGCGAGGCGGAGCCGCAACACGAATCCAGCCAATCAGGACGCGGGTTGAGCTCGCGTCATCAGAGTTCAGCACTGTGACAGTTCTATGCTGATTTCGAAGACCGCTCGGAAAAAGCAATTTTCTACATCGTGTGACTTCGTGGAATGCGTTTTATTATGTAAACGTACTGAGTGATAAAATATTAACCAAGCACAGATGACAGATTTTTTTTACCAACCACTTTAATTGATTTTATCAAGATGAACGAGAACCTTCTACACCGACACGCCATTTAATAAAATAAAAAGGAAAGTTCACAAAATATCTAAAAAACTAACAAAACAAGATTGTAAAAATATCGTTAAAAAATGAACTTGTATAAATTCAGAAAGGAGAGCAAACAAATGTTTACATTTATGAAATCCTGCGCCTCCTCCGAGCAGTCACGATGAATCGTGTATTTATTTATGGATATTTTCAAGGATCGGTGAATCCGTCATACGTCACCAGTTTGCATGATGAGACCGGAAATAGTGCCAAGTCCTGTACAGAAGAGCGCTAGTGCTAAGGCTCCCAGGATTTTCTAGAGTGGGTCAGAACTACATTTACGGTCCATTCCAAGCCAGAGCGGAGGCTGAGGCAGTCTCTGACATGTCCCGACCGGCGGTCAGCACCCTCCACCAGGCGTTCAGGAACAGCTTTGCCGCGCTGGAGAGCAACCAGCGGCTGTGGGGGAGCGAGTTGGCGGAGTGCACCCCCCTGCTGGGGTCCCTGGGCAACCTGGCGGAGCAGATGAGAGCCCTCTCCAACGTACATATCCCCAGCACGCCGCTCGCAGCCTTCCCAGAGCTGGAGGAGCGGCTGCGCTTTAAACTGCAGGAGGCCGTGGACATGGTGCTGGAGAAACTCAACGAGAAGATGTAAGACACGTGGCAACTCCACAAAAGCGTGCGCGAGCCGCAGACAGGCGCTGGACGGCCTTACGTCAACATAGGGTCTCTTGTGACGTACAAGAGTTTATTAGCTCTGTTTTTGTTACAGTATAAATAAAGTTATAATTCAAAATAAAAGCTTCGTAAAGTAGTTAAGTAAGTAGCTCCAAACACAGTTCATTATTACAAACCACTGCTCACACACTTATATGTGCGTGTATTCTCCCTGATTAGGCTTCCTATTTGTTGAAATTTACATTTTAAAATATATTTTTTATTAAAGATTTAACACCAAATCAAAACAAGCCACATTTTTAATCAGAAACCAGAAGTATAATTAAGCTATGTTCTCGACAACATACATTTAAGTGACCGCAGTGAAAAGTCTGTGAAAATGTGCGTAAATGCACAATTTGGGCTAAATAAAAATTAAATTAACAGAAGTGCCAACTGTTTGAACATTGATCATTAAGGAGAAGTTAATAATTGCAATGTGTGTCCGACCACAATTATAAGACAACAAGCCTTTCATAATAAACGTGAGAATCTTTTAAAATTAATTTAAACCAAAGTTGAGATCATTCAAGTAGGTGGAGGTTAGAATTGAAAAGATGTTCAGGTGACCAGGAGACTTTTGACACTCGTGGCTTTTTAAAAATCTATTGGAAAAGTGTTCCCAGTGGTTCCTAGTGTTCTTCTGTTTTATTATTTTTATGAATTTGCTGTTTTTAGGTTAACATTTTTTTTTAATTGTGTCATTTTCTGGGGCATAGTTTCTGCAGAGCGGCAGTAGTTCTTCAGGAATTCGCCTTTGAGTTGTGGACGGGTCCGTTGGCACTGAGCAACCCCGCCCCCTCTTCCTCTCCCCGCTGCTGAGAGCTCGTATTTTTCACAACCGTTTGAATAAATACTCAGGAATGTACTTTTGAGCTAAATTTCTTTATCCATGTTCTCAATCATCAGAAAAATGTCACAAGAATATGATAAAAACTTCAAAAACACAATTTTCACCAGAGTAGGTCTTTAAAGGCTTCCTTGTCTGAGTACTAAGACGGATTCATTTCCTTCTCAGGTGTTGCCTGCAGTCTGCCAAAGATGCCATCAGTAACCAGTTGTGGTCCATCCTGCAGCTGTACGAGCAAAACGCCACCAGTCTGGACTTGCAGGCCGTCACCGAGCGCTCGGCTGTCACCCCGTCAGTCGCAGACATGCTGGAGTGGCTTCAGGACGCCGAGTGCTTCTACAGACAGCAGTATCCTTCCTGCTTTCATGTGCTGTGGCAGTTTTGGACTGCAAGGAACATATTGTTTTTGCAATTCTTCTTTCCTAATGCGCCTTTGTGCAAAAACTTTGGCCCGCCACATACTCCAAAATTCACCAAATTTTTTATCCATAGTGGAACCACCACCCCACACACACACACAATACAACAACAATAAATTGCTGTGGGAAAAACCATTAAGATATGAATGGAGCCAAAATCTCCTAGGGGGTCAAAAAGATAATATATTAAAATCCAAAAATAAAACCAAAACACACTTCCAAAGGAAACTTTTGAAGTATTATGGGATGGCCACAGGACCTACAGCTTGGCGGCCATTTTTTGCACAGTGTGCAAAATTTGGCAATTTTTACATTTTTGCACAATATTGGAGGAAAAAACCTTTTGTTCAAGGCAGCTTCACAAAATTTAAGCTTAAGCCTACAACTGAAATTTTGTTGACCTTTGGAAGAGGCCGCCATCTTGAATTTTTTTAAAATGTATCTTGATACATGCAATAAATTGAAACTCCTTCGAGTGATTTTGATATATCGCCTATCTCCTCAAGCATAATTGGGAAAGTATTTGGGGGGAATTAGAAGTTGTACATTTTTTAACAGCGTTAGCGTGGCGAGCTCTCAAAAATGACATTCCCCTGTTGTTCACACAATTTTTACCAGAATATATTGAAAATCTGATACCTAAATCCTTGGCTTAAGCTGAATGAAATTATTTGACATAATATATGACAATTTACTTTTGCCGATTCTTCTAAAATTACACGGACCTGTTTGTCACTACCAGGTGACCAAAAAATAAGATGGTTGCTATGGAGATGAAACCAACAAAAAAGCTGCCGATTGGACAAAAAGTTTTTTTTTCCTCATGAATTTATCACATGTGCTTCTGACCAGGGTAGGAGGGGAGAATGAAGGGCAGCTGAACCCTGTGTCTGTGGGCCAGACACTTGCAGCTTTAATTTCCTTTTATTTTCTTCTTCTTCTTGTCTTCGCCTCTCCTGAGCTCATGTTCAGATTCCTGCAGAGGAACGTTCTGCTGCAAACGCTCAGACCCAACGACCTCGCTCTGCTGGAATCTGTTCCAGAAAGGTGGAAGTCCCTGGAGTCTCCTGACGGCGAGCAGCGAGTCACAGGTGAGGTTAACTCAATGCGGCGTGAATTGCAAGCTCGCTGACTCTAAGATGTGTGACTCTTCTCTCCTGCAGAAACACTTTGCAGAGTGTCCTTTTTCCTGGAGCTGCAATGAAGACGGAGGAGCAGAACTGGAACCAGAACCTTCTGAGGAGAAGGAAGAAGTCAATGATGCAGACACACAGAGAGGAAGACGAGGTTTTTTTGAAGACGCATCATAAAACCGTCTTTATTGTCTACGGAACACAGTCGGATTCACTTTAGTCGCAACACCACAAACGTTAAAGGGGACTGCTGCAGCCAATCACAGCGCAGCGGCGCTCCGGGCTGGAAGTCACACCTGGCGAGGATCCTCCTACTACACGTACTCTCTCATAGGCAGGCTGCTGGAGGTGATGGGTTTGGGAGGATCGGGAGCAGAGGCGGGGGAGTTGGCGAAGCTCCGTCCGATGTAGCCCCTGCGGTACCGGCCGCTGCGCTCCATAAGCGGGCAGGTGCTGCTTAGCACGGCGCCGCTGATCATCAGGATGATGGCGGCAGCCCAGCCCAGGTAGATGGCCTGTCCCAGCTCCCGCTTGTGCATGATGGGGACGTTGGGGTTGTAGAAATCCCGCACCACCGTGTTGGCGGTCCAGGAAACGGGGATCAGAACGCAGAGGCCTGTGAGAATGAAGAGGATGCCGCCCGCCAGCGCGATGCCCGCTTTGGCACGGCGGTCATCGCCGGCGCAGGTTGTGCACTTCATGCCGCAGCAGGACACTGTGCAGGACAGCCATCCCATAAAGATGGCAAGGCACATGAGGGCGCGTGCCGCCTGGATGTCCGGCGGCAGAGCCAGCATGGAGTCGTACGTTTTGCACTGCATGTGGCCCGTCGTCTGATAGATGCAGTTCATCCAGATGCCCTCCCACTTGATCTCCGAAGTCAGGATGTTGTTTCCGATAAAGGCCGACACCTTCCACTGGGGCAGCGCCGTGACCGCGATCGCCATGATCCATCCGGTCACGGCACAGGTGAAGCTGATCAGTTGCATGCCCGTGTTCACCATGGTGAGGGCGTCGCCTGGATCTTCTCCTGAAACGTTCTCGTACCTGTAGCTTGTGGATTTCTTTTTCACGGATCCGTGTGGGTCCTACAGACTCGTAGCATCAGTGTTCATCTGGTCTTTTTCTTCTTCCCAGCATCTGCTCGCAGTTTCCCGTCGCTCTATCTGCGGTTCAGGGCGTCCAGACAAACGTTCACGGCTGTAAAGGAACTTTCTCCCCGTGATGCATTATTGAGGGGCTGTAGCGGGGGTCTCGTAGGAAGGCCCGTGACTCTGATCTGGACCGCTGTGGCGCAGCTCAGCTCTGTGTCACTCTGCAGTTTTGGTGTTTCCTTTCAAGATCTGGCTGACAGAACTTGATATAAGAGTCCAGCGTCGGGGCAACATCCAGAGGCGCCAATCACAACCAGACCCACAAGCTTTTCCTCACGGAAGTCCCCTCCCCCCACTCACAGCGGTGAGGCCATCTCAGACATCTGAAGTGGGTCGGTTCCGGTGGAGGAGTCGGCAGCGGGTCAGAGCCATGAGGTGTGAGCTGGGAGCGGAGGGAGTCTGCTTCAGTGTCGTCTGCAGCAGCCGCTGTTGAACCTGTGGAGACAAAGGGTGGGGGGGGTGGGGGGTGAGGGTGGATCAGCTAACGCAAAGATGAGCCAGGAGGCCTCTTCACTGGGATTACACTCCAAAACACAAACCTGCATTTTAAAGGAGCGCTCACAAAAAGTTGGCCCCGGCACTTTTTTTGTGCGGCACCACAGTCAACGCCACGGCCTCACTGCTCGCCACACAAAACCATTTATTTCTCACTTTTCAAATGCTGAGGTCAGGCAGCACAAGGAGCTGCGGCTGCGAGCGTGCTCAGTCCCAGGAACCCCAATGAATTAAATATCGTGACCTCGAGATTCGAGGCTCGTGTTTCCTCGTCTTCTTTTGCCTTCCATGTCCTTGGTAACGGTTGGCATGGCACCCATTGGGGACGCAGGAGATCAGACAAAGGGTGGAAGGTGAAGGTGACTGTCACAGATCGGTTTGTGATCTCCTAGAGTAAACAATGCAGTTGAAATATGAGAAAAATCAGGCACATGCAGACTAACAACAGAGCCAAGAATGTAAATAAAAATAAGCTGTATTAGAGTGTTTCCTTCAAAATATGGCTCGCAAGGAGGAAACAGTCTGGGTATATCAGCCCAACTTCAGATAAAAAAGCAGCAAGCTGCATCAAGGACTCTAAAAGCCTCAGCTAGCGAGTCAGATGATTGACATTACAGCAGAATCTGAAGAAAATGATTGAAGGAGCCTAATTTATTTGGAAGAAACTCTAAGCAGCTGTGATATTAATCATATAATTAAGCATCTATAGCTTTGTTCTGAATTGAATGTGTCATTTCATGATGTAGGCCTCTTGTATAGCATTTTCAAATGTGGCATTTTATTTTTTAGTTTTCATCCCAGCTGAACAACTGTTGTTGATTTTGAAATAAAATGCTCATTTTTTCACAGGGCAACCAGCTTACTTTCACTTTTGTATTTGTAAAATATTGATATGTTTTTACAGAAATTTAATTGACTAATTAAATTTTTGTAATGAATATTTTTTTAAATAAAGCTCTTGGGGGAAAAACACAACATGTAAAATTTTATACATTTTTGTCCATCAGAGGGAGACAATACGTTTTGGAGGAGACGCGTAGCTGACTTAGCGAACAACATGCTATTTTAAATGTTACTAGTAATATATTTCTCACATATTAGTATTCTGTTAGCATATCACACCATCATTCTTTTTTATTTAGCATTTTCCAAGTTCTTTATCCTCTTTTTGGCTGTACCGCCCTGGACACACTTGATCTCTGAAGCAGAGCAAGGTTGGGCCTGGAAACTTCTCCTGACCCTAACAGATGCTGGGAGTTACTTCTGCCACATGGAGGTTCTCTGGAGTGTTTCCGTGACGTTGTGAAATGGGCGGGACCAACAAGGAGCGAAAGGCGGTCAGAGATCGAGTCGTTTTACTTCCGGGTATGAAGAGTCCACAAAAATAACTGTATTTCATAAATCTTTTGGTTTTTTTAGTGTTCCGAAGGTAATATATGATCACAACACTTGACTTGTTTTATTTTTTGTCCCAGTAGAATTGACAAAGGTGGAAATGACAGATGATTTACTTTAAAGGAAATGTATAAAATTGTCAAATAATGTAATGACAAAAGAGTTACGGGCATAGAATACCAGTTTATTACTTTGCACATTAACACAAGATTTCCCTGCAGGCTAAAAGAAAAAAAACAAAACCAAAAAAGAAAAACGTCTGAGCATGTCACATAATCAGTGAATTAAAAGTTGTGGCTCCTCCCTCTCAAAAGACGAGCAGAAATCGGATCATACAGGACCCATGGGAAGAAAAGGGGGGATGAAAAGAAAAAAGAAGACCCCATACAGGAACCCATGAAGAAGAAAAAAAAAATACAATTACAAATTTATTGAGATACAACAAGATATCAAAGTGAAGGATTTTAAAATGATTGGTGCGCTCTTTTAAAACGGTACAGAAACAGTCTGAAAGCATTTTTTCAGTTTTTAAAAAAGGTTAAAAGCAGCTCATTCCCCTACATCAAAGGAGTCAGAGTTGCCATGGATACAGGAGGCGTGGCTAGGCGTTCTTTGGCCAGTTCACATAAGAACAAAGTACCTCGTTTAGATTGAACATAGCACAAAGAGCTGCGCCTACCCCCTTAATGTGGAAAACACCTGCGCCTCCCCCCCCCAAAAATAATTCATGTTTGAGACCAAAAACGGGACATTATTCCTGAACAAAAACATTCCCACTTAACATCCCCCCTTTGAAAAGTTTTATACTTTTTTTTTTTATAATTATAAATATGACTCAAAAAGTTTTTATTTTTAAACAGACAATACTCCGGCATGCAGGCGAGCAAAGTCTACACGTAAAGAAAAAGCTCTAAAGCCTAAAACTATTCCACCAAAATGCACGTTCCCACTGATTGATACGAGCAAATAAAAACAACCCAAAAATATAAAAATACAGTCACATTGAAGAGTAATAACAACATCGACAACGAGGAGAATTATAGCTTCATTTGTCAGAAATCTTCAGCTGGGATAATATTGCTTTGTGACTTTACAAACAGGAAGTGACAATTTATCCAAACGGTGGCCCGTTGGCTCTGCTGCCTGCATGGTGGCGTCAGCGCGCACGCCGTCCACAGGAAAGTGCTCAAACTCATTCATAGTAAACCTGCTGCTTTACGGGTGGTTTATTACAAAAGGGTTTTAACTGAGCTGCCCCTCCCCCGAGGAGGCGTGCACGCTGACCGTTTCCCCTCCCCGTCCCGCAGCATCCAACATCACGGGGGGGTGCCGCTATTTGCCGAGCTTAAATCTGTTAAATCCAGTGTTTAAAAGGGCGTGAAAATACCAAAGAAGCGCCGTTTAAATACAGATGCATGATGGGTATACGTCAAATACGCACACTGATTTTTAAAAAGTCTAAAAACCCAACAAACCGCTCAGTCCTGATTGTCTCCATCCATCCGCGGCGGATGCTGCATGACTGCTACACAACCCCGCTGCACTAACAATGCTACAAAATTAAAAAAAAGTTAAAACACAACCCCGATGCTCGGCCCGCTAAACCTGCAGCTACAGCCCATGTCTGTTCCTGAACTCAACTGTACAACCCTAACATCACAACAGTAACATGGACAACAACGACAACAGTAAAGTTCTACTTTTAAACGAGTCTTAAGATAAGCACAAAACGTCTTATATTAAACTTTTACAAATCTGCTTTGTTGAATGTATAAATGCATAAAGGTACGAGAGATAGACAGTGCCCTCTGTTGGTTGCCAAGCGTCCCCGGTCAGTGCAATGAGCAAAAAAATAAAAACGAAAACAAGAAAGATAAGAGAATCATGCGGCAATGTATGCTGCGCTCAGGTCCTGCTTCAGGATGGGCCCGAATGACTCACAGGCTCAAAATGACCCGGGGTCTAAAATGACCCAGGGTTCGAAGTGACCCGTGGGGCTAAAATTACTTGGGACCTGAGCACGGTTTTCACTGCTGCACGTCAGAACCTGGCTTCATCTGCTGCTTCCTCATGTTCAGACTCACTGAGACAATTTAACCAACGCACGATTCAGGACCGTCGACATGCCTCCACCAGTCTACAGGAGGCGCTGTCCCCTCCCTACACTGCTCTACAGGTGTAAATATATGCTTTTTGTCTTGTATGTGTGAATAGAAAACAACTCATCTGAGGCATTTACAGCAGTCAGCTCCTTGATTTCCCTTTACAGTTCAGTGGCCGACCATAACACAGACACACGTGCGCACACACACGCACACATTCACATACAAACCGCCTCGCTGAGATAGGAGGAAAATAGCGATGGGCGTGGTCACCTCGATTGTAAAAGACCAAAAAGGAGTTCAAACACTCGCTCATAAGAAGGAAAATATATATAATAATCATAATATATCATTCTGAAAGGGTCGCCTTCCCTCCCCACCACCCAAACCCATGACCTTGTGACAGATTTGACCCCCGGGGGGAGGGGGGCTTTGAGGTAAAGTAGATAAGAGTCCTGCTTCGCCGGTAGAGCCTCAGAGCCGGCGCTCCGTGAATCCGATAAACGCGCGAGTGCAGACATTCAAGGAGGAAAAAAGAAAAACAAACTCAAAACAATGGCTCAACTGTGTGTCGGGGGGGGGGGTTGTTTTTGTTTTTTTGTTTGTGCATTGGAGCCCTTTCCCCCACGGGGTAGGACTCGCAGTGCTGGATTGCTGGTTAAGAACAGGCGGCTGGATCTGGAACACTGGTTGGAGATTGTTCCGTGACTCTTTATCCTGCTCCTCTTCCTTGACGAGCTGCTTTGGTGAAGGATCCAAACAGAGACCGAACAGAAAGACGACAGAGACAGACGAGGAAGAGACGAGTTTCAGCTAGTCGGCTGTCCTCAGGCGAAGTACATGGTGTGCTGCGTGTCGTAGTGGATCTGAACCGCCTTTGCCAGGGCCTGCGGGTCGCGGCCGTTGCTCTGACCAGACACGTGGCTGCCCTCGGCGCTGGAAGAAAAAAAGCCAACACAAAGTGAGTCAGAAACGTCCTCACACCAAAGAAGGTCCTCTGATCTTATCTCACTGGACTCATCATGATTCTTCAAAATCTAATTGCACAGATTTGTGTTTCTTCTGGAACCTGAGCACTCTGTTCCCTCGAGTAGCGAGATGGTCTCACCTGTCATGGTCTTTGTCCACCAGGTGGTAGCGAGCGCGAAAAGCCACCAGCCTGGCATAGTAGGCAGGCGCCGGGATGGACACTGAGCGCGTGCAGCGCACATAGGTGTGGCACAGCTGGTAGGTGAGGAGCTGCAGCTCATCGGCCGTGAAGCAGTTGTCATCCCACAGGACGTGGTAGTGGGAGGGGCGACTGGTTCCCTGAGGACGAGGAAGGGAGACATTAAAAATTATTATTTACTAATTTGATTTCATTAAAAAAACAAATTATTGTATGAAACCAATACTTTTTTGCCCACAATTTCAGTATTTTGAATATCAAAACATTATTAGAATTCAGTACACTAGCTTCTTTAGCTACTTTTGCTGATACTAGCATAAAGTGGGAGTGTCCAAATCCAGGCCTTCAGGGCCGGTCTTCTGCTGTTTTTCTAGAAATCCTGCTTTTTCTGCTGCTGATTACACGAATCAGGTGTGTTTAGCCAATAAGAAGCTTCAATTGCAGGTTGGTTGGAAAACATGTAGGACACTGGCCCACAGGGCCCTGGATTTGAACACTTCTGGCATAAAGCTACCACATAAAGCTTATTTAGACACTTTTTAGTTTTTCTTTTGGTGCTAAGCCTTGTTGTCATTAGTATCAATAGACTAGCTTCTTTAGCTACATTTGCTGATATTAAAATGAATCTAGCTCTAGTTCAGCTTTTTTATTTTTTAAGTTAATTTGGTGCTAACTCTTGTGTTTATATAGTGGTAGTGGTGGTAGTAGTAGTAGTAATATCAGTAGGCTAGCATCTTTAGCTACGTTTGCTGATATTAACAAAAAGCTGGCTCATTACGCTTGTTACAGCATTCATTGCTTTTTTTTAAGCTAATTTGGCACTTTGTGTTAGTTTTTTTTCCTTTCTTGTTTTTTAGTACTTGTAGCTATTTTAGCTAACAATTGAGCAATACCATCAACACATGCAATGAAACATTTGTTTTTTATTTAGAAACTTTGTTGAGTGGCTTTTAGCTAGCAAAACCATCATTTGAATTCTTTCTTATCCACTTCCCATGCTCTTGTTAGAGCCCTAACCCCGCACCTGAATTCCAGCATGGCTGCACAAGTAGAAGTCAAACTCAGACGGATGTGTGATGGTGCTGTCCACGGTAGTGCCGGCTGGAACATTCCCGCTCTTCCCAACCTACACAGAAAACAGAGCCTGTGAGATTCAACAGAAGCGATTGTCCGCCATGGCGAGGACACATACACTAACCCTCTCAGCTTTGTCGGAGCAGAACAGGCGTGTATGGTGGCGCTTCTGCACCACGATGTAGGTGATGCCAGGCCTGTAGTCCTCTTCCAAACTGATACACGCCTTCCTGATGGCGATCAGCTCTGGCCAGGCCACCTGAAACACAGCAGGAGCGTCAATACAGCCGAACTCTGGACCAGTCCCGCTCTGGACAGCTTCAACCGTTCACTTCACCTGCTTCATCTGTCCCTCGGAAACACCGCCGCGATAATAAATGATGCGTGTGGGCTTGAAGCGCGTGGACTTGTAGAACTGGATTAGCAACTCGCGCACCATGTTGGTCAGGTCCTGGATCACCTCCTGGCTGAAGAGCTGCTCCTGTGGAGACCACTTCAGTCACTCCCTGCCGAAAAATTACAACCCCTCCTCCACTTGCCCTGACATAAGTCTTGCAGCCCAACAGGCACCTGGGACATGTCCTGCCGAGATGTCTGGACCCGCACCGTCGCACAGTACCGGCTGGGATGTCCGTCCATGCTGCCCACCACAGCTGCGATAGACGGCTTCTTGCCGTCGCCTGCAGGAGGATGAGTGACGTCGGCACCGAGGAAGATGACCGGTTGCTGGAACACTGATGGCCTAAATAGGATTGCGGAGAGGAGATGTTGGCAGCTGCATTTGTAGAAATACTAAAAAACAAATAAAAATGGTCTAAGGAGTCCCCCAGGGCTCTGTGCTGGGCCTACTTTTGTTTTTTTGGTTGTTGCTTCAGATCTAAAAACAAAACAGGCTTATTTTTCCAGAACATTTAGGAACTTAAAGTTAAATCTCCTAAAAATATGCAAACCAAGTTATCTCTGAATGAATATTTCACCTTGATACCAGTACCGAGTACACTGATGAACCCGATGGAATTCAGTTGCTTGAAAATCTCGACAAGATGGACAACTACTTTGTCTATCCCTGGATAAAAACCTAAGTGCCTTCGTGTCCAGACTGTAGACTAAGTCATTATAAATGTTTTAGAGAAAATCATTTGTTTGGTCAACTAACGCAGTTTGTAAGAACTTTCTGGTGTCGGTAAACTGACCTCTGATGAGGCACCAGCACATTGTTGATGCCTCCCAGCTTAGCATTGATCTTCAGGCAGAGGTTGGACAGAGTCTGAGGAGACGTCTTTACCACATTCTTTACTTGGACACACTGAGTCGCCATGCCAAGGAGGGTGTCTCCCACCCGCTTCACCTCGGCTGTGGATCCAAAGGACACAAAGATCAGCATCACTGAAAGCCAGAAGAACCGGAGCAGGATGACCATCTCGTACCGTAGACAGGGGTTTTTCCTGGCAGAATGACCACGATCAGCTGCAGACCCACGTATGACATTTTAAGGTGTTTAAACATGGGCTCCACGCTGTCAGCTCCCTGGGCATATTTACAGAAACACGGCTGACCCTGAATGGGCATTCCAGCATCCTTTGAGATCTTCCTCAGCTGGTCCGTGAAGCTCCTGAGAGGAGAACATCCGTCTGATTAAATCTCTCCTTTGTTATTAATTTTTGTGACTTGAAAAGCTCAAAGGCACGACTCACTTTAGCAGGTCCTCCCGGCACTGCTTCTGCGGGGCAAAGCAGGCCACCGCCCACACCTTGATCTCAATTCCGGCATAGAACTGCTTCCCTCTCATGTCCCACACGCCCTGGTTGGGCGTGGCCACGGTTTTATTCTGTGGAGAGAGTCCCTGCACTCTTAGTCAACCCCCCGGTTGGAGGAGCCTTCAGCAGTGTTACACGTATATCAGGGTAAAGAAAAAAAATTATTGTGCAGTTTATTCTGAGCGCTGGTGACTTGTTTGAAGGAGAAAGGCTTGGCTTCACTGTGCACTGCTTAGGCTGGAGCTCCAAATTAGTAAAATAAAAAAAATTTAAAAAGTCAACCCTAAAGGCTACAAACTGTTATTTTAAAAACGTTTGACCAAATTGAAAATAAAAGAGCTTTAAAAAAAACAGTCTAAAATTAATTTTCTTAAACAAAAACGTATAAAACACCACAAGTAAAGTGTAGGTTAGCTTAAACAGCACTGAAGCTCAAATCACAAACAAATCACTCAATGCAAAAAAACATGTAAAAGACCCACTCTTGAAAATTGTGTTTTTAACAGGTTTGTGTGGCATTTTTCTTATGATGGAGGACATATATAAACAAAATTAAGCTTAAATGTGCATTTCTACGTATTTCAACATTAACATCGTGAATCAGGAGACAAAAAAATGCTGTTTGAAAAACTGATTGTGTTTGTGATGTGGATAAATACACTAGACAGCCCACTAGCTCCCTGCTCTGCTCCATTTTGACATATCCATCTGCAGACAAATTGATCCATGTATGTCTTCGTCTGAAATGACCTAATTTCTAATGGCCCACTCCTGCTCTGAAGAAATTATGTGCTAGAAAATGAATTTTTGTGGGGGTTTTTTTCAGCTAAAATAGACCACTGGGAAAGCTTTGAAAATAGATTATAAAAATGATCACAGTGGGTCTAAAAAATGGTCTTCTGTCAGAAGATATTGCCTGGCCAATTAACCTTCAGTTGAAAATGAAAAAACATTGTGATCCAATGACGTCCCATAAGACCTTCCTCGTCTGGTTCTTAATCGGTTTCCTTTTTTTTTTAAACATTTCCTTTTGATTCATTCTGGAAAGTACTCGTTTTCCAAAATGTATCCAGCACCGCGCAGAAAGCGGGTTGCAGGACGGGGTGCTCATCATGGTGCTGATGTGATGTGGTTTCTCCCCCATGTCCTGAATGTCAAAGTGAAGAAATTCAATGAAGCGCAGGTTTATGTGGTCTTTGCATGTTTTATTTGTACTTCTTCTGTGGTGTTAATGTGGTTCATTCATCTGTGAAAATTTCACGTCAAGACCACAGCTTTTCTCACTTTTTCCACGTATATTCACGTATGACCAATTTTCATCCATGGAATATGCCCAAAATGTTTGTAGTGGCTGTGTGACACTGCCTTTAACCTAACAAGACTGTTTTGTGATGTCATCGGCTCTAACCAATTAGGAGAATCCCAAATATGAAAGTCTGTAAATACTCAGAAATGGTCTACAAACGTATCCACGAATGAAATACAAAACAAATGAAACTTAGTTTTTTATATTATCTTAAAATCATAAGGACTCTTTAATAGCAGAGTACAAGAAAAAGAGCTTAATTTCTGCTGATTTGCTAAAAAATATCTTTTAGGCTGAAAGTGTTTTGGTTCCTAAAAGTTAAGTTTCTAAGGTTTTTTTTTTTTATAAAAATTTGACTTAAAAAAACTGTAAAAGTAAGTAAATTAAAAAGTGCCAGAATCTATGGAAGGAGATTGAACTTTTGACACCAGATTGGTTGAAATTGCTGAAAAAATGCTGATGAATTTATACTTCACTGAATTTTTTTTTCTAGTCTTCGTGTCAATAATGCCAAGTTAAAGAGCTTTACTCTGCGAAACAAGTCACCGCACCTCTGGAAGGCTTCTTAAAGAAGCTTCACCCTCTTCTCCTCCACATCATCATAATCATCATCATCATCACAGAAAACAGACTGCAGCTTTTCTTGTTGCTTACACGCAGCTGCATAAAGCTCCTCGGTCAAACAAGAAAAGCTTTCAGTCAAGATTTGAGAGCATTTCAGTGGAAGACGATAAAACTCGTCGACTCAGCAGGGAGGCGGACAAACCTCAAAACTATTTATCTCTGGAGAATCAGGAACCTTCGATCTTTAGAACATTGTCTCATCAGCAGAATCAGTGGGTGTCATCTCTAGATGCTGGTTTTACTGGACCCCCCCCCCATTAGCTAAAATGGAGCAGACTTGGTCCTAATGTCCCATAACTGCAGCAAGGCTCCGAGTCTCATCGTCTTCGGTTTAGAAACACATCCATTCCACTCTCTTGCCATGCTTCTGAATTTAAAATCAGCCTCTGAAGTCTGCAGAGCAGCCAGATTGAGCAGCAGCAGATCAGAAGTTCTGCTCCTGAACTTCACATGAACCATGGTTTTTTTTTCTCCACCACTGCAGCTTCACCAACAGCTGATTTAGAATTCAGAGAGTGAATCTCAGCATCTCATGAACTCGACTCATCCATAAATGGAGTCAGAGACTTTAAAAATTGCTCTGAAAATAGAAAATGTTCAAACCTGAAGTGTGAAAAATGACCAGCAGAGGGCAGCATTTCTGTCTGTTAAAGCAAAGGGGAAGAACTCCTGTTTGGAGAACTGGCTGACCGACGGATTTTGACTGAAATCCGTTGAAAGAGAGAGCTGAAATTTCTCTAAGCTGAAATTTGTGTGAGCAACAAAAATAGAACATAAAAAGTAGAACTTGAGGACCAAATTACAACACGTTGGACCACAGAAATAAATTAAACAGACAGCGGCTCTGTGACCACCTTCTTAACAGAAGCTTCTTAACATTTCTGATTAGATTGGTGTTCAAAAGTCTGCAGGTCTGAGTGTCATTTGTGGACCAGACCAATCAGACATGTTTAACAAGCTCCCGGGCTCAAAGAATCAGGAAATTTTAGGGTTGCGCTCACACATGGAACAATCCTTTCAGCTCTCTTTATACAGCTATGAGCTACTGATAAACACCTGCTCCTTATTTATCTGGTTTGGTTTGCTAAACACACGTTTCCCTCAGTAAAGACCAAAGCAGACCAAAGTCCTGCAGTTCCATGAGCTGCTCACTTGAGGGCGCTACTGCCCAAATTAAGGATCTCAAGCAGGCTGAACTTTTGACAGTCTTCTGTCAGCTCTTGCAAAAACAAACAAAAAGAATAAGAAAAAACGCCATTGTTAGACTCCTTTAGAACACTGCAGCCAGAGTTTGGACCAAAGCAGGAAAGACTGAAACTTTTGGTCTATTTGCATTTACACTGAAGTGAACTACACCCAAATTCCCTTGCAGGTAAAAAGACTCAAGAGTTCAAGTCTCACACCTACCAAATCAGGAGGACCATCAGAGTGTGAACGTCCCTGTAAACGTACTGTTCCAGATCTTTTATTTAGTCTGTGTGGAGGAGGGGTTGTTGTTGTACCCTCACTTCTTTTACAACACAAATCCGTACATGTCAGTCTTTTCCCCCTTCACAAAGAAAAAGATCTGCCTCCATCTGCAGCATCAGGAAAGGTTTGTGTTTCTTTTCATGAGTCTCTTTCATTTTTTTGAGATAAAAACAAAATCAAAGCCTTCAGATTGAAAGAAGATTCAGGATTGCTGAGATGCACCCCAGGATAATGAACATCAAGGGGGGCAGGGGTCCAGGTCTGGCATTGTTCCAGAATCAAATCCGTTTGTTTTTATTTCTAGTTGGAATCAATTAAAGTATAAACTTGGTGGACCTGGACCCCTTCCCCTCCTCATGTCTCAACAATCATTCTGTGTCCCCCCCACCCCACCCAGTGAAGCCCCAGCCCATTACTCACCCTGCCACAGTCCCTCCCTGTGTCTGTACTCACCCGGCCCCCATACTGCAGCATGGGTGCTGGGAGGACACGCCCCGTCACCTCCGTCATATCATTGTGCACCACTATGCCGAACTCCTTCAGGTAGGGGTCCGGGCCCCCGACCATGCTGTTGCTCTTCACCTAAGGTAGGGAGAAGAGTGTGAGTGTGAGGCTCCTCTCTGAGTTTGGGGTGCAGCACCTCGAGGGCCTCACCAGCCTGCTGATCTCCTCCTGCCGGTCGGGGGCGGAGCGCGCCGTGGCTTTGATCATAGTGGACGTCTGGTTGTCTGTCAGCTTCTTGATGCAGCGCTGGCCGGCCACGATGTTGCAGACCTTCAGAGCACAAGTAGATGGGTTCAACAACTCCTTCATAGCAGGACACATTACCATAGAAACTCAAAGGACAGCCATTTCTCACCTCCAGGGGGAGATAGGTGTGCTTCTGCTCCTGCCCCACCTGCAGGCAGGGCAGGTGTGGATACTTGAGCTGGAGGTTGTATTTCTGCTTGAAGTACTGAGCCACTGTGCACTCCATGGCCTGCCCGTTCTCCAGCTGCAGAGGGAACCTGGAAGGTAGCACGTCTGTGTGAAAAACTTCCCTTCGAGTCTGACGGGACATGCGGGACTGGCGGGGCGGCAGCACTTACGTTTGATGGCTGGCAGGCCGACGCGTCACATTACAAACACGGTACTTCCTCTTCATCTGACCACAGTGAGTGACCTCCACCTTCAAACCTGCTCACAGACAGGTGGGAGACCAACACTGCTGATGGTGGGGCCTTCACCATATTCAAGTCTCCAAAACATCAAATATTTCAACAGAAGTCACAAACTCTTTATACATTTTTCTGATCTTCCTGCCATTCAGATAATTCCTTAAATTTCCACAAACTAATAAATGTGGTGAGATTAAGGTTGCCCATTGAGTGTGACTGTAAAAATAAAATTGTTTTTGACCATGTCTGACACACACACACACATATATATATATCTTTAGTTTACAAGATAATTTGTGAATTTTCAATTTGTGTTCTGAAGAATATTTAGGATTAAACAAATAAATGCATATAAATATGAAAACTAACAGATCGGTTGGACTTTGGGGAAGCTCGTCTTTTTTGCCTTGACTTTCTCAGACACCTTCATAGGAACAGCTGCAGGGCATGTTTCTGCTCACCTCTAATCTCCTTGGTGAATTTGACCCTCTGGGAGTCTGTGAGTGGTTTAGTCTGCTCGTTGATGTTCTGGATATCCAGCACCTCACACATGAACTCGATCACGGGCTGAGCGCGGTAGAAAGCAGTCGCAGACACTGAGGAGAAGGACAGACGGTTTGGTCGTGGAGAAAAGCAGAGAAACGGCCTTAAGACATCCCCGAAGTCCAGAGATAACACCTTAGAAATCTCATTACTGTCCAGTTTTTTTTTTATTTACAAATTCTGTACAAACCTAGTTTGTTACATTTCTGAAGGGAACCAATGATAATGCATTTATTATTTGCTCCAGATTACAGATTAACCATTTGTTGAAAAATGTAAACAGAGGATGAATGAAAATGCCTCACCATCGATGTTCAGCATCATGTTCCACATGGCGGGACGGACAGACTGATGGAAGCCGAACCACACCTCTCGCCCCCCGCCCAGAGGATGGTAGTAACCCTCTGGAGGGGAAAAGAAGGAGCGTCCCACAGGAGTATACCTAAGGGGCGGGTAAAGCGATAAGCGACATCCAAACGATCACCAAACAACATCCAATTTTTATTAAGCACAAGTTGAAAGTAAAAATTAAAGCTGTGACTGGTGTATAGCCCGCAGGTGCTACCACTCTCCACACACACCATTGCCACCCACTTTTGACCCACCATCACTTGCCAAGTGGCTGCTACAAGCCCCTCACTCTCCCCATCTGCTCCTACCATTCTGGTCAGTGCTACATGTGACAGATCCATGGAATAAACCCCCTTTTTTTTTTTTTTTTTTAAATGGCAGCTTTTCTCCAAAGCAATAATTTTATTTTATAGTTGCCTCGGGGTGACAAACAGGTCTGTAATTTTTAGAAGTATCGGCAAAAGTAAATTTTGGGATTTCCTTGGCAACAAAGGTTTTCTGTGAACCACACCCACATTCCTAATTTGTTTATAATGTATGTCACATCGTTATATTCAGCCCGAGTCACCAATTGATGTATTAAGTTTTCACAAAATTCTGATAAAAAATGTGTGCGCGCTAGGGGAACAAAACTTTTGGGAACTTGCTATGCTGGCACTGTAAACTATGTCTGAAATTCATTTTTACTGGGTGTGCGTAAATTTTGCTAAGTTTTTGAGTTTATGACGAGGAGAAATTTTTGCTCAAAGGCATAGAGGAAAGAAGAAAGAAATGCAAAAATGGCCAACTAATCAATATTAGAATTTACCCCCAATTTTACTATTTGACCCAAATGTTGCATTTAAAGGGGTACATTCACTTCTTGATACAATGTTAGGGGGAGGAGCCACTGTCCTTCAAAATAAGAGTTATTGGGAGCCCACTAAAAACTAAGAAACAAGAAAAATGTTGCCTTGTTTTACTTTTGAAGTAGCAGGTTTCTACTGTAAGTCACATGAGATTACCCACGTAGCATTTCTTATGTGGATGTCTGCAAATCAGGACAGTATTTTCTCTGTTTCTCGTTTTTTTGCTCGTTATTTTTTCTTGTTGTTATTGGGCTTTACAAAAACAATATCTGCTTTTTCAAATTCTGAATACACAGATGAATTCTGAGTAATGAGTGCACCAAAGTGGCAGCAGTACCTCATGGAGGGCAGGTGCCGCGTGATGACGTCCAGGGCCTGAACAGAGTCCTCAGGGACTTCATTCAGGTGACCCGACAGCGCCTCCAGCAGCATCTGCAGGCTGACGACAGACACCCACTGCAGAGACACCTTAAAGGTCTGGTCTTTCCCCTCGCCTGGAAGAGTCACCTCCAGATCCACCTGAAGAGAAAAAGAAATTTTTAAAAAATGCAAAAATGGACGCTCATTCGAGTTTCGATGACAAAAGGGAAAAGTTCACGAACAAGTGAACTGAGGGTGCGAAGCATCAAGTTGAGAAGCCTAGAAATGATCTTATTGATTACAGAAACTCCCTGATGGACTTTTCTGACCAGAAAAGCTGCTGATGACTCGATGCTGCTGTCAGTCAAAGTGTTTAATGATTCAGCTCTAGAACTTCTACAGTACCCGTGTGTATACACTGGTGATGTGACATTCCGTATCAAGGCTTCAAAGCGTGTGGCGAGAAGCCATGAAAAAAAAAAAAATTTTATTCCGTAAATACTCAAAAATGTCTCATCCATCTTATTTGCTAAAATCACACTATTGAGAACAGTGTAAAAGTTGGGGGTGTTTTTGGTACTGACCCGGTCTCTCCCGATGGGCAGTGGGTGGGCCGTGTACATGTTCCTCTTCCCGTCGTAACCTGGCTGCCGGTCTCCAAAGATCTGCATCTTGAAGTGCCGCACCATGGTGTCCACCACCTCCCTGACAGACACGGTTTGCACAGACACAGTTCGACATCTCCAAAGCAACTTTTCTGTAGCATCTTGTATACGTTCACAAAAAGTGTGTTTTTCCTACTACTGCACAAAAACTTTTTCTGGTTTTAGAATTTAAAACATCAAATTAGGGCTGGGCGATATATCGATTATTTCTAATGTTTTGTTTGAGACAATTTATTTTTGGAAAAAAATTTTAAAATCGAGATCGTATTTTACCACCTCTCTGCTTTCTCAAGCTTCTGTTGTTCGGAGTAAAGTCAACTCTTGCAATGAGTAGACATAAGAATGGCAACAAGTAAAGAGGAGCTTCTTCCGCGACGCAGGGAAAAAAAAAGCATGTTGCGCAATATTTACAAGCGCACGCGACACGTTAAGCGCCCACCAAACCCACTCCGGTAGCTTCTGAACACTTCTTCCTGAAGTGTTTAGCTTAGGCTGATGGAGCAGCAGAACGTGGCGGTTTTTAACGGGAACTCAACAGAAATGGAGGATAAACCAGCTGGACTCACAGCAGCAATAAAGTTTAATTTAAAAAAAATTCGGTTTGGAGTCAGTGGTGTTGTTACACACGGATACTATCATGCTACGACGCTATGCTATGCTAATGAGTCGTGCCGCTTGAAACTGGTTTAAAGTCAGAGAATATTTTCATGGAGCGGACTTTAAGACGTGGTGGATAAAATACAACAAACTTAATTCACCGGACATTCATAAAAACAGTATTTTCTAAATACAACAACCTAAATTGATCCACTTTGAATGAAACTTTATTAACAAAATTGAACATTACACAGCCATTGTTGAGCTGAAAAAAGTCCCCCTCTTTGTGAGAGTCCTGCATCTTTACTGTCAATGACATAATGACAAGAATTCAAAACTTTATAATGCTTTTAGGCTGTTTTTTGTTGTGATTTCATATAAAAATAAATCAACTGGAGGCAGAACAGGGAAAAGAGCCTTTTCTGTCAATCTGCTCCCCTGTAGTATATGTCCTTGTTTTCTCAGCATGTTTTAATTTTACATTTAGATGGCATTAAAGATGTGTTCATACTAATTATATAGTACTTTTAAGCCATTTAATTTTCTTTAAAAAATTATGAAAACAATTTTTATTCTCTAGTGTGTCACTAGTTTAGACTAAAGGTGACTGACTGAAACCCCTCTCCTCATAAGGGTCAAAGGAGCATTTTTTTAGCTGTGCTAAAATGAAGAAACACATTTGGGATAGAAAATAAAACACTTGATAGACCATGTGAAAATCACAAAAGTAGAGAGCAAAGACTGATTAGAAATGAGTCACTTAAAACAGTTATTTTCTTACCTTTTAGTAATGCTGTGACATCCTGTCTCTTTGCATTCAACATAATTTCAACATCATTTTTTTAAATAACACATATAGTTTTCCTTTGTAAAATAATCTAATAATTAGTCAGGTAAAAATGTGCCTGGCCAGTGTAGTTTTTCATCCATCTGTGAACTTGGCTGGTGAGTAAAAAAATGAAATGTTGACAAGTGGGGTTGTGACTTCAACCTTGTAGCATCAAACCACACACAGCAAAATCTGTTTGAGGGTCATAGCTGCCAAAAGTGGGAGTACGACAAATTAGTTTCAACAGCTGGAACTGGCACTCTGTCAAGAGCAAGAAGTGTTTCTCTTTATGAGATGCTGAAGCTAGTGGTAGCTCACAAAACATCTGCTGCATTGATCTACAAACATGTTTACAGCTTGTACAACACAAAGGAGATGTTAAAATAAAGTAGTCTTTGTTAAATATATTCTGTCATTTGTAATTTTTTTTAAAGAAATAAAAGGAGGGAGAGAAAAATTAATTAAAATCGAATTTGGTGTGAGAAAAAACAAACTCTGGTATCTTGCGTTGATGTCAGTTAAACAGTTGGCCGGGCGACACAGTCAGCTATTGAAGCCTAAATAATCAGTCACTGAAAATGACAAACCGCGGCCCACCAAGCGCATAGACTGTATATTTTACGTTAAATTGCATTACATTATATAATGTTTTTACAGTCAATGGCTGAGCATCTCTACCTGGTGCGTTAACTGAGCTCTGGACATCTGCAGCAAAAATAAGCAGTTTAAAAGAGAAAATGTCAAACACCAGAAGAACTGATCAATGAAAATTGATTGTTTTCATTGTGTCGACATTTTTTCTGACAAAATGCCTAGTTTTGTGGATTGTATAAAAATGAAAAAAAAAAACACTTATATATACTGTAGCGAACTAAACTGGCTGTGTGTCTGTCTAAACTGTAAGGTGCTGGTTATGACCTAAAATGAAGAGGCTTCAATTAGACCAAGTCTCAGAGCAGGAAAGGGAGAGAGGGACGAACCAGCATCATTATCCCGATATCACGAGAAAACGTTTAAAAAAAAAAAGTATGCCGTTTCTGGCTTCCATAGTCAACAATCATGATACCCACATTCATAAAAGAATGATCATGGAAAAATGTGTTGTTCATGAGTTAATCTTAATGTTGCCAAATTTGCAGCATTTAATGTAATTTCTATTTATTTACATCCATTTTTATGTTGGTATCAGATGATTCAATTAGTCAGCCAAAAATGCTCCGAGTTTATATAGATATTACCATTTGTTTTTGGAATCTACAGGCAAATGTGTTTATTTTTTCTTTTATATTCTAAATAAAAAAAAAACAATGTTAATAAAGTTATTGATTATAAGTTGATCCATGTTTTTTTTCTTTTTGCATTCTTTAATGATCATAAGGATACAATGTTTTTCAGATATACTTTTAATTTGAACAACTTGACTAATGATAGTTGCAGAAGAAAGTTGTAGTGGGGGCACCAAAGGATAAGCTCTTCAAAGGGGGGTGCAAGAGAAAATAATTGAGAAGCACTGGACTACATGTATATCTGTGCCCTGCCACTGTTCAATACGGATGGGCAGGTGCGAGCGCCTGCAGACATGGACAACGTCCAGGTCTTACCTGTTGACCCTTCGAGGCCGTTTCTCAGGCTTGATGTCGATGTCATAGTGATAGACATCAATCTTGGGAATCTGCACCTGGAAGTGGTTGGCAAGGAGCCGGATGGGTTTCCCCACCGTGCCGAGGCCGGGACGCCGCGGAGGCTGAAACAGAGAGGTGGGAGCAGGCGGGCCTGGGGAGAGCAGAGGAGGAAGAGTGAAGCAGTATCGTCATGGTGATCATGAAAGCTGGAGTAAAAGGTCAGAACAGAAACGGACGACGGGTGAAGCCGCGCGACCGTTTGTTCAAGGCTTGCTTCCAAGTGACACTGACCTCTGACTCAGGAGGTCAAGAAGAAGCTGGTCAAACAATGACCTCCAATTATCCACCAACACACCCCCATCTCGCCCAACCCCTCCCCCGCTGCTAAGACAAAGACGCTCCAAACACAGACAGACTGCAGAGAAGCCATATGGAGCGCCCTACCCGCTGCTGTGATTACTGTTGCACACCGTATGATTACACAAGCAGCCAACATAAAGATGGCAAACAAGTCATGTGGAGTGGAGGGTACTAGATTATACTGAGGATCTAGAGGTGGATTTTGGCATCATATAAACCAAACGACTGACATTAAAATATCTCTAGAGCTTGATCAATACAGAACATCCCGCCCAACACACATCAATAAATGTGGGTGGTGTTGGGGGTTTCTGCCATTCCCCCCCAACAGTGAAAGGACCGCAGGGGTCCTGCTGAACCCCGTGAACCGGCACGCTCCAGTTACCCACTGAAGCGCAAGATTGTGGACAATTAGGACCCTCCCCATCGGTTTGTGAGAACGCGCCGGGCCCGTCTCGCCGCCCCACCAATCAACCCCCCCAACCCCCCAGTCTGTGGAACAACTTCAGATGAGACCGTTTGCTGCGTGCCTGCTTCTGTCACGACTTCAGCCTAAATCCATCTCATGACTCATTTCATCCTACAAGCCTGGTTACCAACGGCAACGTTCTGCCCCACGCCAAACACAAATCACGTTCACCCACATCCACTTATATCAAAACAATCTAAAAATTATTTTTTTCCAGATTGATATTGGCTTTTAGTTTTCAGATTTTCACATCGGTGATATTTGTTGAAACTTAACAGTTTGACCTCCACCTACAGAGGTCACAGTGGCGCACCTTCATGCCGCTACATCAACACAGATCGAGCAAACCAAAGTCCAGGTCTTCAGCAGAACTTTTTCCCATCATCACACAAGGTGTTTAAGAGATGTTTACAACCAAACATTTGTTCACTGGTTTTAATTCACAGCTCCACCTTTCTTTAAATGCTCCATGCTAAGGTAGAGGACATCAAGGTGGAAACCGTGTGAAAAAATATTGCATCAACGTGGTTCCAGAACCCCACGTGGTTTTGGGGAGTTCGCTGGGAAGAGTCAGACTCAGTGAAGCTGCAGCAAGACAGTAATGGCACAGAATGAAACAAATGTCAAAAAAAGGAAAGCAACTCAAAAAAATAAAATAAAACAAAACACTGAATGTTACAATGCAATTTAGCAACCTCATTTCTGAACTGATCACCAGAGAAACCAGCTTGTTGGTTACATGAAAAAGAAATATCAAATTTCCCTTTTAGATGAACTGTTTCCAATTTCCCTGGTCAATAATAATACACAAACTTTGGATAGTTGCAGACTTGAGTTACAAACAACAGCAAACATACATTAAATGTTATTTTTAGAGTTGTGATTTCATAACAAATGCCTTAAAATGCTGTGTAACACATGGAAATGAAGTGGTTGGAAGTTAATTTTTCCTAGTTCACAGAAACAATACGGTATATAAAAAAACAGAAGTAAAGACACTAACAAGACGTTTATTTGATACTATTCTTTTTTGTTTTATAATAAACCCATAAAGTTCTCCCTACTTTATTTAGAACTTTTTCAAATGTACACATAAAACTTATGAAGATTCACCATCTACCTGCAGGTTCCTGATCTTTTTCATTTGCCTTATCTGTTGTTTTTGTCAGCTCATTTTACATTAAATTGCATCTAAACGTAAATCTTCAAAGCCTGTTTACACATGCGTGAACATCTGGTGCTGAGGAGGCTTCTGCTGAGTAAAGAATCAATGTTGAGGGGTATTCTACCACTAGCAGTCTTTGAGGAAAGCATCGCAGTGAGCATTTCCAACTAGCAAAGTATAAACCAGTTAAGTGATCCAGGCTTAACATTTAAAAAAAAAACAGTAAAAAAAACAACAGCGGCGACCTTCATGAATGCAATGTACAAATTTGTATTATGTTGGTCCTTTGTTGCAATGCAGGTCACAATACACATCTATGCAGTACTGAGAATTTTTCCATGCAATTCTCCATTGCATTGTGTTCTTCATCCTGATTGACTGAAGACCATCAACAGTCTGCTTCATGCCGTGTCTCCGGCACAGTACAGGATATGTTCAGCTGGCCAAATTTATCGAAAGCAGATCTTTGTTTTCATTCTATAATTTTGGACTCATTTTTTTATGAAGGTTTGAACTTTGGGAGTTTGAAAAAGAGAGAAAAGTGTGAACATGTTCATGTCTGAGAAAAAAAGTGTTTACTGAGGAGTTTCACAGCCTTAACCCTGTGACACCAGCGACAGCAAACAAACATACGCTCTTTGAACTACTGTAATTCTTCGACTGTTTAAACAAGCGCAATTCCAACAGGTTCTTAAGAATCATGGTTTACGGTGATTTCACAAGAATTTTACAACTTTAAAGTGTTGAATATCAGTACAAAGCTGCTTTTCTCAGCTTCAGAATCTGTCAGATTTACACTAATTGCATAAACTGTTGGAAAGTTACAGTAAATATAAGAACAAGAAGATAAACTCTGGAGTTAAAGGGTTTAAATATCTATAACTGTAAAATATAAAGCAAAATAATTTGTGGATTTTGCATATTCCAAGTTGTTATAAAGAACGCAAGTCCAGCATTATAGAAAGGACTACTGCAGCAGGTTTTTGTGGAGCTCTCTATGGAAGCATCGCATTTGATTAAGGTTTATTTTCTGTACTAACGTTTGAAATATTACAAAAAAAAAAAATTTGATAGCCTAATGTCCACCCTAAAACAGAAATCACAGGTTCAAGTCCATAGCTGGGTCACAGCTTCAAAATCTTTATCAGGGGGGTTGGATTGGAGGGGGTCACTCCCCCAGGAGAGGGGTCAAATGTAGAGAACAAGTTTCAACACAATTAAGTCGAACTTTAGTTTTATTTTTTGTCAAAAAAAAATGTGTTCACACATTGTGATTTCATGTGGTGGATGGAACTACAATTCAAACATTACAATCTTAAGATTTTAGAAGTTTCAGCTGTCAGTTTAAGGAGCCACTTATGATTTTTATCGAGAAACCAACAAAAAAATTCTTTGTGACTCAACAGTTCTTTACATAATGAATTTTTCCTTCTGTTCAACAGTGGAATTAAGAGCAAATGAAATGAACCCACAGTGAGTTTAAGTCACCCGACATCCTACAACCAGCTGCAAAAACCAACAACAGAAACCAAAAACATGTTGTGCATCTCAAAGGAGAGCACTGAGACTCCTACATGAGACCTAGAACATTTCGGCTTCTTCAACCACCCAAAAACTGAGAAGCAGTTACTTTTAGCGTCTTCAGCTGCCATTTCACGGTACCAGATTCTTCTGTTTTACCTGTGCCCATCAGATCAGAAGGGATTCTGAATCAAGAAACAAACCCAACGATGTTCTGACTAAAAGTGAGAGGAATAAGGTCATAACATAATAATGTTTAATAAAACACACAAACAAATCTGATGAAAAAAATTGATTTGATAGGAAAGATGTTGAAGATTTGCAGAATATTTTTAAAGTTTTGTTGTTCTGCGAAACACCTCAGTTTTGGACCTTTTCTTAGAAAATAAAAGCAGAAACTGATATATCCAAACTTTTTTCAAGTCAAAAATTGTAAACTAAAATGCCAACAAATGCATTTCTCACAAATATATTCTACATGAATAAAAAGACAAAACACACAAGTGCACGAGCAGACCCAGCTCAATGAAAAAGTTCTGCAAAGAAGATCCAGACCACCTCAGAGTAAGGACAAGATTTGGTGAGAATTTGTTTTGCTGAAAAAAATTCAAAAACAAACAAATGTTTTATGTTTTACAGGAGATAAACACATGTTAGCATCCTAATCCTTTCCTGCAGCTCACTATCTGAACCGTCTATGTAGGATCAATAATTATTGATAATTCTGCGTCACGTTCCTCAAACCTGCTCCATCGTATCAGGCTCAGGAAGCGCGAGAGATTCTCCTGAAGCAGGACAGTCCTGAGAGCGTGTGTTCAACTGCAGAGATCCATCAACTCCTTTACGGCCTGACATGCAGTGTCATCTCTCTCAGCCAGAGTAAAGAGTTAACTAACGCCATGTGTGTCCATGGTAACCGGAGGGTGATGGAGCAGAGAGACACCTAGGCTTAAAGCTAAAAAGCAAAACGGCCCAACATTATGAGTCAGAGCCTGAGGGACCTGACGCCCACACCTCAGAATCACCTGGATTAAAGTGGAACACCACAAACTGAGAACACAAGGAATCTCTCCAGGTTCAGGTTTTCACCGCAGCTTCTGGTCTGGAAGAGTCAGAAGTTCTTCTCCACTTAAACGCCAGCATGACTTTCTTACATATCGGAGAATTTCCTGCAGTTCAACCCTCCAGCAAAGGAGACAGTGCAGCAGAACAGAAAACTTTAGTTCTTCACCTGAAGTTCTGCTCTTCATCTTGATAACAGCTTCAGCAGGTTAGAACATGGAACTTTTATTGCGCTTTTACTGCACTTTGACCTTCGGCCCATAACCCCAACAACAGAAACAAACAGATCTGCAAGCGAGGCCCAATCCTCACTCCAGAGAAACACAAATCTAAGGTTAAGTTTTCCAGTTTGTCCTGTATGCGAAAGTGGGACTGAGCAGAAGATCACCAGGATGAAGCCACAGGAACGGTTTCATTAAAAAAAATGTGTACAATGTTCCAGGTGAACAGAATTCAGATTGGCTGCAGGGTGTCTATTCAAGCGCAATGGACACCTACAAAAAGAAACAGCGTGAATGTTCTATATCATTGTGCTGTCCTAAACATCAGTTGGTAATCAGAACAATACAAACATGTTTATAAATAATTGCATTGCTAATTAATGAAAAAAAATTGTTTGGTTGTTGATACACATTTAATGATCAGAATGAATGGAGGATATTTTGTTAATTAAAGCGATCTAGGGAATTACTTAAGGACTTTGTTTCTACAAAAAACTTTTGCTTCAAAATTTGGACCAAAACAAGCAGTAACAGGTGAACTTTCCCTCTGAAGTGATGCTTGGAATCTCTTTAGCATATATAATACCACTTTCTCTGCTGTTTAGTCCTCATAAACCAGCTGCAGAAAAGCAAAGCAAGAGGCAGGTTCTGTAGCTGTAACCATGACAACAATTCACATCACAAATTAAACATTTTCTTGTGAAAAACTAAATGTTGAAAATTACAAGGTTAAAGTACTAATAACTGATTTAAGTTCTTTTGTAAATTATCATAAAATTGGCGGGATATTGTACATCAAGCTGTCCGTTCTCAGGAATGAACTTTGCAGAAGCAACGGTCTGACGAGAAGTCGTCCATTAATTTCTGATTAAGGACACTTAGTTGGGCATTATCGTTTACATTTACATCTAAGAATTAAAACAGACACAGGTCCGATAGACCTAAACAACAAAAAGACAAAAAAACGCAAACATTAAGCTTTTTGGACCACTTTAAACTCCAACGATCTTTTGAGTTGTTTTAAAAGCGTTCCCAGTGGTCTTTTAAAGACGATTTTGCCGTGTTTGGCCAAATTTTAAAAACCTGTGTTGTTTTCCAGGACGGTTTCTGCTGAGCAGCAGTAGTTCATTGGAAAATTGTCTCAGAGTTGTGGGCAGGACCGATGGCGAAGAGCAACCTCACCCCCTTTAACGTCACCCATAACTGAGATATCACCATTTCGACATGCTCCTGCTGGCTTATAGCTCCTCACACCTAACATTAGCAGCACAACTAAAATATTGGAGCTATCCAATCATACAGCTTTGAGGCAGATGCCAACTCAAGACGTATATGGATCTAGTCATCTCCAAGTGGATGAATCTGAATGGAGTGGATCAGGGAGCTTGTAGCATATTTTCTACGTTACAAAAACGATCTCTTTCAAACTTGTCTGCTCCTGATTCACAAGGATTTAATATTTAGAATTGAATTCTCAGACATGCCTTTTTTCAGACTAAATTTCTTTAAATGTCTCCATCATGAGATAAATGCCACAAAAACGCAAACATAGTGGGTCTTTAACAGCCGTATTGAACGTCAAACATCAAGCTTTCTTTGTGGAAAATTAGACGATTTCACAACTTTTCTGTGCAGAGTTTAAAACCAAACCAAAAATCCATATTTAAGACAGGATTTATCAGATTTTAGAGGGAAAAGGACCTGCGGGTTGGTGTGAATTCTTGATGTGCAGAAAAAAAATGACTTCAACATAAACCGTGCCAATTCAAAACTGAGAAACTGTTCTTCATGTGAAGACCAACGGGCTCTTCACTTGGAGAATAGAAGAGGTGATTGTTTATAAGAAAGCAGCAGACACAGAACCTTCCCCTGAGCTCATCGATCCAACTAGACCCGTCCAGAAGAATGACACGCGTTAATCTGACAGTCCAGGGGCTGCTGAACCAGAACCAGAACCGTAGCTGGACCCCAAACTCACATCAAGCCTGAGCGTGTGCATGGATCACCAAAAAGGCGCTTTTCAGGAACAAAAACATCTCACAGGTGGCGACGGTGCGCGCGCGCCACCCCACCCGCGTGCTCTCTGCGGGTCTTTGTTGTCATGCTGGAGCCGCATCCTCTGCGTTTCGCCAAACTGAGTTCGTTCGATCCACGCGCCCCGCTGAGAGGGCTCCGGACACGCGTGAACCGATGACAGCGATAACCACGAGCCGGGGGAAAAAAGGCGCGCGCGTGTGTGTTTTGCTGGCATTCATTTTGTTTTCGCAGCCTCCGCTGTCATCGAGTCAGGGAACCGAAACCGACGGTAAAAACGTGAGGTTTTCAACCAAAAAACATGATATTGTGTCGCATTTCGACGGAGTTGTGAGTCTGCCGTGAGCAAATTGTGTTGTAGCCGTGAAAGCAGGCAGAAACGAGAGACGTAAACACCACCCGACGCAGGAGGAAGGAGGAAACTGCCAGTTAAATCCCCCCCTCACACAAAGCCTGCTCCGAATGACGGGGCTGTGGTGCTCCGCATGAACCCACGCGGACCTCCGTCGAAAACACCCACCGACCCACGCTCGGTTAGTCGGTCGGTGGAGCTCCGCGGTACAACTGCGACGGAGAGGCGGCCGGGCCTCGGTTTGTTTCCCCCTGCCAGCTCGCAGAGGCCTCGCTACAGCCGCGGCCCCTAGTGAGCCCAAGCATCCGTGCTCACGCGCCCCACACACGGCTGACGCCTCCACTCCTCCCCGCTTCTGTTTTTCTGACATTTCTTACCGGGTCCGAGTGCTTCCATGGCCGAGGCCTCTCTCTCCGTCTCTGTCCCGGCCTGGCGGCTCCGTACCGACGCTGAAATTGGGGGCGGTATTGCGAAGCTTAAAGGGGCTAATCTAAAAAACGGAAATATAAATGGACGCGCGGCGGACTGCACTCTCTGACCGGAGCTGCCGCGACTGCTTCTGAGGATTTGTATTTGCGCCTGCGCTTCTCAAAAGACATGGGGCTCCTACTGCGCATGCGTAATGTTCAGTCGCGTACCTCCAATTTGAAAGAGACTCAAGACACTACATTTAAGCTACATTTCAATGTTTTTCTTGGAAATTTGGGTTGCTTTGATTCTTTAAAATATAAAATCACAAACTACATATTAAAATAAACGTTCTTATACTCGCCAAATACAAGAAAACCTAAGATTAATTTACAAAAGTATCAAAAATAAACAGTGATTTGCGTCACTAATACAGGTATTGTGTTATATGTTCATAAAGAAAATATTTATAGATGTGTTTGTGTAAATAAAGTATATTCTAAATAAAAAATGTGTTGCAGCATTTTTTAGGTAATGGCAAAACAAGGGGACTGGCTAAAATGTCCCATGTTTACATTTTTTTTTTTTTATGTGCATGAATATGCAATGTCCTTTTATTGTGTTTTCTCCATAAAATCAAATAAAATTCAAAAAACTAAAACTGTTTTTGGCTGCAAGTTATTGTAATAAGATCGTAGGCCCCATCTGGCTTTTTAAATGATCAATTTTAATTTTTAAATGTATCTGCTTTTATCTGTTTTTGCCTTTTTGTATCTTTTATATATACAAATTTTTTGCTTGATTCCATAAAAATATCTTTTAAAATGACAAATATAAGCAGAAAGTTTGAAAAAAGTAAGTCCTGATGTGGCCAGCAGCTCACTTTGTCCAGCTGTACTATGACGCTTTTGTCTTTGCTTTGCTTTAGTCTGGTCAGCAGCTTCTTGGACCTCCTCCCTGCTCTTACAGTGAGAAGCTGCTGGCTGTTGGTTTGTCTTTTTGGTGGGCCCAGCCACCTGCACAACAATCAGCTGATGTTACAAAACAGATTTCATAATCAGCCATATTCTCTTTAGGACACTGAACCAAAAGAAATCCATGCCTAGAATTTTCCTAGAGGACCTAATTTTTCACTGCTGATAACCAGGTTTACCAGGTCAAATGTGACTTTGCCAGTTTCATGAGATTGATGAAGCCACTGGGATGAGTGTTGAAACGTTTCAAGAAAGAAAATTTTAAGCCCACATGCTATGACTCAACTTCAAGTTAAAGCTGTGATTGATCTTCCTTTTCTGATTCATCAAGACCAGTGATGTGAATCCCGTCTGCTGAGTGAAGTTTGCGTGTTGTTCCCATGCATGTGCAGGTTTCTCCAGGCACTCCGGCTTCCTCCCACATTCCAAAAATGTGCTTTGTAGGTCACTTGGTGAATCTCAATTGGCTTTAGGTGTGAATGAGGGTGTGTGGCCCTGCAACAACCTGGTAAACTGTTTTAAACTTGTGTAACCTGCCTTTGCTCCAGCGACCTTGTGACCCTAAAAGGGATTCAGCAGGATCCGTCTTTTCTGGAAAAAGCTGTGGTCACAAGTTTGTGCTTTGACATGATCCAGACAGAAAACTGCAAAGTTTCATTTTGTCTGAAATGATAAAAACTAAGTGCTAAATATAGAAAAGATAAAACCACTGAAAAGCCTCAAAAGCTATTTTTTGTGAACACTGGAAAACAGGGTTTTATATCTTTCATTTACATCAAAATATTTAATATCCTACATCCAAAAAGGAAAACAATCAAACACTCTCCTTCCTGCTCTGCTTCCTTAACAGATTCATCAGATATACCTTTCAATTGTTTTAACTTTTGTTAATTACATAGATCTACTCCTTCCTCATACACCCCAATGAAAATAACTTTCACTTTAAGTTGTACAGTATTCCTTTGTTATTTATGTATTCGTTGAAGTATTATTAAAACCACATCATGGCTGTGTATACCACAAAAATGGTCACTTTGTCTTATAAAGCCATTTGGAAGATGAGGAAAAACAAAAAATAAATCTAAATAAAAAACATGTCTAAAAATACACAGATTATGTCTTTAACTGGGTTCCATACTGATCATTCATGGTAAATCAGTGAAAGAAATAACAAAAGACAAACGTTTTTCAACTCTAAGTTAGTGACAAAGATCATTGTTCTATTAAAAAACATGAGAACAATCAGCTGATTTTGTTAATTATTTTGCTCAAAATCTGTCACCCCTAAAGGGATATAGCGGTTTAAGAAAATTGATGGATTTTGCTAAGCTAAAATGCATTTATTGTGACCAGAAACCCAAGAATTATTGGACTATATTCATTCATTCAAATGAATGAATGAATGAATGAAAGTTCTGTTTTGTATTAAATCCATGGGTTTGAATAGTTTAAATACGTAGTAACTTCTCAATTTGTCTGTTTTGATCTTTTATTGGTGATCCTTTTAAACGACTGTTTTTGGTTTGCAACTCTATTCCTGTGACTGCAAAGCACTTCGGTCAATTGAGATTGTTTTCAGGCGCGCCCATAAAAAATGAATTAAATATGTTAGAATTGATGCTTTAGACTGAGTTTTTCCTGTTTTTTTTTTTCTAAATATACATTTAAAAGCATAAAATATAGTAAAAGTGAACCAAGCTCCGCCCGCGTTCTCACACGCGGTATATAAACATGCATTGTCTTGATTACGTCACTATAGGTTGATCCACCAGCCCCAAACCGACCAATCGCAATACGAGAAAAGACAGATTGACACCTCGCGATAAAACCCAAGCGAACCAGCTGTCACGGCGCGCGAAAGCTCAAACCTTCGAGTTGGTGGTTGGAACAAGCGGGAGGAGAAGAAAGGAGACTCCGACTGTTGTCTAAATGTTCCCTAAAAGAGTAAAATAGCAATTGTTGCTCGGAACTATCTTTATCCAGCATCTGTCGCGCGCGTGGTGGACCAAATCAGCCGTGTTGTTTGTTTGTTCGGTGAGAGGCGGCGGAGTGATCGGAGACAAAGATGAGCCTGGTTCTGTCCCAACAAGTGAGGAACTTAAAGTCAACATATTGTTATGTTAGTTACCTGATAATTGACAGCAGTGGTGTTTATAAACTAACAAGCTATAAGGTACTAATAAATTAATACACATATTTTAATTTTTTTGTTAGTTAGCCTTAGCATCGAAGCGCGCTAGTTGGCTAGCTTAGCCGTCAGGTAGTTTTGGGGACAAAATAAATGATTTTTAAAAACTTGCTGAACAGCTTTAACGATTTACTTCAAACATTTTAAAGCCATTGAGGTGTCAGATGTCAGTAGTTATTATGTTTAAAGATGTTAAACTCTAGTTTGTTGCAGTTCGCGGTCGTTCATTGTTTTGCAAGGCGCCATCTACTTTTGTGAAGAGTTCGTTTGTTTTCCGTCAACAACAGCGCTTGATAATTCATACTCTTTGTTGTTTTAAAGATTGCATTTTGGGGGGAAAGCGTACAAAAGTTACGTTTTCGTTTTTTTTTACGTGTATGGAACAGAGGGTATCCGACTTCTGCTCGGACCCTGAACGCACCACCCACAGGATGTAGTTTAGGTGAGGCAGGCACGTGCACGCTGTCACAGCTGCGGCTCTCGTTCTCTTTCCAGGCCGGGGAACCAGCAGCAGCTGCACCGGAGAGCGACTCGGACAGCGGGATGGGTTCTCCGCCAGAGGACGGGGAGGCCAAGCCGAAGAGGACTACGGACGACCTCCCAGGTACTGAAGCAGAACGAGAACCTCCACCTGTCGTCACTCTGTGCTGTTTGTTACAGATAAAACCGAATAGTTTTGTTTTGCTAGAGCTGCTGTAGCTCTTTGAACCCACCCTCGTCCATCCTGTTCTAGCCTCATCTCATATTTGCAAGAGTAACTTCAGTTTTTCTTTTACATCTCAATCTAACAAGAATCAAACCTCCAGAACAGAGCTAAATACAACTGAAAAGCTGTTGTTGTTCATCAATAAAACAATAAGAGAAAATAGCCTTTTTTTCCCAAACGATGAAACAGTTTATAACTTTTGGGAGTACATGACTTCTTTCCAAATAAAATACACCCTGTACCACATTGGATCATGTCAACGCAGCAAATTCGTAGTAGGTAGTGAAATGTCAGCAGAAATTCATAAATCTAACTAAATAAAGTTAAATTAGAGCTAATTAAGTGAGTTTTACAGTATTTGTCAAACCGCTCCAAATCCATGAATTTCTTCAAAATCTGCCTTTTAATCCTTAAGTAGGAATTCTGGTTGTCAATCATGACCTAAAATTGATTTTCTGTGGTGTGACTTTGGTAAACTACAAAGAATTGATAGATTGTTGCAGAATCACGGCTAACACAGTCAGAAACCTTGTGAAGTGATCTGTACTCTTCTTCAACTTTTTGTGAATGTAATTAATAAAGCTTGAGTTTATTTACTTTTATTACTTTGCAACTGGCTTACTTTTTACTTTACTGTTACTTTTCAAAGCTAAAAACTTTATTTTTCTTTAACCAAAGAGCCACAAAGGAGGAGTGAAAGAGCCACGTGTGGCTCCGGAGCCTCAGACCACTGCTCCAATAGAGCCAGAAATGGCACAAATTCATCAACTGAAGCTGCTTAGGAACTAAGAGGGCAGGAAACAGGAAAAACTGGATTTTCTGTTGAGAAACCAATGAAATAAGTCTATCTTCATCCTCTCTAAAATAGCTGCTTTAAACTTTATTTGTTCACTAGATTTCGTGTACGAACTTTTAAAAATGGTATTGATTTTCCCTTAACCAATACCTGTCAAAGTGGAAGCAAAATAAATCGGACGCCAACTTCAGCCTCATGGAATTTCTAAGGTGGGACTGATGCAAAAATAAACCTCTCACTAAAACAGTTGTTTTCTCTTAATATAATGGTAAACGTCCACTGTTTGAACAACTTTATTAGCAGCATCCTCAAACATTAGACAGCCGGTTGCCAAATATTATGCATTATTATTATGGTGCGGGAACAACCGTCACAATAAATCCACGTTTGGAGTAAAGGCTCCTGGTTTATGTTTGGTAAATACAGATTTATTTTATTTTGAAATTGAAGGCTCTTTTGTTCCTTCCGTTTCATTCTAAAATTGAATGTATTCTGAGTTTATTGGTTTTATATAAAACAAAAAATTTAATTTAACTAAACATGAAGCTGCTCCTCCACCTCGTCACAATCTCTTACGCCTGGTGGAGGCAGATAAAGTCGAAACAGGATAGGACCGACTATAGAGCCCTGAGGTACACCATGTCTGATGTAACCCCCTTCAAGGTTGAGTCTTCAAGCTCTGTTCTTGTTTATTTGTTTACGGATTTTTTTTTTCTTTTAGCAGACTCTGATGATGACATCACAGCTCATAGAAAGCCTCGCCGTATTGCCATCAGAGACAGTGACAGCGAGGAGGAGGAGGGTGTGGCAGAAGCTCAGCTGCTATCGAGCGGGGAGGAGGAAGAGGATGAGCAGAGGAGCAGTAAAGTGGTGCAGAAGAGAGTCGCAAACCAGCTCCCCGACAGCGATGATGGCGAGTCGGAAAGGGACGAGGCACAGAAGGCAGAAGTGAAGAAAAGAGAGAAGAGCCAGAGGCGGCGTGAGAAACAGGAGAGGCGGAGTAACGCGGTGGAGAAGCTAAAGTGGAGGAGGTTCGGCAATGAAGACGAGGTAAGTTCTGTTTGCTGAAATGGGCGGCGAGAGAAACAGCGAGGTAAAAACCAGGCTCGGTTTGTTAGGGCGGCGCTCTCCCGCGGTTGCTGAATGACAGCGGGTGTCCACTGGGCGACACAGACCTGTTTGACACCGGGCTGAATAATGAAGACGAGGAGGAGTCTTTGGACGCCATTCGAGCAGCAGTCAAGCAGAAGCTGACAAATAAGGAGGTGACGATAAAGATCTGAGTGAGCCTGCTGCTGGAACTCCATGATGGTGCCTTGCTGAAAGGTTCTGTTTCTTCAGGAACGCATTCTAAGTGAGGAAGAAGAGGACGATGAAGAGGCAGCAGAGAAGCCCCACCGTGTGGTACGTGGAGCCAAAGTCTCCACCCAAACCACGGACGTGTCAGTCATGTGATCCACCTGTCATTCTTCCATCTGCAGGAGAGGAAGGCGGCGCGAGCGAGCCGAGAGGCCATGAAGCAGCTGCACAGCGAGTCGCAGCGCCTGATCCGAGGTGGGCGCTCCTCCACCCATCTGTGGCGCCCCCACCCACTCCGCTTGAGCTGATGCCTCTTCCTGTCCCCACAGAGTCCTCTCTGGGCCTGCCGTACCACATCCCCGAGCCCAAAAGCATCCATGAGTTCTTCAGGAAAAAAGCTCGCCCCCAGGGTCCCGCCATGGCACTGCTCAAGTAAGACCCGCCCACCGCTAACGTGGTTTGTTCTGTTCAGGAGGTTTAAATTTAAATCTAGTTTGGACCTGAGGTGTAGGGGAATAATTACAGTGCAAAAAAAGCCAGAAGTAGTTTTTATCTCTCAAAATAAAAGCCCCTGTTTTATCAAAATAAAAGCCCCTACCTTTAAAGGCATTAGAATGTCAGGCTGAGGGAATTGAACCGGCAAACAAAGCAAAAATCTTTGCCCTCAAAAAGATTTTTCCTTTCATCTTACTCCCATCAGATCTTCAAAGTACTCTCAGATGATGTTGGAGGCTCCGTCCGCTGCTCCACCCATGAAGAAGTCCAGCCAATCAACTGCTGATCAGGAAGCTCCACCCTCCCTGGATCCCTCCTCCAATCATATCGATTCTTTGCCTCAACCCTCAGCGACCTCGTCCCCTCAGCAGGAGAGTCTCTGTCGGCCCGACGGGTCTACTGGGGGTTCTGACCCGGAGCTGGAGTCAGGCCCAATGCTGTATCTGTCTGAGAGCCTGCAGGAGTCGGACGCCGCAGAGAAGCCTGCTTCTGACTGCGAGCTGAGAACTGTGGCCCCGCCTCCAGAGGAAACCAGCGCGACAGCAAAATCCGGCTCTGAGGTCCAGCAGCAGTGTCCCCCTGAGGAGGCGGAGTCTTCTGCTCCTCTGCCTGTCAAGAACAGGAAGTTGAGTAGACTGAAGGAGCTGGGCATGGACCCCCCGCCTGTGGCGAAGATGTGTGCAGATGACGGCGATTTCGTTCAGCTTGAGCCCCCCCAACTCAATCCAGGTGAGTCTGGTTCTGCGCATCTTTGACCTCTTTCTCTGTTACGTTCATGGTTGCCCCCCCTCCACAGGCGTAGCGGCGCTGAAAGAGCGCTACCTTCGTCACATTCACCCACCTGCTCGGCCCCCCGGAGAGCGCACCCTCCAGCTCAGCATTGTCCGCAAAGATAGCGCCCCCTCTGGTCAGGAAGAGCTGCGGTCCGAGACACTCACTGTCACCGTCAAAGAGGGTGCAGAGGACCCGGCCCCCGCCAAACCAGGTGAGGAAAAGCAGCAGGTGTGGGCTGAGCTTCAGGTTTGTAGTGGGGGTGTGGTTAATCAGCTTGTTTTTGAAGGAGAGAAACTGCTGAGCCTGAAGCGGCGCCTGCAGCTCGCCATGGCCCAGCGGCGCAAGGAGGAGCGGGCCCGGCGGGCCGAGCTGCACCGCCTTGACAACGAAGACTGTGAGGAGGAGGAGGAGGAGGAAGAGGAGGACATGACGGATGAATCGGAGGAAGAGGAGGTGAGAAATTTGAACTCATTCAGAGGTTTTATCTGGAAGATGGGGACTTCAGCTTTTTGAAGAAGAAAGTGTTTTAAGGCAAAGTCTGCGTCGTTTGCGGTTGTTTTTTTTCTTTGGCCTCGGAAGTTACTCCACTAAGATTTCTTCCCACTTTATCTGAAGTGACATTTCATATTATATCAAGAGACTTAGGTTTCAAATATTACAAAAGCTTTGAACTAAATTTGCTTCTTTACCTTCAGTGTGTTTTTTCCCCTGTGATGGATCTGATCCGCAGTCGATCCCCCTGGTGGTTTAATCAATCAAACGCAATCAAAAATCATTTTTAAAAGTTCCGAATTCTTTGGATGGTTCTCCAAAAATTAGCTGGATTTTTTGGAATGTGTTTCAGGGGTTGGAAGACTTGTTGGGCGGCACCGAAGAGGAAGTGGGGCCCGCGTCTGACCTTGTGCACGCTGACAGCACCCTCATGCTGTTCCCCGGCAGCTCATGCTCTCGCACCGGGTTCGTTGTTTTCCCTAAAACTAAACGTTAAAAAAACCTTTTGGAAAAGCTAACAGTATGTTTCTTCAGTGACGGCGTCAAGAGGGCGCCGCCTGCTGGACCCGACAGCAGCAATAGGACAGGTGAGTGCGTGGGTGTGTTGCCACTTCCCTTTGGTGCAGAGGCAATTTGGTTGAAAAGAGCGCCGTCTGTCTGTGCCCTGCCCACAGAAGAGGAGGACTCCCTGTCTCTGGTGAAGGAGATGAGCCACAACAGCAGCTTTGAGCTGGCCGGATCCATGATCACCTCCTACCAGCCCGTCAACAACCAGCGCAACGCTGGCAGAGCGGCTTTCGGCTCCGCTGCCTTCCGCTCGCCATCTCCGTGCTTCTTCAGGCCCAGCTTCCTTGGCTCGGCCTCAAAGGTGGAGAACATTTATAAAAATTTACACATTTTTACTTTTTAGTTAATAAATGTTTGGATTTTGCAATAGAGGTTTGAGGGAATTGTTTTTTGAAAGTCTTTGAAAGTTCTTAAATTTTTATTTTTGTTCCTGACAGAGTTCTGGAAAACTCTCTGATCCGTCCCTGTGCCTCCCGGTGGAGGACTCTCAGGACCTGTACGCCCCCCCGTCCCCTGGTGCAGACTCGGGCCAGCTGGTGGAGCCCGCCTCCAGCCGTGGAGTGGGCGGAGACTCTCAGGGACGGTTCTCCCTTGAGGACGACGTCCAGTCGCAGCTTCTGGACGCAGACGGCTTCCTAAATGTGGGGCCCAGGCCCGGGGCGGCGCCCTCCCTCAAGAGGTCGCTGGTGCTGGACAGTCTGGATGAGAACGCCATGGACGGGAACATGGGGGAGCTGCTGGGGCTGTGCTCGGGGGGGTTCGGCACCGGGGAGAGCGCCTCAGGGCCGAGCAGCGGCCTCGGGACCACGCTGGAGGACGAGCTGCTGGGGCTCTGCTCGGGGGCGTTCCCGCCGACGCTGAAGGCGGAGCAGCAGGCGTCGGAGAACACCATGAGCGAGCTCCTGGGGCTTTGCTCGGGAAAATTCCTCAGTCCAGGTGAGACCACGATGGGTCCAAACACCAGACCTGAGAGCCGTCCAGCTCTCAACCGTCACCCGTTTTCACTCCAGGTTCTCCTCCCCAAGCATCGGAGGTGGAGTCAAAGGAGGAAGAGCAGGAGGAAGAGGAGGACTGCGAGTTCCACCTCCTATCGGACATTGAAAGTGCTCCAGTGAGTTCTCCTGCAGAACCAGAAGTTCTAGAAGCTGAAATGGGTCATGAAAAGCCTCTTTACACAGGAGGAAGATGACGAAGAAGAAAACGAGGAAGAAGAGGACGCGAGCGACGAGGAGAATAACAAGGTGGAAGAGGAGGAGCTGCAGGGTTTGTTTGCCCCTCAGCGTGTCAAGAGGATGAAGAAGAAGAAGAAGAAGAAGAAAATGTGAGTCTCTTCTCATCCAGATGGATGCTCAGTAGCGATCCCCTCTGTAACCCTGCTGCTGTTTCCAGGACTTTGATGGACTACGTGGAGTCGGAGGCGGAGCTTTCGGGGAGCGACCTTGGCAGTGAAGACGAGGATGATGAACGAGGAAGCGAGTATGAGGATGAGGAGCTCCTGGAGGAGCTGCCGTCTGACGAAGAGCTGCAGGACCAAGTCAACAAGATCCACATGTGAGTGATGGACACACTGCAACAGCAGCCTGACTCTGTTGCTTAGCAACAGGCTAAACGATGCCCTTTATAAGCTTTGAGTCTGTAGGTTCTGACCGGCTCTGAAACCTGTTGATGGTTGCAGGAAGCAGGTTCTGGACGATGACAAGCGTCGCCTCAGGCTCTACCAGGAGCGGTACCTAGCTGACGGGGACCTGCACTCTGACGGGCCGGGTCGGGCCCGCCGGTTCCGTTGGAAGAACATGGGTGAGCCACAGGACAACGAGAGAACACAAAAGTTCACATCTAAAAACTTCTAAAATGTTTTTATTTTTTCTTTCTGGACCAGACGAAGGTTTCTTCACAGAGCAGGGGGCACTTGATGGGGACGAAGACGGCAACGAAGACGATGTGGACCCAGCTGAGGTCCAGAGGAGGAAGGAGCGCCTGGAAAGGGAGCAGTGGCTCAGAAAGCAGGTACAGAACGGGCTTCCCCTTTTTCCTGACTGTCCTGACTCCAGCTTGACCCGTTTCCTCTCAGTCCGAACAGAAGAAAGGAGATTTGGACGCCGACGACGAGAAGATGGGAGACGAGGACGGTCGGTTTATGAAGCTGGCCAGGAAGCTGACGGCCAGGACGCTGCAGCAGAAAGGTCAGCGCCGTTTCTGTGGCAGCAGGGGATTAGCTCGTTTTTCTCACCAGCATCAGACGATCAGAGAGAAAAATCTGCAGAAACAAACACAACCCACTGACTCTGGAATCACAGGTTTGATGTCGCTGGAGAAATTGTTTACAACCAGCTTAATGGCATTGTGGTAGAGTGTCCAACCTGAGACTGGAAGGTTGTGAGTTCAAATCCAGGCAGAGTCATACCATTGACTAAAAATGGGACCCATTTAACTTTAATAATAATTTTTGATGAAAATTTCTAACAAAAACCCCAAAATGCTTATTTTTACATAAAATTGTTCAAATCTAAGATGGCAAAAAGGCAGCAAAAATAAAATACTATTATAAAGGGTTGATTTTTGGTTTATTGAAGTTACATTCTCTGGACACTTGGGGTCGCTAAACTCCCATTGGTAACAGTCAGGTCTGCGGCTTTGTGGGCCATTTTCTGGTCTTAAAGTGCAGTTTTTTGTTCATCAGAACCGTCTGCGGCTCCTTCACCAGAGAAGAATAGAACATCTGCTCTGAACCCGTTCCAGAACTCCCAGCAGCCTCGGCAGGTGAGTGTTGCCTTTCTAAGGCGAGCATCTGCTTCTCCTCTGCGGCCGCCGCTTTAAAGGTTTTGGGTTTCTCTCTGCAGGTGAGGAGGGGCTCATTGCTCAGCCAGCCTCAGTCCATCCTGCAGAAACTGGCCTCCATCTCGGAGACGAACCCCCTGGCGCCCAGAAACAGTCGGGGGTTCCTATTTCAGACTCTGTCCCCCGAAAAGGCCGCCGCAATTGACCATCAGAAAACAGTGAGTTCTTTATTTCCTGCCCCTGTCCTCCTGTCAATGTATTAATAGAGAAGGTCCAGTAGATGTTCAGATCCTCCTGCTGCTCAGTAGTAAAAAAAAAAAACTAACTCGAGCAGTTTTATGAGCTGACCAGCAGGGGGCGCCAGAGTCCACACTGCTACGTTATCCATTTCTTATGAGCTCTGAATGTTTCCTCTACAGGTGGTGAGGAAGAGGACCCAGTTGGAGGTTGTGAAGCCGTCTGCAAAGAGGCCACGCACAGATGAAAACACCGTCTTGAAGACCAAGAACTCTCAGAGGAGTATTTTCAGCTTCCTGGACCACTGAGGAAGAGTGCCTGTCACATGACCAGTCACATGATCTGACCATTCAGCTCCTTTACATAAATTTAACTGATAACTTTCTAATCCTGTAAATAAGTTAGATTTTATAATCCTGTATGATGCTAATGTTTTACAGTGTAAATAAAAGTGTATTTTAAATCACCTCTGTCGGCTCCCATGATGCATTGCAGCAAGACAAAACATTGAAAGTAGACCTTGAAAGCTGAGTGCTGAAAGCCACATTAGTTTAAAGTCTGAAGGGAAAAAAAAGAAAAGTTAGAAGTTTCAGCAAAAAAAATGTCAGGGAAAAAAGTGCAGAGGATTTTTTTTTTTTTACCTTTTTAGTCAAAATAAGATGTGACAGTAGAGAGGGGTTTTATTTGGGTCATTTTGACCCGCCCAAATGTGAGGACCTTCAGATATTGGTAGCCAAGATGGTGGTTACAAACTATCCGGCTGACATCAACTCTCATTGATTGTACAAACTTTTAGATGTTTTTGTGCTAATGATGTGGGTGTGGCCTGTAATTATCAAACTCTGGTTGCCACGGGAAACTGAGAAATGTAAATTAACTTTAATTGTAAAAAGTCTACATATTCTTCAATCCCTGACAAGGAAACTAAGCAAAACAGTGGTTGCTATGGTAACTTGCAATGCTGACTTTGATTCTGATAAATTACCAAAACTGATCTGGTGGTGTGATCGCATCAGCATGATTTACTGGTTTGAAGCTATTAAGCAACTGCAACTTGAAACCAATTTGAGGTGAAGCTACTTCCTGTCTGCTCCTTTAGCCCCGAACAGCTTCTCGCTCTGGAAGATGCTCCGATCCACCGTTTCCTCCTCCTGGTGTAAAGTATAATCGCAGTTTAGAGACTAATGACTCTATAAGTTGCTATTAACACCCTGGCGTTAACGAACCCTGTTCATGTCTCTTCATCTCATTAGGAGACGCAGTGATTAAAGGAGGGCCCCTGTTGTGCGTCATTAGGGGCCTGACGCTGGCGGGGACCTGCCCTGCAGCAACCTGCAAGTGTCCTTCACGTTGCTGCTCCTTCTTACTGTTTGACCGTGAAAAACACCAACTTTAAAAGTCATTTGTGAGATTTTACAATCAATCTGCATCCATCTTGGGGGTGTGAGTAATTAGGGTGGAGATGAGGAGTCCTGGGGCCGAGGGGTCGGTCTCGGGGTCGTAAGTCCGGATCTGATTAGAAATTAATGGGAATATTTTCCCACCAGCTACTTTCATGCAACATCACAACTCAGTAGATAATGAGGGGGTCAACCCTCACCAGATCTCCTGAGGCCCTGAAAGTGGAGGAGGGTTACGCGCTCTGGCATGGGGGCCCGGCTCATAAACATCCAGAGGACATGGATGGGTTCATTCAGACTGTCTCGTTGGATCCTTTAGTAAGCTGGAGGTCCAGCGAGCCCCCTCCTCGGAGCAGGGCCCCGTGGGGGGCAGCGCTGTCAGATCTTGGGTCGGTGCCGCAGGAGACGGGGTTCTGCGGAAGTGGGTCATGCTGCTGCGGGCTGCGTTCAGTCCAAACAAGGCCTCATTATGCACAAGGTAAGTCATGCTGCCGTATCCAGCCGGGGTCGTTGCAAGCATCTTTTCTCCCCCAGGAGGGTGCAGACCCCCGCCTCTGCCTCTCCATCCATGTCCTCCTGCTTTATAATTCCTCCCCTCCTTTGTGTGTATGTGGAGTGGAGGGGGGGGGCAGAATTGACTGCAGTGTGACGGAGCCGCTGGCTCTTGCTGGTGTTTGATGTATTTTTTATGCACTCCGGCTACTGGTAGGAGAAAAGGGAGGAGGAGGAGGAGGAAGGTCTGCCTGCAGCTTGAATGGGAATGTGAAAGGAGCGGTAGCCTATATAAGTGAGTGTGTGGGGGGTGGGGGGTTGGTTCCTGCCAGCAGGAACAACATATCAGAGCTGCCATGAACCTGGGTTAGGCCTGACTGATGTCGCCCAAACACTCTGCCGCTGCGCCTCTGCAGGTTGACACTCACAAAACCAGCACAACCCCACAGGCAGTGGTGCATTGTGGGTAGTGCACACCTGAGACCACTCCCGTGGCTGTATATGGGTGAGTCTTATTTAGAGAAAATCACAGAATATTGGAGATTTCTAGTATCAGGATGCTGAGCTTGTTGCCAAGCAACAGCAAAATGACATCAGAATGCAGAATCAGCAGAAGTCTTTGGATGATACAGAGGAGACCTACAGAGCTGCATGTTAGGCCCCAATTCTTGTCAGAGGTTTTATCTTCCATTTTGTAGAACCACTCCGATCATCTTTTAATCAATTTTTAAATTTAGTGGTCTTTTAATCATGTTGATTCAGTTTTTAGCCAAAATGTAAAATATAACTCATTTTCTAGGACAAAGTACCCTGTCCCCACACGTACACACCAGGCATGTGGTGCCCGTTCAGGAACATGGTCATTCTAAACGGTCATTCTTGAACACTCTTTTAACATACGTGTTCACACTGGACTGTCGTTACCCGATAATAGTGAATGTACCTACAGGTACAGAAGAGGCTTGAAGTGAAATTTTGAAGTGGTTCTAAATCTCGTGAATATTGCAGGGACCTGTGAACGTGAGAGTTTGGAAAGCAGAACCCCAAAACTCGCGTTTACATGAACTTTTGACTGGAAGTGGTACCATGAACGCATTGTAGAGGCTTGTGTGTACATAGCGTTATTGAGAGTTCTCTGTTCACACGCTCTCCCGCTTGCTTACAGCCCCTCACAACCCAAACCTAACATTACCGGTGCAACAAAAACAGCAAGCAATGTTGGAGATATCCAGCTGTACAGTTTAAAGCGTTGTATGATCACGTATTCACGTTGGATAACCAGTCAGTTATGTGGAACCAGAACCGGTCAGCCATAAAAAACTACACAACGTCTGAACAGAACAGAGCTTCTCTATTTAGGTCTTCTAAACACAAAAAGAAGAAGAAGCTGCTCAGGCCAAATGCATGTTTCCAGATGGATTTGGTTATTTGCGGCTGCTGGAGAACGGAACCACAAAGAAGTTCTTTAGCACATGAACCGGACCACCATGTAACTACTGTGACACATCCAGAAGGTTCAAATCCTGTTTAAAAGTTGAAAAAACTAATTATAACCAGGTCCAGAGGCGGGTTGAGATTCCAAAAACTGTTCTGGAGTAAAAGTAGTGCAACTTCTGAAGTCTTGAATAGTGAAAAAACGAATGTTTCACTGCAAAACTTTCCCTTTGTAATGAATTACTCCAAACAATGCTGAGTAAATGTAACTTATTAGCATCCAATTCTAGAAAAAAACCTGTAAAAAGTGTAAATAATCTGTTTTGACACTTTTTGATGCTAAAGCCTCTGTTTAAGTTTAAACTTTCATCTCTTTGTATTTAAAAAAAAGTTTAAACAGTATATTAGTAAAAAATAAATAAATAAGAAAACTAAAACATGCTGTAAAATCCTAAACTTTATCGGCATAATTAACATTTTTTATATTTGATACAAAAAATAAAGCTACAATTGCTAGACACTGCTACAGTAGCATGCTAAATCCTAAAAGGCATTAATAATGCTTAAAAAACAAGAAAATGCTCAATAATTTTTTTAGAACAAGAAAAAATTAGAAAGCTAAAAAGTGAATGGAAGATGAAGGAATGAAGCCATAAATGCTCAACTTTAACATTAAAATGTCACATTTTACATTTGATCAAAAAAGAAGAAAGAAAGTAGAAGTAAGGATGTTAAAATTGCTAAAAACGTCTAGATTAGCATGGTAAATGCTAAAAGGCGTTAATTATGAAAATAAGAATTAAATAATAGCAGCATTTTATTTTGGCAAAAGAATAAATAGGAAAGCTGAAAAGCAAATGGAATTAAGTTAAAATATGCTCTAAAGGCTGAATTTTAACATCAAAATTTTGATATTTGATGCAAAAAGGTAAAACATTGTAAGAAGTCTAAATGGAAAATGCAAAACTATGTAAAAAAAAAAGACATGCAAAATAAACAAAAAAAAAAGTATTACCTTGATGATTCTACTGACATTCTCAAAAAAAATTGAAGCTGTTGATTTGACTGATATTAACAATTCTGAACAAACTTAAGTTACTAAAAACACATGCGCAATACCTATTATATTATCTGAGAAGTTAAAGTTTACATTTAGTAGAGGCTTTAATCCAAAGTGAGCTGCAATTAAGCCAACGTCAGAGATATCAGCGAATAACAGGGAATCAAACCTTCAAAAAAAGTCATTTAAAGTCAAAACCGTTTTATCTTTAATCCCCTAAAAGACCCAAACGTTTGATATCTTTACAGTTTCATCATGTTAACATGTGTAAAACTAGTTACCAGTAGATGCAAATGCATGGATTGACATAAACTGAATGAAATCAGGAATAGATATTGTTTTTTAACTCCTCAGACAGTGAGGCTTTTCACATTTTTAAACCCATTCCTGCTTTTGGAAAACACCGCTGCCTTTGCAGCGTCAGCTGAGTCTCCCTGACAACGGCTGTTTATTGCAGAAGCAATAATAATGAGGCCAGAACATCTTTGTCACAGTGACACACGGCCGCCATCACATGTCTTTGTAGGATTTAGGGTCACATGGAGTACATTTTATTTTTCTTTCTTTTTATGAGCTTTCATGGATTGGGATCTGATGAAGACAACAGTCTCTTGTCTTCATCACGTCCTAAGGGGAGCTAAATATAACCTGTGCGGAGCAGCGAAACATTACAGTGTTACTGAGTAAAAGAGCTCATGAAACGCAACAACAGGCTTAAAAACAAACAAATATTAAGAAACATTGCTTTAAATGGTAAAGAAGTTGTTCAAAAATGTGTGCTCAACTAAATAAGAGAAGGTGACAAATGTCTGATCTACTAGCAAAAAAAGATCTGCATGTGTTGAAAGTTCTAGAAAAGTTACTAATATCTACATCAGACCGCAACACACAGTAGAGACCATTCAGTTCCACAAAAACGAATGGTTTCGAAGCAGATAAAGTTGATGATTGATTGAGCTCACCACCCACTGCAGCAGCTTTATCACTATAGCATTTTTTAAAAATCTTTTCTTAATTCTCAACGATTTGAATGAAGAAATACTCAGAAATGCTCTTTCTTTTCATTTTCTTCTGCTGTGGTGCAGCAGGGCGGTCGACCTCTGATTGGAAGATTGCAGGATCCATGTGCCGAAGTGTCCTCGGTCCTCCATATGTCCTCCATCATCATAAAACTGCTACAAGAACATGTTAAAAACACCATTTTCATCTGAGTGCGTCTTCATATTTGTGAACACTGAGGTTTTAATTCGGCTCAGTTTGTATTTTGCTGGATTTTTTTGTCCCTTTTTGTGTGGGAATTCCTGTCCCCTTTCCTGTTTAATTTAAATGAGGACAACCTCCGTGACGTGATGTGTGCGTGCTGCATCTGCTGCACGTTATGTCACAGATACAGCTCAATAATCCGTATGTAACAAGTGGACCAATCTGGTGAAAACAGAAGTCAGGCAAACCAAAGAAAACGGCTAACTTCCTTGATGCTGTTGTTGGGTAAATACATTTATTTTTTCACTTTGGAATCATTTTCCAAACCTCCCCATGTAGACAGGAACACTCCCTTCAAACTTTTCCTGCAGCCAATCAGAACATCGAGATGAGAAATTAAATATTTTGACACAAGCCATGAAAGCTTAACATGAGAAAATAATAATAATAATAATTCCTTTAAATATGAATGAGAAAACTCCAAACAGGAAGAATTTTTTAAAAACATTTAGCTCTTTATACCATAGCACCATTTATTCTTATCATTATTATTATTATTATAGTAGTTTTTTGTTGTTGTAAATGGTAAATAATTTAGTAAATATTCATCATATTAATGTTTAATTGATTTCACAGTTAATTGCTCTTTAATGTATTATTAAGTATTGTTACTTATTATTCATATTTATTGTAAATAATAATAACATAAAATGTATAACATGTTATGTTTTTGTGCATAAAACTGTAACATCATGTATGTTTACATCCACATGTCAGTAACAAACAGTGACACCTACATCCCGCCAGTGTTTTTCCTTTTGATCCCAACCCAATTTAGGAAATGATTCTGAGTCACTGCTTGGCTTTTCCCAGAATCAGGAAGGGAGGAGGAGGAGGAGGAGGAAAGAGGAGGAGAGAGGAAGAACATCACAGAGGAGGGACGCTGGGAGGGCGCAGCGTCCAGCAGCGTCTGTGCAGCAGAGAAAAACCGCCAGAAAAGGTAAGAAAAGGGGACTGTTTTGGCATCCATGACTGTAGGTGCAGGAGCGGCAGGAAGCGCGCGGGCTGTTGGTGACGGAGGATTTTGGAGGCGCGCGCGGACATGGGGTGAGCGTTACGCAATATGACTGCGCTCCTGTCCCCGCGCTCAGGGAGGAAGTGACTCGGAGGAGAGGCTTTTCCTCTGGTTTTGGACGCTTTCATCCGCGGTGATCTGCCGCTGACAGAGTGACGGCCTTCATGAAGCCGCCGCGCGCGCTCCCCGCGCGCCCCCCCGTCGCATTCCAAGGCCGAACAAAACCGGTTCCGTTTCTTTCCGAACCGCGTTCCAGTGGAAAAGGCGAGCTTTTTTCTCCGCGTGACCTGCAAGCATCCGCGCGTGCACTATGCTGCAAGCGCGCTCCCTGCGCTGGTGTCCCGTAGCAGGAGGCGCGCGGGATGATGGGAGCTTTAGATGCTGGGTTGAGTGAGCTGGATTAAGAGCCGCCATACTGCTGCATTTGTTATTGTTTATATCTGCGAAAAGGGGCGGAAATGATGCAGATGCAAAAAAATCCGGAATTTGGCGCGTGCGTTGTACTAGGAGTAGACTACAACTTCAACATGGACAACAATTCAATCTAACACCATGTTGTAATGGTGACCAGACACGAGTTAAGGTTGTAAAGATAAGGCCATATCGTATCACAAAAATCAAAACAAACACCACAATCCATTTTAAAATTCAGTATAATGCACATGACCTCTGACCTTTGGGTTCAGGAAAAGTCAGTGGAAAATTTTTCAGAAATCATTCAATGTGATTACAGCTGCAATCTAGTTCAGATCATTGCCTGTAAATGAAAGCTGGACCGAGTGAGTGTGACGTCACGCGCAAAAATGAGTTTCCAACTGAATGAAATCAATCCAGTCGCCTTTTTATTTTTTTGTGAAAATGGATGCCACTGTGTTGTAACCAGATGACTTCAGTTAGCCAAGATTGGTCCGATCTGAGTCATTGTTTCTATGGCAACCACTCTTGCTCTTTAGGAGTGAGTTTGTCCGTTGTCCACAACCCTACCACTTGAAATCAGTCAAACGTTTTGAACGTTCCATGTAAGACCACATACTTTTGAGGCATCTGATTGGTCTGTTAATGCCGTAAATAACTAAGAAAAAGATCAGGTAAAAAAAAAGATCAACAACATGTAGTAAAAAGAGGTAGCAGACTAAGAATAGTTCTGACAAATATAAGAAGTTTATAGGATTTTAGCTTTTTGGAACCAGCGGGTACTTCCTGTTTGAAACGCCAGGGGGGGAGGGGTCACTCAGTCCAGTTCTCTATATACAAGCAAAGGCTTGGACAGATGAGACAGAGCCAAAGTCTGACTTCATGATGGGCTATAGGCCAATCAATACATGAAGGGTTATTCATGTGATGCTTTAAAACTTTGAATTTGATTCACCTAAATCCAGTTTTATGAATCTGCAGGCTCGGAGAACCAGCAACACTCTCAGGACTCTCGTTTTCTGAAACAGCGCCACCTTGCTACTGGGTGCCGCTTGATTTTTTTAATGATAAATGTTACTAAATTTGAAAACTGGGTATGTTTCATGCACCGTGAACTTTATTGATTATGACTGATTATTTCTAACACCTTTCCTACTGATGAAATATGCATTTTTTAACCCTTTAGGCACCAGGGTTTTTCATATAGAGGCTTGAAACTTTTGTTTGGAGAATCCAAACTGATTTCACTTTATTATTTTCTGCAACTGCTGATAGAGGGTTGAGTCTGGTATTTCTAAGCTCCTGAAAATCAGAAATTGAGAATATTGGGATCTGGAAGAAAATGGTGCTGAATTGCTACTTTTACTATAATTTTACTATTTCGAACTACTTTGTAGCACAAATTTGCCTCGGACGCTCTCCTGAAAATAATAAAACAAACTTCACCCTGTAGATAGGAGGCGCTATCTCAAAAATCCTCAGTCCTGAGAGCGTTGTCGGGCCTCCGGGCCTGCAGATACACCCTCCTTCTTAAAACTGGTGTTGGTGAGCGGACCTGCAGCTTGCTAACAGGTTTTGGCTGTTTCATGACGGTACCATGTGAAGAAGCTGCCATGTTTGGAATTTAAAGCTGCGGCCTGCAGACCAATTAGCTTTAAAGTCCCACTCCTATATTTTGATCTACTTTAAAATTGTTCCCAGTAGTGTTTTGATTATGATGATGCCATTTTTAGCCACATTTTTAAAAACGTGTGTGGTTTTCTAGGACATAGTCACTCATGAGCACTCACACCACCGATGCAAGCTGTTGTCATTCTCATCACTCTCCTGAAGGAGCGATGCTGCTCCTGTGACATCTCCTGAGGTCAAAAACTTTCACAAAAGATTCAGACGAGGAGCGGCGTGCTCAGACGTCCCACCGTCACTCCTCCCGTCTTCTCGGCTCTTCTCAGCTTCTCCATCTTCTGTGTCTTTGCAGAGAGTCTCAGTCGAGGTCAGTGATGCTTCACCATCAGGACCTGAATTCCTCCTTTGAGGATGCCGACGATGGCTCCTCCCCCCTGCTGCAGAACAGGAAACGCGACAAGGACAGGAATTTCAACTTCCTGCCCGAAAAAGGCAATGACTGCCTCCCCGGAGATGAGAACCGGAACCAGATGCGCCCCCGCAACCTGGCGTTGGGGCGCGACCCCCCGAGTTCTTCCTCCTCGCCTTCCTCGGGTTTCCAGCTGAACGCGGGTCTCAAGTCGCCCCGCTCCCGCCTCCCCTGCTGGAGAACGCTGGAGCCGCTTCCCGAAATCGAGAGCGGCGATGACGGATACGGTCGCGTTCCCCCAGACGGGGCAGAGGAGGAGAGGGTGGAGGAAGAGGAGGAAAGGGTGATGATGATGATGATGACGAATCAAAGTGGCAGGAAGGAGGAGGTCATTAAAGTTGGCGGGAGGCAGGAGGAGCTGGATGACGAATGGGGGGACAGCGACTCTGAGTCGGAGGTGGGGTGCCGGTCTGGCAGCAGTCACTTGTCTTTCAACATGGAGAGCGGTGGAGAGGCGCCACCCCTTGGAAGCTGGGACCGCATCGGGGTTGGGGAACTCAAACTGGGCCAGACAGATGAGGCGAGCAGCCTGGGGGGGGGTGCTATGCCTCCCAGGCGACCAGTCCTCTGACTCGGACGGCGAGCTGCCAGAGCTGATGGACACGGTGTGGACACTGCGCGACCGCGAGCGCTTCAAGGTGCAGGAGATGGAGAAGCACCAGGCGCAGCTGACCATGTACCGCCGGCTGGCGCTGATCCGCTGGGTGCGCACGCTGCAGAGCCGCGTCCAGGAGCAGCAGAACCGCCTGCAGTCCAGCTTCGACGTCATCCTCACTCACAGGAAGGAGCTGCTGCGCATGGGAGCCGCCGCTGCTGTGGCAAGCCCCGCCCCCACGGCAGCTATGGGCCAATCATAGAGAGAGTTTAAGGACTAAGAACTTAATGTCACTGACTGTCACACAACTTCCCATTTGGTTTTTTGTCCTGCTGAGAGCTGGACTGCAGACATGTTTGACACACACTTTATGTGTATTTGTGTGTTTGTCCCGATGTGTGTAGAACCCGAGTCCTGAAAAGATTCTGAACCTGAAATGTGTCATGAGTGTAAATTAAAGAGGATATCTGAACCTCATCTGTGTGTGTTTGTGTCCCTGAGTGTGTTTGTGCATGTGTGTCTACTGTTTGTGTGTGATTTTGTCTGTGTTAGTCTTTGTGTGTGAATTTGTGTTTTTGTCTCTGTTTGTGTATGTGTGTTTGCGTGTGTGTGTGGGGTCTGGATCTCCTGATGCGTTTCTGCTCAGAATCTGCGTGATCTCAGTTTGCAGATCAGCTGACGTCCGGGTGGCAGATCGTGTTCCCGTCGCCTACAGGGGACCGACCTTTGTGCACACAATTGTGTCTTTGTCGACTGAACATTGCTGTTTGTCTTTGCAGCACACACGTGTGTGCTTTTCTGCGGATGTGTTCAGCAGCGCCGCCCCCTCAGGCACCCTGAGACAAATGTGCAGATGTTCACAGAGATGCTGGCCTCACCCTGAAATTTCCTCCCTGGGAGGGTCGTGTCCCCGCCCCTGGGATCCTGTCACTCCGCCTGGAGAGCTGCAGGTCCAAACTCCGGGGGTGGGGGGGATAATCCCGCCTTTGAGCCCCACTTTATTTGGGAGCTTACCTCCCAGCTTGTTTGCAGTTGGCGACCAAACCACATGTTAATGCCCCGTTTGCTGCAGGATGTTTTTCTTTTAGGGGGGGACTTCCCGTCATCACTCCGTGTCTCGTTGGCTCCTGTAGATAAATAAAAAAACCTCGACTGAGATCCCCTTTTGCTCCTTCTTAGCCAATCAACAGTGACCTCCCACCGAGGGGCGCGCTCCTGTGATCTCATTCATAGTGCAGTACTATTAACCGAGACACCAAACGAGCAAACGTTTTTGCTAAATTAAGACACATAGCTGTTTCTTCATCTGATCTATGAACTCTTGATACACACTGTCAATCTGAGTTTTTTGGTGATCAAGACTGAAGATGACCTGTACGTAAAGACAAGAACCTGGAGAAAAAAAAAGACTCCTGACCGGATTGACCTCATTTTGCGCGTCTGATTGCACAGAGCGCAGGCATGTGGATGCAAGAACCAATCCCATTTAAACCCATTTAAAATGACTCACTCCCGGCTCCAAGAAAATGAAATTGAGTCGCCATTTTTTTGCGATCTGGACGCCACCATGTTGGAGTCAGATGTTATCAGTAAGCAGTGATTGGTCTGAGTCATCATTTCTATGGCAACCACTCACCAATAATGAGTAAGCATGCTGGAAGTCCACACCCCCACCACTTGAACGCAAATCTGTTAATCAGATGTTGATGTGAGACCACATATTTTTGGTCAGTGTATAACTTGAATAACTTGCACAACAGAAAAAAATACCATGAGCAAAAAATGAGGATTATCAAGAAGACGTTAACAAAATGTATCAGAGCAAGAATGGTTATTCTGACCAACACAATGACTGACTGACTATTTCTCAAAAGAAGTCTATGGGATTTTGACTTCTTGGAGCCAGTGGGTACTTCCTGTTTGGAATGCCAGGGGGGGGGTCACTCAGTGCAGTTTTCTTATACAGTCAATGGTACAGACACAGCATGCACACAAATTGTCTCAATGAATGTTTTTATAAAATGTTTCAGTTGGTTAATATAAATGATGAGTCAGTCGTGGTGTTCCACAGGGGTCTGTATTAGTTTAAATCCTATTTGGTTTTTAAATTCCATCCATACGTAACAGTATTAGGCAGCACAACAGATGTGTGTATTGTAATGCTGATGATACTTCGCAATACTTTACTGTTAAACTCAAAGGCTATGAGGGCTGGTGCCCTACATGTTTTCTAACTGACCTGCTATTATGGCTTCTTGTTGGCAAAACACACCTGATCCAGGTAATCGTCAGCAGATACAGCAGGATTTCTGAAAAAAACAGCAGGAGGCCGACTCCTCGAGGCCTGGAGCCCCACATCTCTGCATTAAACAAAAATCTGCAGGAAAAAAAAGAATTTAAAAAGTGTTTAAATTATTTTTTTTAGATTATAAAATGCATAAACTGAAAAGCTCACATGAAACCGATAGAAAATAAGAAAAAAAACATACATTTTAAAATGTCATTTATTTTATTGTAGATAGAGTTCTGAAAATGTTTCAAACAACTACAAAAAAAGTGTTCTTACTCTTTTTTTTTTTTTTTTTTTTTTTTTTGCATTTATGTTCGGTTCATAGTTCTGATTATTTTTTCTGTTTTTTTTTTTCTTTTTTCTAAATTCAGACCTGCGGGCTATGAGACTCAGATCCGTCTTCTTCTTCATGTTTTTCTTTCTGAATGTGTTCACAATGTAATGTTGGATCTGGAACACACACTGCGGCTGCCACTAGGGGGAGACAACTCACCACATATTGACTTGAACCACACCTGGACTCCTCAGAAACTCATCAGAACCGGTCTCTGAGGCGCAGAAGACCCCGAGCTCTGGAGAAGACACTTATATGGCACATAAAATCCAACAAGATTAGAACAATAAGGAAACACGCACATGAAGTCATTCCGTCTCCACCACTTGACAGCAGGAGGCAGCAGCGTGCAGGAAGAAAAATCATGTACACTTCACTTTTAGTTCTTAAGTTTAAAAAAGGATGAAAAAAAGACTTTTTCATGGGTGGAGGGTGTTTGTCCATAAATACTGATTCAGTTAGATTTCAGTTTTCCTTGATCTGACCTTTGAATCTCTTCAACCTCCTAATGGAGACTCACAGAAACTCAGCTAAAGTCTAACAAAAGCCTGACTACTGAGGCTGTTTCTGTCACTTTATTTACTAAGTAATTATTTAAAAAAAAAAAAAGAAACTGTTTGATTTTAGTTTGTTAAGCCAAGTTATTGATATAATTGAAAGAAAGAGTTTTATTTTAGCTCCGCTTATCTTCTCAGGAGGGGTTTCTGTTGGGTTAGGAGCGAGAACATCACAGAAAACAGAAGTGTGAGCAGCCTGATTATAAAAATACACCAAAAATCTCTGGTTTTAAATCTCTGGTACCGTTCTGTGTACTCAAGAAAAATCTTAAAACAATTCAAGGTCCTGTTACTTTGGAGGTGTCTCAAAACCCCCACGTTTGACAGAACGTTCTACAGGTTCTGTGTGGAACCCCTGATGTTTGTGTTTCTGTTTTGCACAAATTCTGACTTCAACGTGACACCAAAAAGCTAAAGTTCTGGCTGAATGTGTTCCTCCTGGAAGTTCCTGATTCAGGAGCTGCTGAACTTCCTGTTCTCCTTTCCTCAGCTCCTGGTCCGAGCTCCTGCACACTGTGCGATGGGAAAGTTTTGGTAAACACCACCAGCACCACTGTAGCAGAACATACAAACAACACACACACCCTCTCCTCCTCCTCCTCCACCAACTCCTCCTCTGCCTGATGTAGTGTGACAGTGTGTTCGCCCTTGGCGCTCTGCTGGCGTGGAAAAAATCAGCTCTGACAGAAAGGGGGTGGTGGAGGGGGGATGAGAGGGGAGGAAAGGGAAGGGGGAGAAGGGGGAGATGGGGAGACTGCGGCCCGAGGCCTGTGGATGATGAACCGAATGGAAAGACCTGTCGTCAGAGGACAGGCAGACGGATACTGATCAGAAAGCATCTTTGGGTTTCTGTGCGTGAACTTTATTTTGACAGAAATAATATTTATTGGAAGGAAACCCTCACCAAAGAAATGGTGAGCAACATGTAGGCAATATTTTTGTCCCATCACAACACTTCCATACGAGTTGAAGAGCAGCAGCCAAGCGCTCCTAATGACCTGTTACTCATCCGTCTTTACAAAATAAAAGTTGCAAGTATTAGCAGAGGAACATGATTGATCTTAATAGACGATCAGCAGTTGCTGCTCTTTGACCCCCCAAAAAACCTTTTTCACACGATCTGAAATCCACCACCACACAAAGAGCAGATGATTCCAAACATTCAGAAAATGTGTTTATGAAGGATGATCAGACAAGCTGCAAAAACAAGAATAAAAACTAAGCTGCATCTCAGACTCTAGAAGCCTCAGTCAGCCACACAGAAGACAAAAAAGCTGAAAGGGTTTGGAAAGCAATGTTTAGCCTATTTTTAGTCTTTTGAGACACATTTGCACTATACTGTTTAGCATTTTAGGCAAGTTTACATCCCTCTCTGCCACATTTTTAACAATTTGGGTTTTTTTGTATTTAGTTGATTTTCTAAGGGCACGGATGCCCAGCTTAGCTTTGTCTGTTTAGTTTAGTTTAGCAACCAGCTATTGTTACCACGGCTGTAAGTTAATTAATGTTTTTCCCCACACTATTCCGGTTATGCATTTTTTAGAAATCTATTTTTATATATTTTTAAAAATATTATTGATAAATAATGTTTTTTTTTTCATAGGAAATCTAAAAGACAGAAGCTATCTGTTAAAAAAAGACAAACAAAAACATAAATATTAAAGCTAAATACTAACAATAAGACCTCTGGAAAAAAGCTGAATTTTGCTGAATTAAAAAAAAATCAAACAAAAAATATGACATTGGATAAAACTCTAAAGAATAGCAGCAAAATGAATAGTAAAAACTGTACGTTTATTAAATAGATGGTGTATGACATTAAAAATCCAAAATAAAGGATGAATATTACCTTAGATTTACATTGTTTGCAAAACTTGCGATCAATAATACATTTGTGTTTGAATACTTCTTTTTTGTTGTTGTTGAAATCAACAGGGAAATCTAAAAGAGCATTTTAGGTGACATCAACATAAAAATTATAAAAGGTGTTAAGAAAATAAAAGCCAAATCAGACATTTGAAATATAATTTTTGCATTTGTTTATCTTTTGGTGAAAGTGTGTTAAATGAGAAGAAATGTAAAAAATAATTTCAGAATTGATTGAAAAGTTACATTTCTCAAAAAGTAAACAAGAAAAGAAAAAAGCAACCTGTTCACCGTTTGACCCGGGGGGCCCGCACCCACTCGACCCTCTTGACTGAATTGAAGACATCAGACGCGGGACGTATGTGTGTGCGCCTCAGCTGCTTCGCCCGCTTTAACCAGCTAATAAATATGAAAACAGCAGGTTAAACTGCGGCCTGAAAGGATTATCGTCGTCAATGGAGTCCCGTGAAACCCCCGCAGACCTCATAAAGGCCCATGTTGTCCCATAAAACTGAGCAGAACAAAGCAGGGGAGCGGGGGGCTTTTTCACGCATAAGGGGTTTTCTCAGGAGTTCATTGAGGGGCGCCGCGTCCGGGCCCCCGCCTACAGATTATCCGGCTGCCGGTGAAAGCCCAGCTGGGAGCGGCAGGTGTAGAGATATTGAGGGTTTGGGGTGGGGTGGTGACCATGCAGATCCAAGCAGAGTGTGACTTCCTTTTAACTTGCTCTTTTTTAGTCCCCCCACCACCACCACCACCTCTGAGATGGGGCTAAACGGTGACACCCATCCTCACAAAAGTGACAAGCAGTGTGGGTCGTCCCGCCCCTGTGGCGTGAAATCGAGGATTAAACTGATAACTGTGAAGAATGATACAGATCCAACGTGTTTCTGGGTCTGGAACCCCCCCATCCCATCAATCCGAGACAGTTGATTGACGATCAGGCGCAAACAGAAGCTCTATCACTTCCTCATCAGAGGAGACTCACCCCAGGTCTCCTCCTGGAAGTGGCCTCCCCACCACCAAACCCCGGTCTGTAATCTCTACAGTCCAAACCGTGTTGCCTCTCCAAACGGTGGCCCGAGGCTACATGTGGCTCCTCCACATAATCCCCTCCAAAGTGCTGCAGAGCTGCATGTCAGAGTGACACAAAGCTTGCAGCGCTCCCACACCGTCTCCCAGCGAAAAGGGATTAATGTCCTCCCCATTATGAGGAATGAGAATGAATGACAAACAGCCAACTGTTTATCCGCTCTGTTAAAGAAAGAAAAGCGCATCCTCCAGATCTTTGTGGAGCTGATTGAGGAGGTCACGCACTGAATCAGAAGAAATGCAGAGGTTCATCTCTTGGTAAAAAGACTTTGGCTCATCCTGAAAGACTCACCAGGGAAAATCATTTCAGGATCTATTGAACAAAAATGGAAAAATTCTGAAAAGTTTAGTTAAAAAAATAATCCAGGAAGTTGTATTTGAGCATCTTCCACCTTTGTTTGCACAGGAACAGACTGCAGAGGTCTGTCAAGTCCACAGATCGGGTCACCAGTGCCAACCTGTCCTCCATCTAGGACTCAACATTAAAGTGAGGAGGTGACATCACAAGCGGCATCTCTGGACAGAGCTACAAATGCATTGTGTTGCCACAACTACACAATGCAAGAATTGTTATTTCTACCGGTGCGTCAGTACATTGTTCAAAAACACTAAATATTTTAAGTAATCAAAGTAAAGTTCTTTATGTGGAACATACAGTAGTTGGTAAAACAAACCGGATTCAGATTCTTTAGAAGACAAAATGACTAAATTAGCCTCAAACAAAACCGAGAATGCAGTTTTAATTCAAGTAAAACTTAGATTTTCTTTTATTACCCAGACTTTTTTATTAATTTGCTAAATTTTAGTTCTTTTAATCCATTTGGATTTAAATGTTCTCTTTTACCAATTGTTTTGAACAGCTTGCCACTGTTTTCTTGTTAAATTTTTGAGAATTGTACATTTTCAACAAAGTATGAAATCATTTGAAAGACATTTTCTAGATTTGTTCACTCCTTTAACACACTCACAATAACAGATTTTTTAAAAAAGAGATATTTTAAAAGGCTTTTATTTTCTTAACACATTTTATTATTTTTTATAAAGCCTCACAATGAAATGAACTGAAATGCTCTTCCAGACATCCCTCTTGATTTAAAATAAAATTAAAAACAAATAATTGTTATTTTTGCAAACTATATAAGTCTAGTTAGACATTTAGCATTTATTTTGGCATTTTCCAATTAACAAACCATATTTTCAATAACCTTACAGTTTTTATTGTTAACTTAGCAGTTTGTTTCAGAGAGTTTTATCAAATGTCACTTTGTACTGTTGTTTTGGGATTTTCTCTTTGTTGTTCTAGCTGTTTATTTTGTGTTTTGGTTTTCTGTTTCTGACTTTCTTTTATTGCATGACTGGACTTATTGTCGAGCTTTCTTGCAAAGCATAATGAGAAAAAACTTTCATGTCCTATAAAACAAAGAACCAAGAAATCATCATTTCTTCCAGGGTGCGTACACTTCTGAGCATACCTGTAAATAAAAGCTAAAAAGAAGGATTAATGTGTCACCCGGCGATGCATGTAAGCATGTAAGATAAAAAGAGGCTGATTGACACTTAACAGTGATGAAAAATGGCTCAACATATGCCAAAAAAAGCTAAATAAAGTTCAGCACTCTCTGAAAAATATACAAATAAAAAAATAGGAAGCTGAAAAAGCTAAAATGCTAAATCAGATGCACTGTGCTAAACTAGCAAAGGCTTCATTGAAAGTTATAAAGAAAGACCCAAACAGAGAATTTAAAAAGCTAAACAATGCTGAATGGTGCTAATAATACCAAATAAAAAATAAATGGGGTTGGGTTTTGTGACTTCACCATGAAATAAAGTGAGGAGAAAATTAAAAGATTAGAAATTAAAATATAAAACGTTTCTCAGTAAAAAAAAAAAAAAAAAGCTCACAAAGACTAAAAAGTGTAAATATTATAATAATAGCATAACATTGCTCCCTACTGTGAAAAACATCCCAGTGGAGTCGACGGTGATACAACTTGAGAGCATAAATTTAAAATTTAAACAGAATGTCTTAAAGAAAAGCTAAATGCTACATTTGATAACAACAAGCTTTTTTGTAAATGTAATTCAAAATCCTGACTTTTAGCTTTTAGAGCTTTTACTAATATTTTGTGAAGTTAAGTTGATTTTTTTAATTCATTTTAGCCTCGTTACCAGCCAAAATCTTACACACAAACAGGTGTAAAAACTATTTGTTATGAATTTGTTTATTTTCAGACATTATCAAGTACAGGAGCATGTAGAAATACATTTGAGTTAATTTTTTGTGTCATTTTGCTTAAAATCATAATATTTTAAATGTGTTATTTTTATTGTCAATTTTTCCAAATGAAATCTTTCTTTTAGTGATTTTAGGCACCACCCTGTGGTGGCTGCAGAAGTCTTAAGACTTTTATTTTTATAGATCGAACCATAAGTGTTCATGCTGTTCAGTTGAGAAATTTACAGAGAAAAAAAATGTAATTTTAAAGATTTCAGTGTTTTAACCGAGTTAGAAAGCTGCAAATAAGTCGGAAAGTCAAGCTGAAGACACTGAAAAACATTCATCGTCCCATCCTCCATGGCCGACACATTACTTCTCTTTCCCAGTTGCCAGGATTGAGTCAACTTCTCAGAGCGCTTGAACGAGGAAAGCAAGGATGAAAGAATGAGTGTCGATAACGTGGTAGATAATCATCTTTTCATTAAACTTTCATCCCAGCTGACTTTAATATTCAAGAGCTCAATTAATGAGGGAGCAGAAGAGTCTCAGTGACCCTCCATGGAGAAAAAGACCAAGATAAACGACAGAAAGGAGGAGCACAGATAAAAGTGAAAGGGATGGAAACGGGGAGAGGAATGATGGTGGGATGGTTTTTGGGATAGTTTGGATCATGGATTAATGGATTTAAATATTTTAGGAACTACAGGGCAATGTGGGATAATGGAAAGATGCGTTGGGGTTGTTTTTGGGGTGAAAGAGGGTCATATTGGAAATGTTGGGGGTGATGGAAATAGGACCAATGGCGGAGAGACAATGAAGAAATGCGTCAGATGATGGAGGGATGATGGAGCATGATCAATAAATGAAAAAGAGTTGATGTGTGATGGAGAGATGATGGTAAGTGGGTATAATGCCGTGGTGACTGGTTATGATTCTGGGATCATAAAGGTAATGAGGGGCATTTTTCCATCAGTGATTCTGCAAGTTGTCCCTCTGAAAAGGAGGAGCTTGGTCTGTAATGTTCATCATAAATACACATCAACTGTGGTAGACAGGGAGCAAAGAAAAATAAATCCAAGACATCATATTTTAAAATAATTCATTTGGATCATGTTGCCGAAAATAAGTATTTTGCTCCGAAAAACAAGCAAGAATTGTCTCCCTCATGTTCTTCTTCTTGAAGAAGATCATTCATCCCTCCATTTGTTACTTGTATTAATGTGACATGTTTGAACTGGTTATCTGTATAAAAGACACACCCTGAAACAATCAGGATGCAACCGCTTCACAATGACCAAAAAGCTGTCGAAGGACACCGGGGACAAGACAGTACACCTGAACAAGACTTGAATGAAACAATCTACTATGAGCAAACAGCTTGATGAGAAGAGATCAATCGTTAAAGCCACTGTAGCTGAGCAACATCCCAAGAACACTATGCCCACTCTGAAGCATGGGGGTGGAAACATGATGATTTGGGGCAGCTTTTCTGAAAGGGCACAAAACAACTGACCTGTTATAACCCTTTAACACCAGCGACATTCAAACACCGCACACTCTTTGACATAGTCTCTACTACTGATGCGATCACATGAATCAGCTCATCCCAAGCAAATCAGCTTTTCATATCAGCTTTGCATTGATGTGCAACACATTCCTAACGTAAAATGTTGCACAACGGACTGAAACCACTTTCATCTGCGACAGAAGCAGCTGATTTTTGTTGTTTGTGTAAACATGTCACTACTGTAAAGCGTAGCATGTCAGCAGCAAGGTACTTTACTCTGCTTCAGAACCTGCTGGAATTAGGTCAATTGCGTAAGAGGTTGAAAGTTACAGAAGTCAAAAGAATGCCAACTGTGGCACTAAATCTCCAGTGCCGTTAAAGGGTTAAGGATGACAAGGGGCCGGTTTGGGGGGGATTTTGGGCAAAAACCTCCTTTCATCAGTTATATAAAAAGAATAAAAAGGATGGATCCTCCAGTATGACATTTGTCTGAAACACATTGCCCGGGCAGTGAGGTAGCTACGCAGAAAGCAGTTCAAGTTTATGGGGTGTCCTTGAACATCAATCAAGTAGAAAATAGGGGTATAACGACCGATTTTGACAACAATTTGTTTCTTATCGTAGTTTTTGGTTGTCGATCCAATTCATTGTAGATTTTGGTTCATTCTAAATGATCCAATTTACTGACCTAAAATCGACCCAGGACATCTTTAGCCAGAAAATCAACCAGTGTGACTGATAAATACCTGAGTTCTGAACAGTGAAGGTGATGTTTTTCATATTCCTTGTATTTCTTGCAAGATAATCAAGTGTCACATGTGTTGTCTGCTGTGATGGCACCGTAGTAAAATAAACCTACCATGCCTCAATCCAAATGGTATTTTTCAATATAAATTATTGAATTATCTCATTTTAAAGTGATTTTATAATTATATAGGTTGATTCGATTTAGTTTGATTCTCCCTCAGACAGATCGATCTGGTTGGATTGTAGGAAAAGGAACTGATTCATGGATTAATCGATTGCTACAACCTAGTAGAGGATCTGTGGAGGGAGTTGAAAGTCTTTGTTGCCCAGCAACAGCCCTAAACTTCGCAGCTCTAGAGGAGATCTGTATGGGGGAATGGATCAAAATAGCAAGTACAGTACACACCTGGTGAAGATCTACAGGACACCTTTGACCTCTGTCATTGATAAACAGACTTACATTACAAAGTGTTCAGGTGAACTTTTGTTTGGGATCAAATACTTATTTTCTGCTCCTTTATACAAATTTCGTGGATTATTATTTTTTTTAACATTCTGTCTCTCATAGTTGAAGTGCATCTATGATGAACATTACAGACCTCTCTCGTCTGTTTAAGTGGAACAACTTGCCAACCTGTGATTGACAGATCCCCTTTTCCTTTTCGCCTCACTCTATAATAGAGGGCTGTTTTAGGAATGACGGGGAGATGATTGAGGGATGTTTTGTGTGGATAATGGAGGGAAAGATGTGGAGAAACAAACTGACACACTCAGATGAGTATAGATTTTTTTTTTAGCGAGATAATGGAGAGATGTGTAGATGTGTGTGTGTGTGTGAGCGTGCACGGTAAGTGTATTAGCAGTCGTAGCGCTGAAGCCCACAGGCGATTCCTGTGTGCGCCTGTGATAAAGGGGGAAAAGAGGGGAAGTATAATGCGGGGGTGGGAGTGGGGGAGAGAAGAGAGGAGGAAGTTGGATGGGAGTGTGTGTGTGTGTTGGGGGGGGGGGTTAGAAAAAGGGGAGCATCCTGTGCGCCATCAGCCTCTGGATTGTGTCCCCGTTGGTCCTTCTCCTCTTTCACACACAAACTCTTCCTCACCCCTCCTCCTCCTCCTCCTCTTGAAAGAGTGTCTTGGCAGGGTAATTAAGAATGGCCTCTAAACACAGGAGTGTGGCAGGAACGCTCCAGATGAAAGTAAATGATTAAAATAATTACAGGCTGAGAGCTGACGAACCCGAGTGCGGGCTGGCCGCCGGACATTTGTCAGTAATTAGATAATTAATCTGAATGCAAATGATGAGCCCTAACGAAGCAGTCAAGCTGAACCAGCGACAACTGCCGAGAGTGCGATGCAGGGGGTACGAGGGGTGAGGACGGGCAGATTTGGTGGGGTGGGGGGGTGAAATACATGAATATGAGAATAAAAAAAGGAAAAAAGTGCAGGAACACTGAGCCGTAAATTAACAGCAGCAGCTCCAAACATTTTCAGTGAACGTCTCGTTAAAAATACACAAAAGGCAGGAAAGACACGGGGGGGGGGCTGAAATGGCACCTGAGGAGGTAAACACGGCCTGAAATGTGTGAACAAACTGTGGATTTACCGTCACTCAAACTTACACTTGTCGATTCCGCAGCAGAGGTAAACAGCTCCCACGGAGAGCAGGTACAGACGCACCTGCCGCGTGAAACACTGCGGGCTTTATTTACCGCAATTCCAAACACGGCAGCAGACTGCGCGGCTGTTATTATGGCGCTGAAGCTCGCTCATTACTCACAGCAGCTCCGGGCCTGTGATGTTACACGTTCTGAAGGCAGGTACACACCGGCACGAACCGGCAGGGTGCCACTCAAACCCGACAGCTGCAGACTGGGGTTCGGAGGCCTGGTTCTGGTTCGCACTTGGACCTCATGCAGCAGATGGGCCTTCTCACAGAATGATCTGGGCTACAGCAGACCGACTGACAACTAGTTTTAGTTTGGCGTCAAATTTGAAAGATGTTTCTGGAAATAAGGACAAGAACTATTTTTTCTTCCGCGCTCTGAAAGTTAATTGGACTTTTTTTGGGTTGTAGCAATTAACATCAGCCCAAAAATTCAAATAATAACAATAATAAAAAATAAAACAGGAATAAAAGGAAAATAAACAAAAAGCTGTTCACCTTTCATCATATCCCTTCAGGGGTCGCCACAGCAACATTTGTTTTACAGAGAGTGGTCTGGGCTGGGGACTGGCACAGGAAGACCTAGATACCGGGCACCCTTGTGGCTCCCTCATAGCGTGAATGGTCTTGCCCAGGGACACACACTGGATGAAGCTCATTGCCCAGTCTGGGATATGAACCCTGGTTTCTCATGCGCCTGTACTGCATGATACAAACTGAGCCATCACGTACAAAAGGTGGCCAAATATGACCCAGTGAGTCATCCAGGGCTAATCTGAAGGATTCTGGGTGAGGATTCATCTGTTGGTTCAGTTGAAGAGTTTACATCCCCAGGAAATCAATGGTTTGGAAAGAAACCTGGCTGCAGACAAGATGGCGCCTGCCATCATCTGCCAGAAGCAGAACCTACACAACTTACCCAAACCCTAAGCATAATCTTGAACTCAAATTCCAGACGATTTTTCATTCTTCCTGGAGACCTGATCAAGGAGGTCATTGGGTTGAAAATCCCTGTCAAAGGGGAGGCTGGACAGTCAATGCTTGAATCCTGCCAAAGCGAAGGCCCGACGAGTGCAGAATGGCGAGGAAGAGCTGGATTCAGCGACTGACATGGCGCCAATCGCTCGATCTTGAGGGGACTCGTTTTGACATCAACCCTGCTGTGGAACTATTAACACGTCATTTAAAAAACAGCATTTCACACCTTGACAGCTGATCTGAGGAGCCTCGGTTAGTGGGACGATTCTTGTTAGTCTGGATGACACCCTGTTCTCCTCAGAGACCCAAGAGGAAGGAAAAAAAACGTCTGCGCTCTCATTAAGTCAGCACTTTGTCCTCGCTGGAGAGAGCAACGGCTAGTTAGCATGCTAAGCAAGACCTCCGCTCATCAGATAGTGACTCTCAGTCTACCAAAATGTTGCTTTCTAATTTTGTACATTTAGATCACTTGACAAAACCTAATCGTCAGAAGGGTCATCATCACAGATTATAATAACTTGCATTTGAAAATCAGTTTTCTTATAAAGATCTCGCCAAGATAACGTCATCAGGATGGACTTTTTCCAAACTCCCCCCAAAATAATTTTTTAAGAGAGGAATCTCATCCAGAATCGAACCAAACAATGCATCATTAAATATGTCTTTGATGAGGACATAGATGTTGTAAATGTAAATGTATATACGGGACCAGGAGAAAAACATGACCATGCAAAATCCAAGGAAGGATGAGAGAAACTGAGGGGATGCAATATTTTTTTTTTCTGGTAGTGTACTCTGAAATTTGCTCAAAAATTACACAAATATATAGGAAAAATGTACTAACAATAAAAATGTTGTCACACCACAGAGATTAGAGGTTTTGAACATCAATGGATGCTCAAATACAAAGCTAATTCTGAATATATGGGTGTTTGCACTTGGTGCTGTGTAAATGTATTTTCTGATAATATTAAAAGAGCTATATCATCTACTTACTTGATATTGTTGCCAATATTTTTTGCCATATTACATAATCTACACTTGGACTGATAATTTCTACTTAAAAATCATGTCTCATATTTTAATAACAATGAATTTTACCAGTTTTTTTTATCACACTTAAAGATCATTTGAAAAACATTATATTTATTGACCGTTTATATATATTTATTTCATGCATCTCATATAATTTTTTTTTTCAATTTATGAGTTTTGCTAGATACATTTGATATGTTTTTGTTTGTATTTTTGTTTTCTTTATTGCTTAAAATACTTTTTCCAGATTTAAACTGGTTTATATAAAAAAAAAAACTTTAAAGTTTAGTTTAATGCAGAGCAAAAACACGTTATATCAGCTCAGGAAATGGAAAAGGGTTTTGCATTTGACCTCTCACTTTTTGGAAGTCTTTTATAAAACTCTGATTTACAAAAACATTGGAGGATATTCAAGAGCTTTTTAATTTGAATTATTTCTGAATGTTATAGTATTTTTACTTTCTGTGTTACCTGGATCCATCTGCAGCTTAATCATATTTTACTTAAAATGACTTATATGGTTGTTTAATATATTTTTACATGTACAAATACCAACAACAAAATAAAATTTAGATTTTAAAGAAACAGATGTGTGCTTTTATTTAAACACATGGAACAGTGGAAATGTAATTAAAAAAACACACAAACAAGATAAAACAATCTTAAATGGATTTCTCTTTAACTAAACGCACAAAAGAAAAAACATGATTTAAGAGCCAAGAATGCTGGTTACAGATGCCACGTGCTTACTTTTCCCCAAAATCATCTGAAGAAATTATTAGTCCAAAACACTAACAACACAAAAAAAAAAAATCCGGTTTCAAACTTCAGAATAAAAGCTTTTCGGCTCCAATCTTCAGAATAAAAGCTTTCTTTATTCAGACTTCAGAATAAAAGCGTTTCAGAGCCAACCTTAATGCTTGGAGAAATGCTCCACACATAACAGTTGGAGCACTTTTGTTCTGCTAAAGGTTAAAGTAAGGCTTAAATGGACCTAAAACTGAAGTTTCTCACAACCAGCAAATGTGATACTGAACATATATTATAAAAGAAAAACGAATTTACACCAAGTAAAGGAATAACAATATTCGCAGATTTTTGTTTTTCAACTATTTTTATCACATGGAGGAGGCACCCTCTCCTGCAGTCCTTGATTAGCCTCCCCAGTGGGTGAGGAGAGCCAGCTTCTACTCCACCACCAGCTTAAAGTCCTCCGCCTCCTGGAACTCTGCGTTCATCTTGGCGGCCAGAGTGTCCAGCTCCACGCCGTCGATCGGCGCCACCTTCTTCCTCCTCCTCTTCCTCTCCTTCACCACAGCCACCCCGGGTATGTTCGGGTCCGGTTCGGCCGCACCGCAGTTGTCGGCCTCGAGCAGGGACATGAAAGGGTTCAGGGCAGATGAGGAGGAGAGCTCCAGTGCGCTCCTGGACTGCACGGCCGTCCGATTCACCTGAGGGGTCTGCAGCTGCTGGAAGCCGAATAAAGTATCGCGAGAGTCCGGGCTGTGGACGGACTTGTCGCTCAGTCTGCTGTAGGAACGGCGCACCTTTTGAGCCCACGCTGCGTCTTCCGGGGTCGCTGGCGGCTGCTCTGTGGGATTTGAGACCGATGGGGAGGAAGGCAAGATCGGAGACGGCATCAAGGCCTGTTTCTTCTTTTTAGTCGAGGAGATGGCTGAGGCCCTCCGGTCCGGGATCAAGTCAGGAGTGGATACTTTCTGTTTTTTCTGCCCGCTGTTGCTCGTTCGCCTCAATGTGTTCTCCTTGTCCTGCTCCGCCGGTACGACAGTTTTTCTCGGTGCTATTTTCCTCAGAGTGATGGAGCGTTTCACCGGAACGGCCTCCAGCGCCATATTGGTGTCAGTCTTCTCCGGCGGCTGCTGGGAAGAACTTAGCCGCGGCGAGCGCCTCCGCAGCGGGTCTGTGAGTCGGTTGGACTCCGCCATCACGCTGTGAGTCTCCCCTTCCTTCATGGTCAAACCAGCGCGGCTGTAACCTCGAATTTTCCCCGGGAGATGGACACTCACCGCTCAGTGTCTCTAAACAAAAACAGCCCCGCGCTTCAAATCGCCCGCCCGAGTCGCGTGGTCTGACGTCACCATCCTGCGACAGCCACCTAGCTAAACTTTTGCTGTGTAATTCAGAGCAGACCCGGCTGTCCGCGGATGATTTCTCGATCTCTTCTTTAAATTGTTTTGCATCTCATCATTCTTCACGATGGAATATTTAATTGGAATTCAGGGACCAGATTTTGTTCTCGTCGCCGCTGATAACGTGGCCGCCAGCAGCATAATTCAAATGAAACACGGTAAATTAGCTCGTTAGCTTAGCATTATCCTCTCCACAGGTTTTGATTTACATTTTAAGGGCTAAAATTCAACACGGTTGGAAGTTTTAGCTTATTAAATCAAACTTTTATATCTGGTTTTACACATTTTTTTAAACTGTTTTTTTTTTAAATAACTGATAATTGAATCTATCAAAGTAGTTTGCATTTATTTACTTTTTTTGTTGATATTCTAGTACAAAATAGGTGATGCTTTGCTCCTGACTTTAATTTTCGTTTTCGTCAACGGTTTTGCCACTAAATTAATTCGGGTTTTGACCTGAATTTGGCAGATTATGCAGCTCCATGCTGGCAAACAGTGAAAGTGAAAGTCCTTTAAGCTTTTTTTTTTTTTTTTTTCTTTTTGGGGTCCATCAGATTATGATAAAATGTTTAAGCTGAGCGAGAAGATCCTGCTGCTGTGCGTTGGAGAAGCAGGAGACACGGTGCAGTTTGCCGAATACATCCAGAAGAACGTCCAGCTCTACAAAATGAGAAACGGTAGGACGGAAACACTACGCTTCATCTGTCTGCGGTCCGTCGGTGGCGATGATGAAGCCGGACAAAGTAATTGATGAACCTTTCTGTCCCAAAGGTTACGAACTGAGTCCATCTGCAGCAGCAAACTTCACAAGGAAGAACCTGGCAGACTACCTACGGAGCAGGGTAACAGTGCATGGGAGCAAATTGTATGTTTTTAAAGAACATTTTGTGACACTAGGAAACATCAGAAACATATTTTATGTTCTTACTTGAATGTGTTGTTTTCAGGGATGTTGTTTACATTTTTGGGTGAAAAGTTTTAGGGCGCCAATGAACCAAGGTTTTACCGATTAACATATCTAACACTCTCCCAAAAAGATTAGTTCTTTCTAAAATGTATTTAAAAGCATGCAATTAAAAAACTAAGCATAAAAATAAACCTTAAGGCAAGGTAAGTTTATTTGTATAGCACATTTGATGTACGAAGACAAGTCAAAGTGCTTTACTTAAAAAATTAAAAGAAACAAAAGAAATATTAAAGATTTAATCATAAAAATAAGATTTAAAGAAAGTTAAAAAGAACTGAATTTTAATCAATCATATATAAATAGTGCGGATGTAAACTTTTTGAATACAAACTAACCAAATGCACCTGAGAACAGATGGGCCTTTAACCTGGATTTAAATACACTGAGTGGTTGAGCTGATCTAAGGTTTTCTGGATGTCTGTTCCAGAGCTGTGGAGCATAGAAGCTGAATGCAACTTTTCCAAGTTTAGTTTTGACCCTAGGAACTGACAAAAGACCTGATCCAGGTCTAGCTGTTATATACTGGGTCAGGAGGTCAATCATGTGTTTTGGTGCTAAACCATTCAAAGCTTTATAAACCAGTAACATTACAGCAACATTTATTTTAGACATTTTAATTGAGATTTAACAGAACAACTGCCTACAATTCTGCCATTAAAGCACAGACGGCTAATAAACACATAAGAAATGGAACTGTAGTGATTCTTGGATAAAAGTTTTATCAAGTTGCAAGTATTTGTCTGTTTTCAGTTGCAGCTGGTGAGTTGATCATCTGTTCACTTCTAATCTGGAATGTAATTTGTGTAACCCTGCTAAAGCAACCCTTTCCCGCTCAGGTGGACTGACCTGCACGTGAATAACAAACCCATTTGAACAGCTGCTGCATTCTCTCCGGGACTTCATTCCTCATAACAACGTCTGCCGCTTTGCACAGGGTTCATCTTGGAAAAACTACTGTGTGAACAGTTTAATTTCTTGTCTGAATTAATTACATCCCTCCTCCAGGACCTATAATCTCATTTTGCTTAGAGGGGAGCACCGATAAAAATCAGCAGCTAATTCCTGTTGAAGTCAGCGAGCGTCTTCAGAAGATGCACTCATCCAGTTTCCAAGTGGCTTCCAAATGTAATAGTTTCCTCAATTTTTACCCTTTTCTGACAAAAAAAGCTCTGTGATCTTCAGTTTCATATTTTAAATTTACACAAGCTGATGAATTCAGTTATGACGTAAAAATATTTAAATCCAAATTCATGGTATTTGAAAAAAGTAAAAAAAAAAATCAATACATTCTTTTTCTAAGTTTAAAAACACTGTTAACAATGAATTCAATTTTTTTTTTTTAAATAAATCCGTCTAAAACTTAGATTTTATCATCCAGATTTCAAAATATTTTCACATTGATGTTACATTGTTAATACCATTTTCTTAAAAATAAACTTGAGGAGAACATCTTCATCTGTCGCCGAAGAAGATGAGCTAGAATTGTATAAAACCCCAAAGTTTAAAATAAAAAATCTCAGCCGTCTTATTGGCGTCAAACATATTAATGATCTTTTTAGCTTTTGCGTTTTTCTGTAATTTATTAAGTGATTGTTTCCATTCAGGATTTATCCATCTGATTCCTGTTTTTGGGAAATCTGAGTTTAAACATGTCTTAAAGAAAGGGCTCATATCCACTCAAGACGTTCTCGTGATAAAAAAAGAAACCAACATTTTCTGCATCAGTAAAATCAACAGAAACTAATTCTTGCTGCAAACCATCAAAACAGCAGGTTTCTGTGATACTCCAAAGCTTTAAACAGCAAAGCTTCTGTGAGTTCTACACTTAGAGGAATCATTTTTCCAGAAAAAGTTCAGTTAGACGAGCCTCAAATGTTTCTCCTCCTTAATTCTGCTTTGTTGAGGAAACCTTCAGGTTTGGAGGCTCTCTGGGAAACAGCAGGTGAATCCAGAGAGAGTTCACATACCTGCATGCTCTACAGCTCATGGAAAAGCCTCCAAACTTTCAGCAGTTCTAACTGTTCTGAGCTGGAAAAGTTTTAGATACTAAAAAAAATTATCATTGTCTTTAGCAATTATGTTAATATTTTTTAGCTTTTTTTTCATTGTTTAGATATTTTCTTCGTTTTAGGAAATAATTATGTGGGGAAGTCATCATTTATATCTGTAGATGCAGTTTTGCATTAATTGTGCGGCCCTGTACTTTTTTAAAATACATTTTAGTTTTGAGCAGACAACTTTTTAAAATGAAAGTGAAAATATTTTTTAAATCATGTTTTCTTTTGTGCTGATTTGGTTTTAGTTAAAATCTAAAGTCATTTAGAAAACATTTTTCTCTAACCGAAAATAAAGTACATGATGATGATGAAATAATTGGACACTGGAATCAGGCGGCTTGTGTTTCACAGTAACTTCAGATATCCAGAGCATCTTTTTCTACCAATGCACATAAGTATACCAAAGAACCTTCAGCTTTTTCAATTGATTTACTTAAATTATTTTTTCAGCGTTTTTTTTTTGGTGAATTTATTCCAAAAAAGTAGCTTTTGTTAAAGGTTTTGTGTATTTCTGCATCTTTTTTAGTGTTTAGCAGGCAAATATGCACTTTTACAGGAAATTCTTAGTTTTTTGGTTGCGTTTCTGGATTTAGCTAAGGTTCTGCAGCCACATTGAAAATCAGCTTTGATTAGCTGTTTACTCCCAAGTCACTCCTGACCCAAGACAGGTGGAGTGTCCAGATCCCGATCGGCGTTCTCCTGTTGCGACTCTTTAACGTATGGCGGCTGCGATTCATTTGGAGCTGCGCTGCCACTGCCTGTCACAATAACAAAAGGGTGAAAATAATTATGAAAAACAATTAGTGTGGCAGAGGAGGGAATGTGGGACACACCGAGTGGAGGGGGTGGGGAGGCCTCCAGGGGGGATGGCAGAACACAACAGCGCACAGACTGAAGTGTGAGTGGGAGTCGGTGTGCGCACCGCAGGGACTGCAGGAGCAGGTTTGGTTTGTTCAGTCAAGGTTGAACAGACTTTATTTTTAACGTTATTTTTACTGCCTTACGGTGATCAGCTCGGATTTTCGCAATAACGTGTCCTGAGGAGTGCCAGGGGAGCTGCAGCCGTCTGCGCTCTTCATCCCACACCGTCCTGAAGCTACGCCCGCACTCCACCAACCTCTGGAGCGCAGCGCAACAGCAAATCACAGTGGTTTACAAAAAGGTTTTCGCATGCATAACGTGGAATTTCAAACACGCAAAATGGAAAAATGGCTTTTTACATAAAAAAGATGAGACATTAGCTTAAGCCAGAATTAATTGCATTTTCAAAACATTCATTACTTTCTGTTATACGTTTTAAATTTATAAATTAATCATTTTCATAATTTTACTTCTTTTTGTACATTTAAAAAAATTGACACTTGACTCAGCAGCAGCAGACTTCCTATAATTTTTCAATCAACAAATCAAAAAGTCCTCAATGTCCAGAATTTGCTTTCCGCATCTCAAAACAACACCTTTAATAATTTTTTTATCAGTCAAATTCACTATTTTTTACCCTAAACCCTGTAGAAGTTCAAAAATTATTTAGAAGCACTTCTAGACACTGAGGGTTTGTGTACGTACGGTAGCCAAGGAGGATCAAAATATTCTAGCGTTTGTTTTTTTTTCTTAAAGGAAAATTTGTTATTTTTCATTTCAAAACCTTAAATTGAACAAGGTTTAAACACACGCTGTCTGGACACTAGGACAGCTCGGGTATGGAAGCCTAAGAGGATCAAAATATTCAAAATTACGTTAAAAAAGTATGTGTAATGAATGTGTAAAAGTTTTTTTTTTCAGTGGTTGGAAAAAAAAAATACTTGCTGTAAAAAAAAAAAAAAACACACTCTGTATTCAGACTGGGGTCGTACAGATTTTTGTTCCAGACCATATCTAGTAAACAAAACCATGCGACTAAAGATCTCATCAGCAGTTATAGGGGCGGGGTCAAAACAAAAAGAGAAAGATGGGGGTGCTGCACTTTGCAAATTCTCAACAGGGTTGTTCACTTATTCAAACTTTTTCTTTTGTTGACCTATTTTGAACGTCTGTATCAATGTCAGGTAAAACACTTTTTGCTGCTGCTTTGTTACCGCAAGGCGGTTACTGGAGACGCTACGGCTACGAGTTAAAATGATGAGTGTTTGTGTGAGAAGCAATGTGTGTATCGTATTAAAAGTTGTTTAAATGAGCCTTCATTCATCTGACCACATCTAAACGATTTGCTGTTGCATTGCTGCTCCACATTTGTCCACTGATGACTGGCTACAGTGGTCCGTTTTGGTTCAGATGGTCTGATCCCAGGAGGGACCGTATTCAGACCGGGGATTTCAGAGCGAACCGAAGTTCAGTTCGATTGGAAACAAATCGAGACCACCTCAAAAGATGAGTCAGAGAGCGGTTCCTGGTACCGGATCAGGGTTCACTGGCGTATATTCAGACTGAACATTTGTTCCAGATTATCGGGGGAAATTATCTCTGGTTCAGTTTAGGATGACCATGTGTATCCAGTTTGAATACATACCAAATGATTTGTTTTATTTTTTTCAAAATACAAATGAAAACAGAAATGCCCAGAAACTCAGGCAAAAGTGAAGGTACTTCAGATGCTGATGTGTGTTCAGGTGTGTGTGGTCGATAACACCATACCCCTGCAACTGTACACCTCTGGGAGTTGTAGTTATCAGCAGCCACGCCGTGTTCACATGCAAAACAACTCTGCAAACCCCAGGAGTCCTGCGTTTGCTTGCTCCCCTCCACAGCAAGAGGATGTGCTTTTGTTGGTGTGGGTTTTTGATTGTGCATGTGGGGAAATGCGCGTGCACGTGAGGAGAAGCCTCAGCCTTTGTAGCAGCCTTTCTGGCAGGTATCTTCTGGCAGAGCCCTGCAACGTGCACAAATAATTAGTGAGGCCATATTGCACACATGAACAATTAATGCACAAACTGATGAAAAACGCCGGGAGATGGCGGAGGATTTAGATTTCATATCTAGACCGTCACTGGTGTAGCAGTTGAAGTTTGGCACCAGATTGTTGTACGCCTCCAGAACCCATTCAGAACCACACAGGCTATAGCAGATGATCTGATTCGTGTTCCTGAAAGCCACCATCAAGCTGATGGGAGCAGAGTCGCAGCGATCGATGGTTTGGTGAAGCTTGTCTTTAGAGACAAACACATCAACTCAAACAGCTATTGACAAGTCATCTGTCGCAGCTGCTTTTACAAAAGCTGCACTGTTGCTACAAAACCAAATATGTTTTCATTGTCCAAAGAGGAAATACACTAATTTATGTTAAAACTGAATATTAAAAAAATGCAAATTGCAAAGAATATAATAAAAAACATGATTTGACACATGAAGAAATCTATTTTTATTTCTTTTATAAATAATCTTCACTGAAAACTAAACACTTGTTTCACTTCACAGCTTCACACGTTTTAGTACATGAATTTACAATGTTAAAATTGGGAGTAAAGTTTTTAAATTGATCACACCGCTTTACCTCAAAACAACACTTTAGTGGTGCCAAATTTTTAAAAACGAATGTCTATGTGGGGGGGGAGTGCACAAAATGTTGATTTACAAGTGTTTACTGCATTTTTTAGGGGGAGAAGTTCTCTTTGGCGGTTACTATGGTAACAGTTGCAGAAGGCGGTGTTTATCTGATGGTGTGATTCACACTTCTTTACTTTTTTTGTCCTATAGTTAATCAGATTAAGGATTTTAAGAGTGAAAAAAAGTATTCTGTGTGAAATTATTTTATTTTGAAGGAGCAAACTCACAGCGACAGTGTGTTTGACGATCACAGTCCTGCGAGTAATCTGCGATCTTAAGCTTAGACAGGATCAGACTGTTCGGGACGAGGCTGGGTATCTGATCTTAACCTGAGATTAGAGGCGTTTGCTGTTCTTCTACTGATTAAACAATTAATGTAATTACATTAGATTCTGATGTAAAGTGTTGTACAAATCACTTTTCTCTACGTCAGAATCGGCTGATTTACGTCTATTGCATAAACACTTCACAACTGAAAAGTCGTGCATATCAGGACCAAATTGCTTTTATCGGCTTCTGAATCTGAAATTGCGTAAGACAGCTGAAGAGTTACATCATCGTTACAAAAACAACTAAATACATAATTTTTATTTCACTGCAATAGTTTTGTTTAATAAAAGTCAACATTTATAATTCAAATGACCCACATCCACATGGCAAGTGGTCATCTAACAAAATGTAATTGGGCAATGACGTGAAGGGCCCCACATTGTTTTAGCATGTGCAGAAACATTTAAGGTAATAATTTATCTCTGTATAAGCCATCGTTTGCGATACGTGTATCGCACGGGCTGGTATTGCGATGATGATATATTTTCGATTTATTGTGCAGGCCTACTGCCACCTGCTGTCCACTCAGGCTCTTGTTTTTCCGTTCCGACGCCTTCAGAAGTCCCATCCTGCATGTTGCGTTCAGTGTGAGCGGGGCGTTTCAGCTCTGCGTCACATCAGATCCCCAAAAGCTGATGTACGTGGGGTTTGTGTGAATGGAGCATAAGCGTGAGCGCAGGTGAGGATTTTGTCTGCCCGCCTGTGAGCAGGAGTCACTGCTGTAGGCGGCGGGGGGTTGTAGGTGGTGGGTGTGAGTGCAGGTGGTAGGTTAACAAGGTTCCCTCCGAGGCGACTCTCCGAGGTTATTTTCATGCCAGGTCCACATTGTTGTTAGTGTAACCAGTGAGACAGCTGCTGGGGGCGGGCAGTGCCGCTGGGGTGTTCACAGGCTCACAGAGGAGTTGGCGCTCGCATTAAGATATTCATCTGACACCCTCACAAACAGCCTGTTTCTCACGAGCGCTCCACGGGGAGCCGCACCGGCGCGCAACTGTGAGCGGCGAGCAGTTGGTCGCTCCTCACTGCTCACCTGGTGTTACAGCCTCCAATCCCCACCTTTTTTTTTTTTTTTCCATATTCCTGTGTCCTCACTCAAAGAATTCAAGCCACAAAACGGCGATGACGGCACAAAGAGGAGGGAGAAGGAGGCTGCGAGCGCAAAAGATATAATTCCAAAAAAGGGGGGGGGGTAAAAGAGGGGCGACTTCAGAAGTTTTAATGAGCCCTGGCGTTTCTCCAGGGCAGAGGGAGGAGGAGGAAGGGATGAAGAGGGAGGGAGGGAGCGATGAAGGAGCGACAGGGGTGCTGACTCCCAACAGATGTCACACTGTCAGTGACACCCCCCCCCTCCCCGTCTCACCCTCTCCTCTGTCCTAGACGCCCTTTCTCTCTCACACACTCCAATTCTCTGTTGCTCGTGTTGCGCTGAAGTTGCCTGGTTGTACGTCACTAAGCTGAATATCAAAGCTGATATTGAGACGTTTGAGTGCGACGAGCAAAAGGAGGAAAGAGTTGCACTTTTCAAGTGGTGGGGGTGTTTGCAGTAGGAGGGGGGTGGCTCCAGCGCCTCGAAGCATCAAAGAAAAGCAAGAAAACATCGAAGAGCATCGTCATCACTCTCTGTCTGTCAGATGTTGAACATTATGTTTTAACTTCTCATCTCCCGAAAAGCCCGCTGCTTGCAGCCGTTTCGGCGTGTGATGAAGCCCCGCCCACATTAAACAGCGTCGAAACAGGAACCGCGTTCACATTGATAAGAAGGCGTCATCAATTAACCCTCATGGTCTTTTGTTTGTTAAAATAGTTATAGCATTTTAATTCTTACAAAATGACATTTGTTTTCTAAACCTGAAACAATCTATATTTACAGTCAAATATTTCTTCAGTATATTTATCAGTTTAAGGTATTTCTTGGTATTTGAAAAAAACTATTTAACAATAAAACTTTATCATAAAACCTAGTAATAATCTGACTGCATTTAGCGTTTTCATAAAAGGGCAGATAAAAAAAAAAGTAAGCTAACTGTGTTCTTCAGAAACCACAATTAAAAAAACACAAAAATCTTAAATGCTGGCTAATTTCAGTTGAAGTTTTACTGGTTTGTGCTAAATTTGATTTTTTTTTTCTCACCTGAAACTGGTTTTAGAGCTCTTAAAGTTGCTATGCTGGAACTTTGCAGTGCGGAAAGCATGCTTCCTAACTTGTGACACTTGTATTTTGGATCAAACATCGCTTCTGTGACTGTTGGTTTCTAGTTGTCCAATAACAAAAATAAACATGCTTAAATTTTAACAAAAAGATGAAGAGAGAAAGTGAGTGCAACAAAAACTATTTAAAGACTTGTTGACAATCGTGTTGATACAAAACTCCCCAATGTTGACATTTGACAATAGATTTTTACTTTTGTGAAATGTAGCAAATCTGAGTTGTTGCTTTTATTGTATGTAAATTAGAAAACAAAGCACTTTAGCAAATCCATGATGCAACAGTAAATCAGGTCAGCAATGTACTGAATGGGGATTAATAAATAGACATAGTCTCTTAAAGTTCTCCAACTATCCTTCAAACTTCCGCTTCAGTCAAACAAAAACACTTAAAGGCACATGAGTCTGTGAAGCACTGAGACAGTTTAAATGTCAAGTTGAAAAGTTCAAGCTGTAAAGTTGGAGGAACAGTCACACTTATTTGTAAATTTTACAAATTGTTTCCCAAAATGCAATAAAAAACATGAATGTGTTTCTGTAGAAGACTTAAAATTTGAAGCACAATAACATCTTTTGTTTTAAAAAAAAAAAAAAAGCAATAATTTCATTTTCATCTCATTTTACTAATGGGAGACATTCTCAAAACCAAGACTATTTTCCAAAAGAAGTTTGTAAAAAAATTCCAATAATAGGCTAACAGAAAATTCAGATTTACAAGCACATATTTTTTGCTAAGAAAAAGAATCTCAGTAAATTGTTTTTAAAAACAATTACATCTTTTAAAACAGATGAAGCACAAAGCATAGGGACTTGAATACTAGCTTCAAAGTCAATGGGCTTGCCATACTTTGCTTGTCTGCAGACGCCGTACCACGTGAACCTGCTGCTGGCTGGTTATGATGACACAGACGGTCCCGGCCTCTTCTACATGGACTACCTGTCCTCTCTGGCCAAGGCGCCCTTCGCTGCTCACGGCTACGGAGCCTTCCTCACTCTGTCCATCCTGGACAGATATTACAAACCAGGTCCCCACCTCTGCTGGTTCTCCTTCACCTTCACTGTCACTCGACTTGTTTTCAGGCATAATTAGATTTTTATTTGTGCAGGTTTGACCCGAGAAGAGGCCATGGACCTTCTGAGAAAGTGCATCGAGGAGGTGAGTCTTTAAAACCAGTGGGAGCAATGAGGTCAGACAGCAGAAGATTACACAGGAAAAGCAGAAGCTCCAGAGCAGTTTAAAGGGAGATTTATTTCAGGTTTTGGGGGTGTTTCTGCTGTCACATTGAACGCTGATGTCCTTCTCCTCATCCTCTTCCTGCAGCTGAACAAACGCTTCATCCTGAACCTGCCCTCCTTTAACGTCCGTTTGATTGACAAGGACGGCATCCACGACATGGAGAAGCTCACTGTGGGCACCAAGTGACCGCGCTGAAACCACCACCCTCACTCAGTTCAGTCAGTTTTGCTTGTCCTCTTTTGTACCACTGATTTCCCTCCCCTCAAATAAAAAGTGACAAACAGATCTTCAGACTCTTCCTTCCCCGTGGTGCTTCTCCTTCAGTCACTCATCAGTTCAAAGGAGGAACATCCTTGCGGCTGCGGAGACTTGTCCTCACTGAGGGGACGTTTGCCTAAAGCACAGTGGTGTTTGTGCGTCTACATTTGACACAAATATTATGTGGGATTTTCCTAGAAGTTAATTTAAGATTCATCCTAAAACAACTTTTGAGAAACACTTTAAAATTTGGAAAAGAAAAAAACTAACTTGAACTTTAGATAAATGTTTTAGAGAAGCTTATGGTTCATCTGCACAAAGAACTAAAAAATACAGAAAAAAGATGAGGAAAAATCTGTAGAGTCCTCTTTCAAGTGGTAGGGGTGTGGACTTCCAACAAGCTCACTCCTGGTTGGACAGAATGGTTGCCATAGAAACGACTCAATAACTGCTGACTGGCGCCGTCTGGTTCCAACATGACTGCATTCATAAAATGACTGAATTTATTTCATTGGAGCTAGAAGTGAATCATTTACTACTCAGTGCAGTCCCCATAAACAGTCAATTGAGTTAAAATGCTTAAAATTATTTTTTTTAATTCATAAATAAAATTCATAAATAGAACTGCATAATATTGGCATAGATTTGCTGATATTTTCAAACATTTGTCAGCTGATAACCAATGATTAAAATCTTGTTCATTGGAAATAAACTATTCCTATTCTACTTTAATACTTTTTTTTGCCAGACTTACACCAGAAATATTGATATTCCCAAAACTGAATAGTACATTTTTATGGAATCGTCCATCAATTTCTCCTAAAAAAGAAAAACATTTGTTACAAGTTCCTGAAAGATTTGTAGAGACGTGTGTGAAGCTTCTAGATACATGTTTCTGGAAGATGCTTCAATTGTATGATTGCTGTGACTCCAATCTAAACAACTTCAGACTTCATGAAAAAAATCCTAAAATATAATGACATTTTTCAACTTTTTAGCTCAACAGACAAGACATTCTTTAGAAGTGAAGACATTTTATTGTTTTGTTTCAAGGTGTGACACAATCTAACTGTATAATCAGCTTTAAGACCAATTTTATTTGCTTTTCCCCTAAAAAAATTAAAAAAATTGTATTTTACAAACATTTCCATTTACTTTATACAGTTAAAAATAATAGTGCTTTCAATTTGATTCATGGAAAACTTGTTACAAACATTTCTGAAAACTTGGTTTCCACTTTTTACAAAAAGAACAAAAATGCATGTATGTAAATATGAACCCCGTTCTGAAGGTTCTGCTCTGCGGGTCCACATTCAGCAGGACTGCAGAGCTCAGGGCTCAGTGATCCGGCCTGCAGACAAAGTGCTTGAGCGCCGTCTCAGACAGGTGATTAATAAACATTGAACAAACCTCCTCTGAAACACAGGAATCTGACGAGAAGAGCAGCATATGTTTGCCTGCAGGCGAAGAGGCTTGCTGAGACTCAGGGAGGAGGGTAAAGGGATGAGCGGATGTGTGTGGGGGGGGACACAGGAGGGTAATGAGACAGGAGGAGAGGGAAGGAGGTGCAGCAGGTAGGAAGCAGTGTGTGAGTATTCCCTGGAAAGCAGGGATTGTGTTGTTAAACACAGCAAGAACGGGGATGGGTGTGGGGGTGACATTCACACGTGGCCTTGAGGAACACCCACAATATGTTCTGTGCTTCAGCGCACTCGACTCAAACATTTATTATCACTCATCAGATTCAGTTAAGCTTAGTTTCTGATTAATGCACACTTTTAGCTTCTACTCTGTGTTTATATATGGAACTTTACTGATTTCCTCTCCAAATATGAGGAAAACCAGAAAATACCAAAAGTTGCAGTACCTTATATGACCACATGTGGGTGGTTGCAGATGGAATCAACTTCCTATAACATCACATGCTAAAAACATCAAAATTAAACATTCATGTAGTTCAATTTCAGAATTATTTTAAAGTGAATTACTTTATTTTCTGCTCGTGATAGCTGTGGGAGGGTATGAATATTTTTTAACCCTTTAACACCCAAAATGTCGTTGACAACATCTAAAAATACACGCATTATGATCTACTGTAACTCTTTGACCAGTGACACGGTTCACATGAATCGACTGCTTCTGACAGAGACAAGCGGCTTTTCACCAAAATGTAAAAATTTCCTGTTCTATAATGGCGAGAAGGTACTCTAGTCCGCGTCAGAATCAGCTCATTTAGATTGATTGTGTCAATGGTTGAAGAGTTAGGGTAGGAGAAAGTAAGTCAACCATGGAGCTAAAGGTCCGGTGTTACAGGGTTAATCGGTCATTTTGCTTTAATCACAGTTGAAAAGGAGGGTGGACCTAACAACGTTAATTTTTTTCCCCCGGGTTTAGAGTAGCAATTTATACCCTTATCGCCTACGGTAAAACGCAAACTACATTTTAATTTTCTTGAAACTTAAAGGTTGAAAATGAAAATGTTCATTTTTGCAGTTAAGTTCTGAAACTTTGTGTTCTCACAGTTATCAGTAATAGCCATTTAGCTCAAAGATTAGCAGGCGTACTGCTTAGCTAGCTAGTGATGACAAATGTCAGTTCATTTTTTTTCTTATAAAGACATTTGTCTATATTTTGCATATTTCGTGGACATTAACTTTTCGGAAAATTAGTTTTTTTACATTAATAAAAGTGATTTTACAATAACTGTTGTGGGTGGAGAGTGAATTAAAATGAGAACTTCTCCAAGCTAAAGTGAGTTAGCATGTTAGCTTACCTTATGATAAGTTACATTAGTGCATGATTAGTCAAAAAAGGTATTTTCTTTTTTCAATATTGTTTTTCTCTTATTTATTGTTTTCATTTTTGTTGTATTTTATATTTGTCTATCAAGTTGCCTCTTTCTTTCTCACTGCGCTAAAACTTCAAGCTAACTAGCTTTTGCTGTAACGTACAGGACTATAAAATATTCCAGATTTTTTACTAAATATACAAGCTACAATGGTATTTGAGACTTTAGAAAATAATATCTTGTTAAAAACAGCCTGTCAGGAGCCTAACAACTGAAGTCACTGATCAAAATATATCAAATCAAAAGATTAGCAACAACAGTACAAATTCTTAATTCTTTAATAATATATTACATTTATTCAGTAATACAATAATAACAACAGTAATAATAACCAGTCACAGAAAGTACAAAATGATTTTTATAAGTTACCAACACTTTGAAATTAAAAGAAATAAAATCTGCGTTAGCTGCCTCTCAGAAACTCCATTTTCCATGACCACCCGTTGCAGAGAACTTCAGACGGCTTGTTGCGTCCATCACAGTAAAGCCTGGCAGAGGTGCACAGAGTGGCTGTCGGATATGGCTTCTGACGCTTCCCAAGAGAGTGTGTGTGCGCGTTGTTGGGATTGGTGTTATGTCTTTCACAAAGTAAAATAAAAACAGGGTAAATAAATAAATAAATAAGATCCCTCTCCCGCCCCCAGCATTTTCAGAAGTCATGTCTGTCGTGGAGGGTCAAAGGTCCGTGCGTCAACATGAGTCCTCTATGCCAAGCTAAAAGGGACAAAAGGAGTTAAGAAATGCAGAATCATGTTAACCAAAACTCTGTATTTCCTGTGGGGTTTTTTTTTTGTCGCTTTTGGCTTGCTATAATTCCCATTTCCGGGAAATGTTGCAGTACAAAAACATCACCAGGCTTGCGTCCTCAATAGAGCGGGGAGGCATATAGTCTTGTTACACAGTCTGTGCCCCCCATGCATGCTTTGTAATTTCATTTGCGGAGCTTCATCTCCTTGTCGTGGTGGATCTTCCCACCGCCCTCACCCTTGTCCAGCATTTTAATGGCCTCCACCAGGTAGCTCTGGAAGGCGGAGAGCGCAGCGCAGATCGCAGGGGTGCCGAAACCATGGGTCAGCAGGCTAAAGTGGGTGAGGCTTCCCTGGACGCCGGGTTCCAAGCAGGGGGTGGGACGACTTCCGCCAAGCGGGGAGCGGTCCTGGGACATCAGGTCCACAAATTCCTTACAGACCTCCCTGCAAAAATAAGACCAGCCGTCAAAACACAAATGTACTGCTGTTTTTTCGAGCTGAGCGTCAGTTTTTTTGTTCTGGTTTGTCACTAAAAACCACTTATAATTTACATTTTCATGTTAGTTTTAAAATTTTCTGCTCTTTGGAGCCAAACCGTTTTATTTTTCCAGAGATTGTAAAAAGGTTTCCTGCTAATTGTCAAATTGGCATAAATTTTATTTATCTGAATATCAAGACATAAAAAGGATCTGCTGGTGTTTGGTAGCAATAAATGACATTTCAAATTCATTTACAAAATCTTAAATCTACCTCTGAAATACACCTAGCTTACGTCTGTCAAAGTCATGCATCTAATTCAACTTTTTATTTGTCATTTTACTCCAATTTGTCTAAAAAATATAAACATTTTTAGCAAACAGGTTTCTTAAGTCGTGTTTTATTTTATAGTTTGATTTATGAATGAAGAACATTTAAATGTTTTGGATGCTTTTGGGTTTGTGCTGTTTGTAAAGCAGTCCACAGCACAGATGTGACTCACTTTGTGGCCAGCAGCATGCTGCGCCGCGTCTGCAGCTGGTCCGGGTCGCTCTGCCTGCACAGGTACTCCGCCGTGGCTCTGGCTGGAAACTCTGTCTCGCAAACGTAACCGAAGTCCCGCGCCAGGTGGACGGCCTCACCTGCAGCAGGGTGGAGGAAGAAAGTAACTGTCATTCAATTGTAAAAATGTTTTAGTTGATGATTTTCCGGCAGAACCTGCAATGATGCAATCATCAGAAAACTTTCACTTTTTTGAAATGGAGCTCTTTTCTGTTTCCAGAAGAAAACAGTCCAGAGCAGAAGATGCAGCAAAACAAGTGCTTGCATTTTTACAAGTAAACCAACTGTCTTCTAGTGGTTTAAATATTTAAACACTAATTGTTGTCACATTCTTTCAATCTATCTTTATTTATAAATAACTTTATTGAATATTAACAAAATACAAATGCAACCAAGCAAAAAAGTGGCGTTAAAGGACATGAGTGCTGCTTCCAGTGAGTAACAGTACTCCACTTTATTCTCTTTGACTTAAAGTCCCTAAAAGCGTTTTTCAAACGCTTTCTTCCTTTAGGAAATGATGCTAAGACCTGTTTTTAGAAACAACAACAACAAAAAAAACTCAACGTTTGATTGGAATCTCATGACCTTACTATGGTCCCATCCACAATTTAGAGGTGAATTTCTAATGACTTCTTGCTGCTCTGCAGAAACTATGCTCCAGAAAACGACACAGGTTTGTTGATTTGGGCTAAAAATGGCATATTGATGATTAAATGACCACTGGAAACGCTTTTTCAATTGATCAAAAGATGATCAGGGTGGGACTTTAAGTTCTCATTGACAAAAGTTATTTCAGAAGTATTGTCATATTTCTTTAACAAACTATATTGTACAAACAATTTACCATCAATACCAAAATTCAAACCAAATGCAATGAAAAATGGGAAGAAAAAAGATGTTTATAGATGAGCTTTTAAATCCCTATCTTTTTTCTTTCATGATCATTTTTTAATAGAAAGTTAACAAATTTAGGAGTCAAGATCAAAGTTTTGTGTTTATATGATTTGACATTTGAGCAAACGTGTGATCACTTATAAAACGTTATCTTGTTTATTTCTTCAGATATTTTTATATTCAAATAAATTTGAATACATTATCTAAAAATTATTAATTTTTGACATAATAAAACATTAAATAAGTATGAAACTCATTAAATTTTGCACATATTTATATGGGTATGTTAATGTTGTATTATCATATTAGGATTAGCCTTTAAAATAAGTCAGGTGTCATCTGCAAACTGAATAATCTTTTTGTCTTAAAATTTTTTTTTTTAAATATATCAATAAATCTTTTTTTATTAGATAATTTGCTATGAATACAGCTTCAGATGTAAAGGTTTAAAATGTCTATTTAGTGTGTTTTTTTTCTTTCTGGTTATTGGAGAAACATTTATTGTAAAGATTTGAACTTTATAAGGTTTATACATTCTAATAAAAATATATGGAATTGTTCAGCTGCTGTTTGAGAGAAGAAGGAGCCTCCAGCTTCTTCTTTAAGACTTTGTGTATGTGTGCGAGTGTGTGCGTACGTGCGTGTGTGTGCGCACCTACCTTCCACCAGAGATGTCAGCAGTGTGACGTTGGCGGCCTTGCGACGCCCGGCAGGCAGATTGAGGCCAATCTTCTCTAGACGCTCCCTCAGACAGCGGCCACCATTCTTCGACTTTGCCCTGAGGTCAGAGAGGGGTGGTTGGTGGGGGGGCAGCGAGATGGGAAGCGTTGGGAGATTGTGTGAGTTTTTTGTGTGTGTGTGTCGTGCATCAGCTGTTCTCTGTCAGCTCTGATAGGATCCAACTTTCATCTGCTTCCTTTTATTTCAACACACTTCTGAACAATTCTTCACATTTTTTCTCAGGAAAAGCTTTTATTAAAACAAATTTTTACTGAAAATTTCAATCTGATCAGAGTGATGATAAATGTTGATGTCGTTTATATATGTATATATATAGTCTCAATGGCAGGGACATCCTTAGAGGAAGCTGCATCCTTTCCGAGTTTCTTCTCTGAAAGTGAGACTTTCTCCGCTCTCCCGAGGCTGCCTCTCATTAAACTGCATCTCTTCTCTTGTGATTCAGTCTCATGACCCAGTTTGGGTCCTCAGCTCAGCCTGCAGTTAAATTACAGATGAGAAAAAAAAGCTCAAATGTCCTCATGTTTGCAGAGACGAGGTAAAAGGAAAAGATAAGATGTCATTAAACTCACTGGATTTAAAAATTTAACAAACGGTGCCTTAAAAACAAAAAACAAAAAAAACATGAATGTCAGTATTGTATTGATATAGACTCTAATTCCCATCAGCCATTGCAAGCACTGGTTTATCTAAATCATTTCTGGGGGTTTTCTAACATAAAAAGGTTAAAACAAGAAAAATATAAAAATGGTTAAGAAATGAAATCTACTGTTAAATGGGTGGGGGTTAAAATAATAACCAAAACACTTTTGTTGTTGATTTTAATTATTATATTTTAGGTAAAAGACATAAATAAATTAATAAAATGTGAGATTCAAATAAAAAATCTGTTTTTGTCAGAAGTTATTTACTTTTGTTTGCTTTTGCTTGTTGACGCTTTTTAAAACTTTGTAGGGTTTAAGTTGAATAATTTGTATTTAAAAAATTAAATTATTTAATGATAAAAAAGGAAATACTTTTATGTGCAGTTTTTTAAATTTTTTTTGCATTTTAAGAACTTAGAATTGTATTGATTTACTAACAAATTATGTTTTAGTGAAGATAAATACAAAATACTTCCAAAATAAAGTTTAACCATTTGTAATCTACAAAAAAAAAAAGTAATTTAAAAATAAGGAAATGAAAAAAAGATTACTTTTTTTTTCTAAATTGCCAAACTTATGTAGGTATTGTTATGAAACAGCATTATTCAAATCTATGTGCTTTTTCCAGATTCTGCATATGTAGTATTTGTTATTTTATTTGTTAATTTCAAAATATTTTATTTAAAAAAAATACTTCCCTTTAAATGTAAAGAAATAATTTTTCAAAACACTTTTTTTTACTCTAAATTCTTAAAGCTTCAAAACTTTTGAGACTTCAAATATTTGACCAAAAGTCTGATGTAATGTAGACAATCGCTCCGCCCTTTTCCCCGCCCTCCTCTCACCTGCGCAGGACTCCGCCCAGCAGGGAGGCGTTGAGGCACTCAGGTGGAGAGAGGCGGCGCTGCACCTCCCCGACCGTCACCTTGTACTTCGAATTGGAGCTGAGCAGCGACAGGCGGCCCGGCACCGAGCAGAAGACCTCAGCCGGATTGGACACGGCGCCCACCCCCAGGCCCTCCTTCCCCATGGAGAGCGCCGACAGCGAGGAGCCGTTCAGCTTGGATGGGAGGGGAACTGGAAGGAGAAGGTAAAGAGGAGAGGCTGAGGAAGGTGCATCCATAACCACACCACTACCATCCTCGCTGACGTTCTGCAGGAACTTCCTGTTCACTGCTTCACTGCTTAGAAAGCGACCCCAGCAGCTCCATCGTCTTCAGTTTTTGAAGGAGGAGCTGATCCTCATGAAGTCCAAACACCTGCAGACCTATTGAAGGTCCAAAGCTGCTTCAACGTTAGAAATCGATCTTTTTCAGTTCATCAGACCATAGAACACGTGTCCAGAAGGTTTTTTTTTCGTTCTGATGCCTCAGTCTCTTTCTGACTGTTGATTCATGACCTCTGACCTCACACGAGTCACGTGATGCCTGCCCGTCTTTCCATCTTCTTCGTCTTCGATGACCTCGAGTGAATCCTGGTTGTGTTCTTGAAGGTTCTCCACAGTTCCAGGTCTCGTTCCATGATGGATCTGAGCACGGTTCTCTGGAGTCCCAGAGCTGCAGAAATGTTTCTGTGACCCGTCCAGACTCAAACACGGCAGAGTCTTGGATGAGATTTCCTTCAGAACCTTTGAGCTGTTTCAAGTTCTCCAGAAAACGTATTTGAGAACATTTATTTATGGGGACAACCATCCTACTAGAGCTCGTTTTGATCAAAATGTGATCAACTTTCCGACTGCAACACATTTTCTATAAAACGTGGATTAAACTTTGAGCCTGAAGGGTCTGATGAGCTGACAGTGGTCCTGTTCTGGTTCTGAGGTTCTGGTCTGGCTGCAACCGTTTCAGATGTGATAGGGGAGGGGTTGGTCAGGCTTTAGTCTCTGATATAAACCCCCCTCACACACGCACACACACACGCGCACTTCTCTGCCCCACCTCTTTGTGCTAAACGCGCACGCGCGCTCCCTCCGACCATGAGCGGTTCATTACGACCGCGCGCCTTTGGGCTGCAGCTCAGCTTGGAGGACTCCGAGTTCAGATGAAGACCCCAAAACAGAATTATTTATGGCGCATGCGCGTGAGTCAGCGAGAACGAAAAGAGAAACCCTTCCTCGTTATTATTAGTGCGCGCCCGCGCGCACACACACAACCCTGTCTGCACGCTTGTTTCGCGCACGCGCCTCCTACCTTTCTTAATGACGGAATGGTCCAGGATGCCCAGAGCGGATCCCTCCTCCATGCCCTGCAGAGACACACACGCGCACGGTCACTTCTATTTGCAACGCTCACGTGCACGCATTTTCACGCTTTAAAACAACAACAACAAAAGAATACAAAGAAACAACTTTGTACGCGCACGCGGGGGTAAAATATTTCTAGAATTCACATTTATTGTAAAAGGAAAGGAATTCATTCATAATTTATTTTTTTCTGGATTGAAAAAAACCCGCGCAGAACTCATCCTCATCTTCATCAATCATCAAAAGGAGCGTCAAGCGCCACAAAAGGCCGCGCGCGCATCGATTCGTCTCGGTGTTTCATTTTCTTGCAGCTGCTGCACGCGGGACGAAAAACTCCCCGCCGCGCGCTCACACGGAGCCGCGAGACACCTGGAAACGTAAAAAAAGCGATATCTTTATATCTTGAAATATATTTTTAAATTGAATCTAAACTGTTGAATCGTAGAAAAATGATTTTTTTTATTTTGTTGATGAAGATATATATATAATATAATTTGTAAAAAGAAAATTAAATATTTCACTTTCTTTAATTCTGTTTAAATGTATATTTTGGGCTAAACGACAAAATGACTCATTTCAACATAGTATAGAAATTAGAAAATGTTTTTGGTTTATTATTTGAAATGCTTACATCAATGTTAAAATGCTGTTTGTTCTAACTTTTTTAAATAAAGTTTAAACATAAAAATACAGTAAATAAAAAGTAAAAATCGTCGATTTTTATGAAATAATGCATTTGCTTCTGGTTTTTAACAATATCTGTAATTAAGATCAAGATCCTGTTCCAGGAAAGGGCCTCGGGCTTTGTTGGTTGATCAGCTGATCTTTATGATTCAAACAGAAGAAGACTGACAGAAGAATTTCTCACCTGCAGATCGTCAAGGCCGTGATGTCCCAGGTGCATCCCCAGGGGCCCCTCCCCGAGAGCCGCAGCGCCTTCCCCGAGGCCGTGGAGGAGCCGCGGCACGGCGGGGTAGTCCCGGCGGGGGTCCAGGCTGAGCGCGCGGTGAGACTGAGCCAGCAGCGCCCCGTCCTCGGAGCGCGACCTCTGCGAGTGCCATGCCGCCTGCTGGTGCTGGTGGAGGGAGTTGATGGAGGAGTAGGGGTCCGGCAGGTGGGAGTAGTCCTGGCTCTGGGAGTACGGCAGCGAGGACTGCGGGTACGGCGGCGGGAAGTAGGGCGGCTGGAAGTCGGAGGCCGGCGTGTGGCAGAGCGGGGGGGCGGACGAGTACGCGGCCTGGTTCAGCGAGGACAGCTGGGAAAGGCGCCCCCCAGGAGAGGAGGCGCTCAGTCCGTCCGCGCGCTCCTGCACCAAAACCAGAGCGCACAAGGTCAGCACCTGTTATCGCGCGAGCTCCGGCGATTACAGGTAATATTCACTTTTCAAAGATGCGCGCGCATCACAGCAATAAAACAATCAACAACTGCTGGGGGGGGGAATATCTGTAAACAATCAACAAACTCGAGCTGACCCCACCGCGAGAAAAAAAGAGGCAGCAGCATGACGCACGCGCGCCACTTTCTACTGTGATGGATTTTAGAGCAGCCGGGTCAGTTCGATCAATGCGCCCATTAATTGAGAGCCAAACCAGGCCAGGCCAGACCCGGTTACTGCGAGACACGCAGACCGCGTCTCTGCGGCAGGAAGTCACGCTGATCCATCCATGAAAGTGAGAGTCAAGGCTTACAACAACACAAACTCACACATGGTATTTGTTTCCTAAAGTCCGATGTCATTTTCCCCTCTGAGCTGCTGAACTCCTGTGCGTCACGCGCAGGACTCACCATGCTGGAGTAGGTGTGGATCAACATCTGGAAACCTCCAAAAGTCTTGACTCTTGCAGGACGCGCAGGGGACGCGCGCGCGCGTGTGTTCCGGCGACAATCCGCGGCTCCTTATTGCTCCATCAAACCTCAGCTCGACTCGTTTTCTCGCGGAAAAACACAGGCGCCTGGAGAACGTACACGCGCGCACACGGACTCCAGCAGACTCTCCATCAGCGCACTACTTATAGGTTTTGCGCACAGGCGGCGGGTCGGGGGGGGGGGAGGGGTCAGCAGGCTCCGCTGCTCTTAAAGAGATATAATCCAAGCAGGGTTGGACTCACGCGCACGAGCACTTTTGACTTCAAATCAAACTAAACATGTTCATTTTTTAGCTTTCAAATCATTTTTCGTCATCGGTAATTTTTTTTCGTTACAAACGCCCTCAAAAACACAGAAGGACCCTCAAGGCCCCCGTAGTAAAAATAAATAAATAAATAAAGCAAAACTTTTTATCGTTGAAAGTTCCGCGGCTTCGCTTCAGCCTGAACGCCTCACGCCGCTGCGCCAAAAAGACGCGCAGAGCTTCTGCGCGTCGGGTTTACCTGCGCCACCTCGGTCTTGGTTCTGGACTTCCACAGCATGCCGGAGGATGAGGAGGAGCGGGAGGACGAAGAGGCTGAGCGGAGGTCGCGGAGAGTGAGTTAGTTTGAGAGACGAGGCTGGAGTTTGTATGGATGAGGAGGAGGAGGAGGGCGGGAGGTGAGGGAGGAGGCGGAGAAGAGGAGTCTTCCTCCGCTTTTGTTCAGGTCGGAGCTGACACTCCGCAGATCTTTGAAAGAAGCTTTTGCACCAGAACAGGAGAAAAAGCGAACCAATTTTGTTCAACTAAAACACTTTTACTTCAGAATTTAACAAAAACGTCATCTATTGTTGCTTAGCAACAGATTGATGCTATTATATGCAGGTAACTCAGGTGAGATCGGATTTTTCTTACCTCTTCTGTCAGTTTTTGAGAAGGATGAAGGTGATTTTCACATCTTCTTATTTTAACGGTGTCACATTTGAACATTATTCTGTCCTCTGTTTCGGATTAAAACCATCAACCTCGGAGCTCCGAGCCTGAAGGAAGTTTCATTCAGGATGAACTCTGGAAACTCTGCAGCCCTTTGGTCACCTGCAGCGCACAGGTCTCTGCGCGCCACCTTGTGGCGACTGACGGAAGCGCGGTGAGGATGTTTCGAGTTCAGCTGCTGGGATGCAAACCAGGACACGACCATTTCTGTGGTTCTGATCCAACCACTCCGAGTTAAAACATCATGAAAGAGAAATAATCATCCATTTATGATTTTCCCAATCCTTGGTTCATCAGAACGGAGCTCACACAAAATAAGCTTATTTCAAACAACATTTTTTCGACTGCTCCTGATTGACAATGATTTGAAATACTGAGAAAAAATGCAGCAAGAACTTGTACAAAAAACCTCTTGCTGTGTCTCCACTGTTGTTACCTTTTAATGTACAAACAAAAAGACATCCAATCAGCTCGCTTCTACCAAATATAGGTCAGTTAGCTGAAGGTGAACCACAGTGAGGGATGCGTGCACTAAACATACGATAACCCTTTTTTTCATCACTGCAAACAATACCTACATAAATAATATCAATATTTGTAACCACGAAGAACAAAACAGTCTACAGGAACCAAAATCCCAGAGTCTAATATTTAAAGCTGTTTTATAGACATAAAAAAGCATTTTTATTTCTTGTTTTAAACACCAATTTAATCGATGATAATATATATAAATATATAAACAATATCTGTATTGTATCTATTGTATACTGTTTTTTACCCCTCACCTGATGTTCACAGTTCAGCTTTCAGATGCAGAACTTGTTTTATTTTTAATCCAAATTTTAAAATTAAATGAGAAAAACCATTCCCAATGAAAAGAAAAACAGATTTAAAAAATATATTTATAAGTGAAAGTTTTAAACAAATTAGTTACATTTCTTTCTTTCAAAATAAAAGACTGCATAAGAATTATAATTAAGTTTAATGGAAAAATAGATTTATTCAACATTTTTGTTTCAAGAATAATACAAAATTCAAAAAAATTTTTTTTCCAAACATGATCAAAGCAGGGACTAAAGAGGGCGGAGCTTCACTGTGGTCCAACCATCATCTTCAGACTTCTCATTGTGCTCAAGGCTCCTCCATCGCTCCTCCTCATCGCTTCTGTGATCTCCTGCTTGCAGAGCGGGCACTGCTGGGCGGCGGCGCACAGCGCCTCCTGCAGGGCATCCTGGGTGTTCTGGTCGGGCAACGCGCTGCTCCGGCTCAGGATGGCGAGCGTGTGTGTGAGCCAGCCTTCGTCGCGCAGCAGCGCTGGGATCCAGGCCTGTGCGCGGGCGCAGCCCCCCAGAGCCTGCAGGCTCAGCCTCCAAAGCTCCGCGGCTTCATCCCAGCTCGGCTCCCAGGCGGCGCTCACGCGGGCCGGGCCGGAACCTGATTTCAGAGCGCCACGCAGGAATTGCAGGGCTGCCAGGAAGAAGCGCCTCTGACCCGCTTCCACTGAACCTGGAGAGGAGGAAAAAAAAATCAGAACCAGAACCCAGCTTTAGCACTCCAGCCAAACAGAACCCAAAACTCAGAAGTGCTCATTTGTGGAACTGCAGATAGGAACCAGAACAGGTCTCACCTGAGGGAGAAGACTTCAATCTACCAATCATCAGCCCCAGAGTGCAGTAATTTGCTGCTAGGACCAGGAGGCGGGGCTTATTCACCAGAACAGGAAGTGCTTCACTCAGATGGATCTCCAGGGTTCTGAAGCACAGGTCGGTCCTGCAGAACCAAACAGAAACGTCACTCTCTGGAAACAGAGCGCTGTGACTTCAGGATCCGGCGCCCAGCTCACCTGACCCGCTCTGGTTCGGTGACGGTGAAGTTGAGCAGGGTGGAGCACGCCGTCTCCATGCTGGGATCTCTGACGCTCCGCCCCTTCAGGGATGTCCAGCTCTGTAGCAGGAAATCCACCAGCAGGCTGTGGGCGTCCAGGCCGAGCAGAACCTTCCTGGGAGCGTCCTCTGCCGACAGGTGGCACAGAGCTGGGAGAAGGTACCTGTGTGAGGTGGCGGGGTTATTTATGGTCAGCTGATGCTCGTGTTTCATTCCCGCTGCTTCAGCGTTCATCATCACCTCAGAGCCTCCCCGCCCGTCCACGCCCCGCCCTCCTCACTGACGGACACTTGAGCCATCCAGTCAGAAAGGCTCTGCTCAGCAGCGCCGCCCTGCAGGTGGTGCCGCGCGTACCCGACCAGGAACGGCAGCAGATCCATCACTTCCTGCTTTAGACAGGAAGTCTCCTCTGCCAGCCAGGAGCACAGGGAGCGGAAGGAGGCAAAAACAAAAGGGTCGCCATAGCGACTGGCATCCACCTGACAAAAACAATAAAAGAGGGCGAAGAGGGGGAGTTAGAAGAGCCACAAAGCCCGGGGAAATGAAGTGAAGCATTGAGGGGGAGGGGCTTAGACTTCACCTGCTGCAGGTGGAACATGACAGCAGAGAAGGCCTCCTGGAGAACCTGCAGGACCTGCCGGCTCTGCTGCAGGCTGAGGGAGGGGATGGAAGGGGCGGGGCTCGGAGCGTCAACACCGATGCAGGCCTGCTCCATGGCCGCCTCCATGATTCTGTAGCAGCCTGTGAAAAAGGACACCGTCAAGCACAATTTTTATCCTAATTTTCCTTTTATAAGTCCTCCATGATGGGAAAATGCCGCAAAAACATGTTAAAAATAGCGGATCTGTAAAAAAGATCACATAATTTTAAAGACCGCAAGTAAGGAAATATGTCATGATTTCTTTTTTTATTTGGACTTCACCTGTCAGCATGTTCTGCAGCTCTGGGCTCAGCTCGTTCCCCGGTGGTTCCTCCAAACCCATCCGAATCTCCACGCAAGCCCGGTTCACCAGAAGGCAGCAGAATTTGGGCGGTCCCACCGGGTCCCAGCCGTACAAATCCAGCAGGCAGGCACAGAGAACCAGGATGGGCCCGATCTGTCTGACAGTTAGCCTAGACTGCAGCATGGGTCTCAAATGAGCCCACACAGCGCTCACGGCATCTCTGAGCTCCTTGCTCTCTATCGCCACCCCTGCTGGGGGCAGGAACTGCACCAGCTGGGCACATGAGCTGAGTCTGTTTGGTTCTGAGGCCCGGCAGAAGTCTGCAGAAAGTCTGAGGAGTAGGGCGAGGAGCTCTGCTGGGTGTTTTGTCCACACCTTCTTCTTGGTTTTTGCAGAGAGGAGGTGGCCCAGCAGGGGGAGCCCCTGCTGACAACTCAGGGTCTGGTTCTGTTCCACAGCCCGGCACAGAGCAGGGACAGCACCCCTGCTCAGGAGCAGCTCCGGGCCCTGAGGTAAGGCGCACAGAGACTTCAGCACCTGGTAGCAGTCTGCGGCCGTGGCTTTGTCCAGCTCGGACATTTGCACCGATGAGGAGGATCCATCGCTCCCATGTGTACCTGAACCTCCGTCGGACCCCTTTACACCCTCTGGCCTCAACCCCATCAGTCCGTTGGCTAAAAGGTTGAGCAGCAAGGGGATAGTGGCGAGGAGCTGTGGATGAGCGGCCATGTCTGGGTCTGTGCTCAGAGCTGCCAGCAGGGCGACGCCCAGACACAGGAGGTCAGAGGGCGCCAGGCCCGAGGAGACATCCTTCCGAGTGGCTGTGACAAGGAGGCGCGCTGGAAGGTTGAGCCCCACCGCCTCAAAGATGTGCCGCAGGCTGAGTTTGTCCAGTTTATGCGCTGGACATACGCGGGTGATCTGTGGAGGCGCAGCAGAAACGGTTTTCAAGGTTCACTTTCCAAACTTTTTTTCCAAGCTTTCAGAAAATCTGACTCTGAAAACCCGGAGAGATAATATGAACTTTTGCTTGAATAAAATCTTCTTGTTTCTGTTGCAAATTTTTTTTTTTTTCAATTTCAATAAAATCACAATCCTGTGTTTGCAGTAAATTCACGAATTAGCTTTAGCATCTTCAGGAACCTGATTCCATTTGTAAACAGGTTTTCACACTTGCATTATTACAGGTAATCAAATTGTTTCACTCTTTTTTTGTAATTAAAAGCTGACGGAGACTGTTGCTAGGCGACGACCACTATCTTTAAACCAGTACATTTATCATGTCGCTTTATCACTCACCAGCAGCAGAGCGGCTAATGCGTGACTATCATTCTTTGCTTGCTTGAGCGCGTGAAGACACCTGTCTAACATCTGTCTCTGTGTGTCAGTCAGACACCCTTCTTCTCCTCCTCCATGCCCCTCTTCTTCAGCCTCAGGAGGAGACCCGCCACTTTCAGCCATGCAGACTCGTTGCGACTGAACCAAAATTATGAATTCTCTTTGTTGGAAAACACTGACTTGGTCGAAGGACTAAAGAAACAGAGCCCGGAACTTCAGAAAATAAACAATTTTAGCGGTACTCCTTAAGCACGCGGCAATACAGTCCGTGAGCCCCTACCAGGAAGTAAACGGTCAAAACAAACCTCAGCAACCAATGAAAACAGAGAACGAATCCCATCGAGCCAATCACAGCGAGGTTTGCTGAGAGGCGGCGACGCCATTTTTCAAGCGGGCGTTGTTGCGTTAGAGGAACGACGCAATTTTAATTTTGAATGTTTTTTTTTTTAAATAAAAGCTTTAAATAAAAAAACTTTATGTTTAAGAAAAACTACAGTGTCAACGACACACTTTAACATGAAACAATAGAAACTTACAGATATAAAGCAAAAGAATAAAATGTTAGTAAAAGAAAAAAGAAAAACTAAATAATCAAAAGAATAATGTGTGAGACTTTGTTTATTGTAAACAGGTTTAAAGATTTACAGAAGTTAACAGTCTTTAGAGGCTTTGTAAAAAAATGTTGAGATTATTCTAAGCAAAAAAGTAGTCCAGTTAAGTGTACTAATAGAAAATTCTTAGTTTGTACTAAACTGTACTCAAAGTGAGGCGGTATACTTGAAGTACTTGAACTCATCACGTATTTGAAGCCCAACTAGCAGAAGCAAAACTATATGAATCTATGTATACCAATTAACCAAAACAAGACACAATTCACACCATAAATGAAATGGGACTCATCTAGATACACTTAAGTCAGATCCCAGAGTTTTAAGCCATTTCTTTCTTTCATTTTTTATTTGATATAATAATTAATCAAAATCATTTTTAAGACATCAACTTTTAAAAAGCTGCATTTGTGTATAAAGTACTGATCCAACATTATACAGGAAAGTGAATTTTAACCTTGAAGAAATATTACAAGCTTTAAATACCTTTAAGTAAATAATGGTAAGTAAATACCACAATATAACTTTAGAAAAAAGTTACAGAAAGATGTGTTTCTTACCATTAGCACAAATCTAAAAATCTTGTTACATTTAGACACAAAAGTTTCCAAAAATAAAGCTGCAGATTGAGGTATAACAGAGGAAGACTGCGGAGCAAAAAACTTTTCATCTGAATTGCAGCTGTGGGAATGGCTTTGTCTACCCTTGAACACTCTGTATGGCTGCAGTTTACTTCCATGTAAAGTCAGTGTGGCTTTAGAGTTGTTCCTTTGACATCCACTGGATGGATTATTGAGCTAAATTAGGGCCATGAAGTTTGTTTGAAACAGAATATTCTATTAAGTTACTAAAGTGCAACTGAAATTTTAAAGTTTTCTGTTAAACGCTGAAATATTTACCTCATAATAATACCTCATAATTTTGTATGAAAGGAAAAGTTAAATATAAAACTAAGAGACTTATTCAAACTCATTCAAATTCAACTGTGTTTACCTAGTTGTTGCACAACGTTCTCTACATAAAACAATCAGGAGAAAAAAATCAAAACAAACCTAACAATAGCGACATTATGGATATCTTAATCTGGGCATCTGCCTTACTTTTAGTATGGACCATCGATATTTAGTAAACTTAAAATGGTCCAATTCAGTCTGAAGAAGTATTTAGTTAGTATACTGCCTACACTACACGTACATGGTATATGGTCTACTTGCTGTACTTGTACTCGAATATACGTTATAAAATAAACTTTAAGTGTACTACTTTTTTGTTAAGGGTATACAATAATACAAATCCTGATCCTACGTATGTCATACCAACAATTGTAAGTGTCATAAATATGAAAATACTTTAAAATAGAATAGATAAACTATTGGAAATTATGTACTTTCTATTGCCAGCTATGTACGCACACACTCACTCTTACTTATGTCTAAAAGAGGAGCAGAAGCTTTGTTTGTGTTTAGGTCAAATAGGTTCTCTGTGCATGTTGGTCTCCAGCAGGGTTACTCTTTTGATACTTTGGGTCTTATTCACGAGTCGTGGATGAATGAACCCTGACACTGACACACAGATAGGTAAAGTGTATCAGTCTGAAGCAGTAAAGATGGAACAAAATCAAAATGCAACACTTTGAAAACACTTTAATCAGTGTTCCTTTCACCTTTATCTTCATGTGTTTTGGGACAAGATCCTGACAAACAAGGACATTTGTCATTGACAGAATATACAGATGCCTTGGAGGTTCTGTAAATAAATGGTTAAAGTTTGCACTTCTTGAAGCCATTGTACTTTTCCCCCCTTTCCACCCGTTTGTTTAATGACCTTTGCTCTGTACATTGCCTTAACTGCTAAGTAGCAGTGTTGACACGGTGGGATCAATAAAGTTTGATCTATTCTTGAACTTTTTGTAAAATATACAGAGTATGTTTATTTTTGTGAAAGAAAGTCTCTTTTCACTTTGTAAATGTCTTTTTTAACTGATGATGACACAGAAAAACATTTCTGGAAACACAAAATAAAACTTAATCCCTTTAAGAGTCACTAAAAAAAATAAAGACAGGGAAACAAATTTGAACTACACACAGGACAGGTAGGCAGCCTTAAAAAGAATTTTAAAATTGTTTGCAATTTTTTTAATTCACTCAGTTTAATAAATTTATGAACATAAATTACTATGAAAAATAGAATATTGGAAAAAAATGAATTTAAGGATGTTAAATACATTTTTGAGGAAAAAACATTTTATTTGGGTCAGCTCTGTTTAGATTTTATTAAGACCTTCAGTTTAATGTGTTTTATTTAAAAGAATGTTTTGATCTACGTTGAAAAAAACCCTAAAGATAAATTCTGAATTTATTTTAACGTATGAATACAGTGAAAGAAATCAGATTTTGACCGGATCTGATCTATATTTGCAGGCAGAGTGGAACCGGAAGTCGATAGATCACCCGTCAACAAGTCAAGGTTACCTGCTAAAGCGCTGTTTGTGCAAACTCATCTGTCGCAACTTCAAAATAGTGACAAATGTGTAAATGTTTTAAAGAGATCCTGAGATTTAGGCTAACTGTCAGACAGATCGGGCCCATCCTGGTTCTCTGTGCCTGCCTGCTGGATTTGTACGGCTGGGACCCGGTGGGACCGCCCAAATTCTGCTGATTTCCAAATGGTACTTTATGTTGAAAATCCCGGTAGCGGAAGTTATGTTAGGACTCATCAGCGTTGACAGCCAGCAATCACAACCACTCATCAGCTGAGAGCGACACTGACCCACTTCACCGTCCGGAGGATCCCAGCGGCGACCAGGCCGAGCATTTTACCGCCGGGACCGTCTGCCTGCCGCCGGGGATCCCGCCTCTCTGCCCGGGCTGAGATCTGGTCGGTGCCCCGGACGAGTTCCTGCGAGATGTCAGCATCTGTTAGCCACAAGGTGTCTTAACGCGGGTGATCCCGGATTACACAGGTGAGACACGCCGACCTTCCCGCTCCGGGGGTGTTTAAGGAGGCGACCAGCGGTTTTTGTTGTTTAAAATCGGTGGAAAGAAACCGAACAACCGCTGACTGCGACGAGGCGGTTCAGGGAGGACGTCACTGGCCGGATCCGGTGATAGTAAAGCGGACTGCGCAGGCGGCAACAGTCGGCCTTTTTCCAACCATTTGATAGCTGAAACCATCCCGAGAGCGGGATACCTATCATGGATCCGGTAAGCGCGAGACCATTATTTAGTCCAAAACTCACCAAGACGCCGTTCGGGCGCGCGCGCTTTCGTGCATCGGCTTGCGCGGGAACCGTCCAGGTGCTCGAGCCCAGGTGAGATGCTTCATGATTAATCGCTGAACCGGAGCAGCTCTCTAGAGGCCTGGTAGTGCCTACTGGAGCAACCATCTTCATCCACACATGAAGTCACGGCAACATCCACCTGCCTGCAGCTTCACTAGAAAGCAGTTCCTCATCCAGATCTGATTGTGTTGGTGGGGATTTGCTGTCTAGTCACCTCTGCTCTACATTTAACCAATATACTCATCAATGGGCAACCCTGGAGCATTCCTGTAATTTCTTAAGGAGTCCCCCAAGACTAGATTCTGGGGCCCCATCTTTTTGTTAGTAAATGGCAAGTAACATTTCAATTTTTTTAATTAAGTTTTTGTTTTATTTCATTTCAGTTAAATTGAAGCATCTTGATTTGTATAGTCTCCTTCAAACGGCCGGGCTTTAACAACCCTGATTAAATAATGTAATTTCTTCAGGAGTACCCCAAAGCTTAAAGCTGGGGCACATTCTCTTTGGCAGGAAATTGTAAATTGCATTATAATTTTAAATTAGTTTAATGTTTTAAGTAATTGTTTAGTTTAGTTCAGTTGTATTAAAGCATCTTTATTTATATAGCTCCATCATGTAGATGAAATTCAAATTCAAGGTTTAAACAACCATGGATTTTTTTTTTTCTTCAGGAGTATCCCATGGCTTCCTGCGAGGGCCCCTTCTCTATGACAGTAAATGGCGAGTTGCAGTTCAATTTTTAAAAATAATTTTCTTGCTTTATTTTTTTAATTTAGTTCAAATAAATTCAACTTTTTTATTTGTATAATGGTAGGCCCCATCATGTAAAAGAAATTAAAATGCCAGGCTTTAACAACTCTTGAAAATACATGTAAAAATGTATTTATCCCGAGGCTCAATGCTGGGGTCCCTCCTCTTTAAATACCAAGTTACAATTTTAAATTTGTTGTTTTAATGTTTTTATTATTTCATTTAGTTCAGTTAAAATAAATTGTTTTTAATTGTATAGTTCCCATCATATGAAAAGTATTCAAAGACCAGACTTAAACAAATCTAGAAAATTCCTGTAATTTCTTTAGGAGTACCCCAAGGCTCAATGCTGGGGCCCTTTTTCTTTGGCAGTAAATACCAAGTTCCATTTCAATTTTGTAAAATATATTTTTTTGATTTATTTCACGTAGTTAATTTAAATAAATGCATCTTAGTTAGTATAACTTCCATCATAAAGAGGGAATTCAAATGCCAGGCTTTAACAACCCTGAAAAATACATGTAATTTCTTTAGGAGTACTCTAAAGCACAGGGCTGTGACCTGTTCTCTTTGGCAGTAAATAGTAAATTGCATTTCAAATTTAAATAACTTTTTAATGTTTTAAGTATTTGTATTAAGTTCAGTTAAATTAATGTATCTTTAGTTACCTGTTACATCATATAGACAGAACCCAAAGTCCTTTTACAGGAAACAAAATGCCTCAAAAGTACTTTTCAAATTAATCTCACATTTTTTAAATAAAAATGCTGATACATTTTTGTTAAAATGTAAAAAAAAAAAAAAAAAAAAAGAAGAATCAGAAATGAATAAAAAAAATGGTGGCGTCCATAGCAACCATTCATTTTGTGTCCGCTCCAGACATCATGTATGACCTCTGACCTCAAAAAAGGTCAGAGATTGCTAAAAGCATTTTTTTTTTGTCTTGAAGTGACACAGATTTGTGAAGGTCATAGTGAATTTTTGCTTAAACTTCTGAGATTTTGAAAAATGTGAAGTTGTCATGGAAACAGTTTTTAAGGGGTGGGGTCATACACAATCCCATTATAAACTTACCTTTTTACTCATCCTGCCTTCACCTGTTCTCTGCTCTTTGAAACAGAGCTGGTGCTTAAGTCCATCAATGCTTTTGATTTTGGACTGAAGTTGCATTGATTTAATTTCTGCCTGAAAAGCCACTGAAAGGTGGCCAACTGTTCACGATCCAGAGGAAAAACAAAACGCAAGACTGCAGAAACCTGGCAGGAAACTGGTTTAACCAAGAATTCATTTGCAGGAGTTCACATGATATTAAGGTAGGGCGGGAAGTTATTCATTGTGACACAGCTGAAACTCTGCAAGGTGAACAAAAGAAACTGTTCTGCAAAACAGAAGAAACTGGAAAGAAAAAAAACTGGAAACATTCAAACCTGCTGAACTGTGCACGACCTGAAGAATCGGAAGCTGCTGGAGTTTAAGGGAACGCTGGTTCACCAGCAGAGGTGCACCGGTCAGGCTGCTGAGCTGATCGCAAACACGTCATTTAGGAAATATTCAGAAACTGTTCATGTCCAAAGTGACGACCAGGTTTCTTACACTTCAAGCAAATGTCAAACCAGTGATTCAACCTCCAACAATCTGAGCTCATTCATCAGCTGAGGCTGTTGTTCATCAATTTATCGCTGCTTGATATGAGGAAAACTTTCAATGTGCGACATTGGTGATCATTATTGCGATTATATGACTTGCAGTACATGAACCAACAGCAAAACCACTATGCTTCACTGAAACCGTCTTTTTTTAAGTCAACATTAATAATACGGCAAGTTATCTCTATAGGAGACGAGTAGGAACTTGTATGTCGGGGAAACGCACCAAAGAACAATGAACTACCTTTCTGGTAGTACTGGCCAATATGGAAACAGTTGAGAGCAATGTTGGTGCGTGTGTGTTTGGGCTTTTTTTTGGCTCATAATGGTTTCTCTGTTGTTTCATGTTGGTGAACTTTTGCGATACGTGTATTGCACAAGCTGATATCGCGATGTTTGGCAATTTATTGCGCAGGCCTATGTATTTTCCAGGGTTAAAAAAAACAGTTTGGATGAATCAATATTTCTACTATTTGTTAGCAGCTCTTGTCTCTAGATTTATCTTACCCGAGGAGATCTTTGTAAATTCCAGTTTGTAGAAGTTATTGAATGATGGTAAAATGACGTCTTTGCATCACAACTTGACCCAAGATGGCGCTTTCCGTGTTAGCAAAACAGATTTGTTTTCTTTTATGTCTCGATTTAGTGGTTTCAGAGACCGTTTTTTTATTATTTTCTATTTTGACAAAGCTATTGACTGAAATGCGGTACAGTTGCCATGGTGACAATACACTTCACCAGTGGACAAAACGTTGACCAATTCCAAGAATTGTAGTTTTTGATCAGTCCTGTTTCTGTTTTTTCTTTTGTTTTGTTAGTTCAGTCTTGACGTCCGAGTTTATCGGTTTCAGCTTTTCTGTTAAACGTCACCTTCCACGTTCCAGCTGCTCCTCTGGGTTCTCTCCTCATTTGGTTGTT
>BSAI01000106.1:9950176-9994133 GCA_036245035.1 Adrianichthys oophorus
ATTGCTTATACTGCTAATGTTTAAGCATCTGTCTGAGTCTGCCCTCCTGCTGCGTTCGGTGCGTCATCAGTCATCTCAGGAGGGGAGGAGGCGCTGAACTGCAGGATGGGATCATGTGACTCTGAGTGATGGTTTTACTGCACGCCTTAATGAGATAAACATTATCAGGTGGATTGAAGCTCACAGTCCTGCAGAAGAACTTGTGTTTCGAGAACGTCAGTGTAGAAGAAAAGGTTTCCAGAAGAATCATCTTGGGGGGGAGATGCCAGGTGGTGTCGGCGGCTTTGAAAGTTTGTCGATTGTTTCACTTCCTCATTGTGTCTCTGTTTGGGGGCTTCCGTCTAAGCTTCTTTCTCTTCTCCAGAGTTTCTTCAGAGCTGCTGAGCCTCCTGTGGCGGCCATGCTGGATCTCTTCCTCAGAGTGCTGGTGTTGACTCGTCTTCACCCCTCACCTCACAGCTCCTCGCTGCCCACCTAACTCCCCTCTTCCTTTCCCCAGGATCATCTCTTCTTCCACTACTTGGAAACAGGTAAGAAATAAAAAACCTTTTCACACTGAGGAGGGTTAAAAACCACAAAGCATCTCAGACTCTGCAGGCCTCAGCTGGAAGTGAAGTTGTGGCTCACAAAACTTCTTCCGAACAAACCGTTTCACTTCCTTTTCCTGGTATCTGGATGTCTGTTAAACTCACTGTTCAGCACGGTGGAGGTGGGCCTATGATACAGGCTTATTTTAAAGCCAAGAACATGTCATATCATGAAGGCCCGGATGTCACAGCAGGGTGTTTTTTGTGCACCGTCTTCTCCCAGCAGGTTCTGGATCCTCGTGGAAAATGTCCTATGCAGATCCCAAACTGCTTACCTGGAGCTTAACTCACCTGCTGCAGCTGCTGTTGACCTACCTCTGGCTCATGGCCCCGCCCCCAGGTATAGCAAACGTCACCTGCAGACTCCTTTGATTACTCTCAGGGTGTAACTGCATCCCGTCTCGCTTGGTTGGGGGACTTATGTTTGAGTCTGTTTACTGTCGTCTGATCGGGGGGAGTTGTGTGGGTGGGTGGTGGTGGTGGGGTGGGGGGTGGGCGGCAACAGTCTTTCTCACCGAGTTCCAGTGTGTTACGGAACAATGAAGCTCTGTGGGAACTCTGTGAGGACAAAGAGGAAGGTCGAAGGGTTGGATGACCACTCCGTCCTGACTGGTCTCTGTGTTTTCCTGCAGTCACAAGGAGGATGTTTTCTTTTCCCCTCCAGCAGGTGGCACTCCGTCCTGAGCCACGTTAAACGGATCTCTGATCTTCCCCCCCTTCTCAAATCAAACCAAACTGTTTTTGCCGACTTCCTAAACGATTTCTGGACAACTAAACAGAGCAGAGTTGGCATGTGGCCGTTTCTGGATAATCTGGTTTGATTTCTGATGTCCCTCACAGGGCTCTGATAAGCTAAAGTGAAGACGAAGGTGGTTCCAACATTTTCATGAGTTTACTCCCCCAGCCTTAGTTTTACCTTAACTTGGGCCAAAAAAAGTATTTTGGCTACATTTCTTGGCCCACCTAAAGAAACGCATCCCTGAAGTAACGTTCACACCGCCCTCAGCAATGTATCAAGCGCCTACTTTTAATGAAAAGTCCAAGTAAACGCACAAAAATAGCACGTTTTGGGCTTTCGCAATCAAAACCTTTGCATTCACCTATAGCCACACAAGTTTCTACAATCATTTGCGTACAAAACATGCGGCCATTGAACATGCGTTACAAGTTCAACCAGGTTGAACTTTGACCAGTCAGGGACTCAGTTTTGATCGTGACGTATGGATGACGTCCCCTTAATTCACGGAAGATTGACCCTGAATGAGACATTTAACAAATGCGGTTTGTGACACCAAGTCTTTCATAAATTGGAACAGAGCTGTGAAAGAAAAAGCCTGGAGCGAGATCCGTGAGATTTGCACCACTTCAACATTTTGCACCAAGCCTCTTCCAAATGTAGGTGGTGGACATGCATTAGTGAACCGTGGAAAAAGAAGATGAAGCCCCTTTGCTTGTCTAGAGTGAACACAGTGGGCTAAATTAATTTTATAAAAAATATCAAAAAATGAAACATTTTAATTTGACACAAATATGAATTTTTAACATGGGAATTAATGGAACTTTTTGGTATTTTTCAACCTGCCTCTAGTGGTCATCTGTGGAACTGCAACAATTTGTGCTTTCTGGCTTTGAGTTCAGGAACTGATTGTGAGTTTTGATGCAAAATTTTACACAAAACTCTTCCTCCTTGATGGTGTTTTACTTTAGATTTTTTTTCCCATGTGTTGATACAATGAATGTTTCTATTTAGATCACATTGTTAAATTTATCATTTTCGCAGCTCTGTTGACCTAAACTTTTAGTAACTGCCACAAACTCTATTATACCAGATCTTAATAGTTACTCAAAGAATTAAAAAAAGTTATTCACTTTAGACTAGAAAGTCATTTGGGCATCTATCATAACTTCAATGAAAGAAGCTCCTATAGACTGGTTAGTCTCAATTGTTCTTCTGTGTTGTCTGTCTGGACGGTGGTACCAGAACTTAATTGGATTAAAAAGAAAAAAGTAAAAAAATAACTCACTATTGGTGTCCCCCTGCTGATATTTGTCCTGACTTCTGCAGACTGGGTGTTGAGCTTAAATAAGGATTTTTTTAAATTTCATTTAAAGCCTCACTTTGTCTGCTGTCGGCTCCTCTGACAGATCTTTGTTCAAGCTCAGTGTGAAGAGTCTGGAAGCTCAACTTAATGGTTTGTGCGGTCTGAGGTTCAGAGGATTATCCTAAAAGAAAAAAAAAAGAAACCCATAGAAGAACTTTCCCTCAGCTTCCTTCATCGTCCTCTGCATATTATAGAACCTTCTGCTGACTTGTCGAGGTTTGAACATCCCGTGTTCTCCCATCCGTTCAGGTGCGGCAGCAGATCTGTGCCATGTCACTGGTGGCATGTTGGGGATCCACTGGAGCAGCACCGTCACTCTGGGCTGGTACCCGCGGGCGATCGGCAGGGGCGGGGCTACGTGCTGGGAGCGGTGCTGCTTGGATCCGAGCTGCGGTGCAGTGTGGAGCATCGGCGGCCGCTGTGTGCTCCTCAGCTGCACCCGGAAGGATGGCTGCCCCATCAGTTTCCTCCCCCAGCCTCACGAGCAGTCACTGGGCCTCCTGCAGCTGGTTTCCAAGGTGATGAGGCTGTCCAAAAAAACCAAATATCTTCTTGCTAAGATACCAATACTCCTGGGAACTTCAAGCAACAGTCATAAAGTCACCTGAGGACCATCATCAGCTTATTCCTCAACTTTTTTTCAAAATTGTTTCCAGATTTTGAAGTTGCTGTGCATTATTCTGACAGCTTTTCTTTTCCCTAAAGGTTGTCGTCACAAAAAAGCGCAGAAGTTCACGACAGGCATCACCGCACAGGCACCTCAAAACACACACGGTAACCAGCCAACAACAACTATCTCCAGTGTGAAGCAAGGATATGCATAATCTACAATGCTTTATTTTCTTTTTGGTAAAAGATGAGACACCAAAAAAAAAATCTCTTCAAAGATGTGAAGAATAATAGAATGGAGTTATAATAGTATGTTCCCTTCCTTCTGTTCATAAACTCTTAATGCTAAAATAACTAAAGAAAAATTAAGTCCTGCTTGAAATAGGTTTTTCTTTAAAGTCCACCTAACGCTGCCAAATTTCAAAATTAACGGCATGACACCCAAATGTGTGAAGAAGCATTAGTAATACTGGTGGCAATTATTGCAAAAATAAAAAAACAACCAATAAGTGAGTTGAGTAACGCTAAATTAGCTAAAAAACTGACAGGTTAAAAAGTTCTATACCTGAATGCTAAAATAGAATATTATCTGAGGATATAAGCTGGGAAGTTCTACAAAGAAATTACCATATGCTCGTAAATATCGAGCAGAAAATCTACTTCTGCTGTTAGCATCGATAGTAACAATGATAGGAGTCGGAAAGCTAGCAATGCTAAATGAAATAGTTCTGATAATATTGTGACATTAGCTGAATACAATTGAAACAAATTTTATGGAAAAACAAACTAAAAAAAAGGTTAGACTGCTGCTGACAACATGAAGATTTATAGAGAATGCCAAAGAAGGTTCTGGGGAATTCCTTCTGACTTAAAAAAAGACGTATTAACCCATCAACTCTAGGTGTTGTTTTTTTTATTATTTATTCATAAACACAAGAACAAACGTAGGATCAGATGTGTACAAAGTGTTGTTCCAGTTCCATTTAAAAAAGGACAATAAATGCATTAGAGAGGCAGGAAAACATCAGACACAGGAGTGTTTTAAGTCATTCCATTCTGACCGTTTCCAGATGAGAGAAAAAAAGGTACTTGAAAAAAATGATGAATGAGCAGGTTGTTTAGGATGGGAGTTTCTCCGTTTGAAGAATTGAAAACATATCAGTGACCAAACGTAGGAGCAACAAGAGATTTTCATTCTTGTAGAATTAGTCTTTTGGCCGCTATCATTCCCACCTACATTGGTCGCTGCATTGTCGCAGGGATATTCAGAATTTTCGGCGAGCAGCCAGAAATGACCAGTCCTGCTTCAGGCTGGAGAGGTTTTCTGTAGGCCTTAGAAAACAAGTCGTATATTTTAGACCAAGATTCTGTTGGGGAACCAGAAAGTAGGAGACGGTGTCCATTCTGATACCTTATGTTTGTCACATGAGGGAGAAACTGGGGACTAAATTCTGTGATTCTTAACTTTCGGGACAGTTTTAAATAGAATTAGAACAAGAGTTTATTGTTAAATAAAAACGTTATGCATGTTTTTAATGCAGTTGCACTCCTCTTTGTCATTGGGAGCACTTTTTAAATGTTTTTTTTATTAAAGCTGGAACTTGTGGCTTCGTATTACAAAGCAAAAAACACTTGTTTGCTTATCAAACATTTCTTCAGGCAAAGGTGGAGTTTGATGTAACTGTCATTTATGTAACTGTATCTGCAGGAAAGCCCCAACCTTGAAACGGCGCCTTCTCTTCCTCCACCTCCCAGCATCATTGCTCCTCTCCAGACAGCCCAGAAAAACCTGAGCCAGTCAGATGATGGGAGTTCAGCCTCTTCGTTAAAGCAGAACTCGACGGTGAACGGCACCATCGATCTCGTTGCATCTTCCAACAGCAGTGACACCAGCACGGACAGAACCTCACCTACACCTCAAGCTGGTGAGTTGGAGACGCCCGTTTCCCTTTTTTTTTGGCCACACGCTTTATTCAGAGAGGTCTCTTTTCACGGATGCTTTGTGTTTGATATGATCCATCAACACGCTTTGTCATTTATTAGTAAATGGAAAAGGGTTTGCTGCAGCTCATCAGTGTGAGAAGATGCAGGGAGTTGTCATCACTGGTGAAGCAGCTGGATGGACATGCAGGAATGTGCTGAGGCATGCAAAGCTTTTGCAAACAAGAGGAACTCGTGGGACTAGTTTTTCTTCCCTGAAGATACAGCAGTCAGGAAGCTTTTCAAAGAAATCCTTCAAGAAACTCTGCAGCTCAGTCTAATAGAAACCTAATGTTTCAGCTTTATTGTTTTTTAACCAAACCCTTTACTGGACATGGATGTGTTTATAAGATAAAAGAAACTTTAAGTTGGGAAAAATCCCAACCATGCAAGATGGGCATAAGAAGAAACACACTTAGAGCTATGCAGCTACAGACCTGCAGAAACACACAAATATTTGCCATCAGGCTCGTTTTTGGGAGAAGTAATCAAGCTTAGAGTCTGTTGTCAGTTCAGCTGTTTCTGCTGCTTTATCAGCTTGTCAATCAATATAGGATTGAAGAGCTGCTGAGCAGGAAACATTCCACTGTTGGAGCCTCATCATTCAAGTACCCAGTAGCAAAAAACCCAGAGGTCGGAGAAAGCAAAGCAATGCAGCAAATACAGTATTTATTTTTACACAAAGTGTTAGCCTATGACTACATAAATACACTCTCCCTGTTTTGTCCAATGATCCAGTACTTTGGAGACATACCATGGTCTGACACATGTTCCTCAAGTCCCAAAGGGGATTCCTGAAGTAGAGACCAGGCTGCAAAAATAAAAGTAATGAAGTTATGTTTGTTGCAGATTATTGAAACTAGGATACAGAAGTGTTTGACTAGACATTGAAGCTACAGAACCAGCTTCTAGTGGTCATTTAAGGAACTGCAACTTTTCGGTTTGATTCAAATTTGGGAATGCTATGTGGGAACTTGGTAAGAAGTTGGGTCACAGATATTGGAAGCGTATCTACCTATTGAAGAAGCTTGGCTAATGATGTTACAGGCTTAAATGTATGCTAACGAGACCAAGAATCTGACGTTTCTCACACACATATATGTGTAGGGAGAGAAAATACCTAAGGTAGTTCATGCGCAACCAACTTCTAGTGGTCTTTTGAACTGCAACCTCTGGGTTTGATTCAAATTTGGGAATGGAATGTGGGAGCTTGGTTAGAGCCTGGGTAACAGATTTTGGAAGCTAAGCTACACATGATCAAAGGTAGACTACAGAAGATGGAAACTAGCTTGAAAGGGTTGTGCAGTTAAGCTAAAGCGTGTAAGTTAGGTGACAGATGGTACAGCAATCATTGTAGGAAATTAGAAGCTAAGCTACCTACGTCAGAAGATAAGAAGCCAAAACGGAGAAGATAAAAGCTAGTTTTCCTTGGTTCTTTTGGTCGATTTCATAGTCAAAGCTTTTCAGATTGTTTACATGACTCCTGTGACTCCCTTTGTTTCCCTGCAGTGAAGGAGCTGGTGGTGTCAGCAGGAGAGAGCGTTGAGGTCACGCTGCCCCGTAATGAGGTGGAGCTAAATGCCTTTGTGCTGCCAACACCTTCATCAGGTAGAACCACTCTGCATTTTGAACTTTTGTTGAGAAAGATTTGAGGCCTTGTTGTCTTGGTGGAACTTTTCGAGAGCTGCACAGAAAACAGTTTTCAACTTACAGGGACAAACTATGCATTTGACTGGAGACTGATTACTCATCCCAAAGACTACAGTGGAGAGATGGAAGGCAAGAAGAGCAAAACGCTAAAGCTCAGTCAGGTTAGCAGGTTTCACTCTTCAGTGATGGAGTTTTATATGTGGACACAGCTGCAGACTCTCACTTCCTGTTTGTGACTCCTCCCAATCAGCTGACTGTGGGACTGTATGTGTTTGGTGTGACGGTGGACGGGGAGGACGCCCACGGAGAGGGCTTTGTCAACGTCACTGTCAAACCAGGTATGACCTAAGAACAGCCGAACTAGAAAATAATTTATTTGACTGACGTGATCTCTTATTAAATTGTAAGCAATTCACGGTTCTTCTGTTTCAGATCAAATGTTTTGCTCTTTGAAAAACCCAGCAAGCAGATTATTATAAAGCAGCCCACAATAAAATATTGCTATTGGGGGGAAAAAAATAAGAGGTTTGCTGTAGAGCTGTTTCTTTGTCCAAAGAGAAACCGTCCATTTACACCAAATACCAGACGATTTCTCGAGTATCAAATATTTCCATGTACTCAGTCCAACAATAGGAGTTATCAGATAATAACAAATGAGATTAACCAACAGATTTCTCCCCAAAGGCCAATATTTCTTATATTAGTAATTGTATATCTACATCTGTAAACAATTACTCTATAAATGTGGAAATTACTGTTATCTGATATTTGTGGGCATGTAAACAAGCTCAGTAAGAATTTCTACAATTTCTGCCTTTTATAATGTTCTGTGCGTTCATGCACATTTGCTTGTTTTTATAAAAAATCTGAATATGTAAAAAAATAGAAATTGTACTTTTATAGTTAAAACTGCATCAGATATTAATAAGCTATAAATGTATGCTCTTGAATATAGTTTAAAACCGTATAAATTAAAAACCGTTTATCCTGTTCGCTGTTAGTGGTGTTAGCTACAGACTCAGATGCGACAATTAGCCTTGTTTTTTTTTACATACTCCTGGCTAGTCCCAAACCCAGCTTCATACCTAATTTTGTCAGTGAAGTCTCACAAAACAACTCTTTGAAAGCTAGTTGTTTATTCTTAATTAAAAATAAACTGCATCCACTGCAGCGTGATTTGAATATGCTTAGGGAAGGATAAATATCTCTGCTGTTCTTTGCAGACAAAAACACATTTTTAGAGAGTTGAAAAGCATTTTTCATTTATTAATTTAATTACTTTTATCAAACGAATCCACTGTAGTCTCACTAATGAGGTATATATCAAGCAAATATATACATACCTTAGAGTGAATGCTGAGTACTTCATTGCACTTTTTTCTGACATCAGGGGTTCATAGCAACTTTAAGATGTAATTTGCTAAAATTGCACGTTTATTTCAGGGGGCAGGGAAAGGGAAAAATTATATGTTCACAATTGGTGTAGAATCTTTAAGGTAAAAACACGTTTAATTTCATACATTACAATTTTATGGATTTTATGTCCTTTGCACTGGAATGACTGGCTAGAGGAGCCATCTTTACCAAGAGTAAAACAACTTTGTCTCTGCCGTTTATTCGGCAAGTTAATACACAAGGACTTCTTGAGTTTCAAATTAAAAGCCTGAATTATTTCCTGAAATTTCACCAACAATATACTGAAAAATTAACTTTGTACATTGTGCATTGTACATGCATTATGGAAGAAATGGCGCTTACACTCAGATTTACATGAAGTTTAGACCTTTAAACAATGTTTACTGTAAATATATCAGATTAAAGATTTTATGTATGGATACATGCTTCTAAAGAGTCCATGAAATCAATTGTCGGGTTCCCCAAGGATCAATCTTAGGCACATTACTTATTAATCTATGCATGCTGCCACTTGGATGTCATCAGGAGGTATAGCATTAGTTTTCATAGCTACGCCGATGACACTCAACATTACATCACTGTCTCCTGATGAGTCAGTCAGCGTTCTTCCAAACTGTATTTTAGACATAGTTGTGGATGGCAGATAACTTCTTAGAGCTCAACCAGAATAAAACAGAGGTTTTAGTGATTGGTTCTGAAGACAAGAGATGGCATTGTTTGTGTTTAATAATTTTTTGTCTTGCTTTTTTGTTTTTAAATTTGGAAAATGTTTTTTTATGTGAACACTGAGCTACTTTTGTCAGAAAAGTGCTCTACAAATAAAGTTTGAATTGATTATAGCGAGATATTTTGCCCAAAAAAAATCACAATACATCTCTTTGAACATTTTGTACTCTATGGCCTCATCAGTGAAATTCATTTAAAAGAAACGTTGTTAACCACTGATCTGCGTTTGTTCAGTGGTGTTTTGATAGAACAGTTGGTGTCCGGCTCTGCTGTAGCTGCCTAATGCCCTATTTTCCACCCGACAGAGCCGCGAGTAAACAAGCCCCCAGTTGCCGTGGTTTCCCCCAAGTTTCAAGAAATCTCCCTGCCGACCAGTTCCACTGTGATCGACGGCAGCAGTGAGTCACAAGCACGCCTCTCACTGACGGCCCGTAGTGTTTTTTTTTTTTTTGTTTGTTTGTTTTTGTTTTTAATTGTTTGCTCTTTGTTTTCAGAGAGCACAGACGATAACAAGGTGGTGGGCTGGCACTGGGAGGAGGTCAAGGGCCCGCTGAGGGAAGAGAAGGTCTTGGCGGACACCCAGATCCTCACCCTGACCAACCTGGTACCTGGAAACTACACGTTCAGGTAGGGCTGGATGATAGTGAATTTATTTTTATCACAATATTGTTTTTTTCATTTCAGACAATAACAATATACATCATGATATAAATTTAAATCCGGGCAATGGTTATTCTGACAATTAGAATGAATTTTAGCTGTCCATTTCTCAGTAGAAGTCTATGGGATTTTGGCTTCTTGGAACCAGCGGGTACTTCCTGCTTGGAACGTAGAGGGAGGGGTCACTCAGTCCAATTCTCATTTACATTTAATGGTTGGTCTTATTGGACCAAGTGGGAGATGAGATGATTTGGTTTCCAATTAATTGGTTTTGTTCCTCCTCCTCCAGTTTAACAGTGACCGACTCTGATGGAGCCACAAACTCCACCCAGGCCACTCTCTCCGTCAACAAAGCCAAGGACTACCGGCCTGTGTCCAACGCCGGTCCCAACCAGGTCAGCAAAGCGTTCGTTCCTGGAATCACATTTAACCCAAAAACGCTGAAGCTGTCTCCAGTGACACCTATATAACACACACTCTTGATGTACCGTAAATCTTCAACTGTTTACACGATAAACATGAATCAGCTGATTCTGGTGCAGAGAAATGTGGCTTTTCATATCGACTTTGCACCATTGTGGTACACATTACTAAAGTAAAGTGCTGCATATCCGCTGAAAGCTGTTTTCTCTGCTCAGAATCTGCTGGAATTACGTAAATTGCACAGCAGTTGAGTTACGGTAGTAGAAAGAATGTCAATACTGGAGCTAAAGCCTAAAGTATTAAATGAAAGACGCCATTGTTACTTTCAACCAATCAGAACACTGTCTTACCAAAGTTCTCTTCTTTAATCAGCTGAAAGATGAACAGATGCAGACTCCTCTTCTTTCAATCTGTGAGAAAATGTACCTGAAGCAAATTACAATTCAGAAGTTTTCAATTTTTACATGTTTGAAGATCATGAAGAGACCAAAAATATCACCATCATTTAAGCTATAAAAACTAGGACGCAACTATCACTCAAAAAAAAACTCAATGTGTTTTCTGCTTCTGACGCCAAAAGCTTTTCTGCTGTATATCCATGTTGGCTGAACTAAACTGATCCAACGTGAGATTTCTGTCATTTTGAGACGTTCTTGATGCTTTGTTGGATCCTTCACGTTCTCCAGAGTCCTGTTTACATGTTTGTATGATGCTGCTGTAAGGGTTTTTTTTTGGGTTACTGTCATATCAATCCTCCGTCACGTCGTTTGTTAGTCAAGTTCTTCATATTCACAGATCTCCTTTATCTGATTTCTTTCAATCTTTTCGTCTTCTCTTCTTCAATAATTAGTTTTTGGCTGAGAAAGTTTGGAGGTTTTTGTTTTTTTTCTTTTTTTACAATTGTAGACCGTAGATCTGCAGGCCCAACAAACCAAACGGTAAAAATATTGGATATGTTCTTCCCTGCTTCAGTTTTTTTTGCGTTTTTCCTGGTTCTTCACACTGACTTGCTTTTCCTTCGTCAGGTCCTCCAGCTGCCGCGCAACTCCATCACTCTGTACGGGAACCAGAGCACCGACGACCACGACTCTCTTTCCTACGAGTGGTCGCTCAGCCCGGAGAGCAAGGACAAGGTGGTGGAGATGCAGGTGAGCAACCGCAGAACTGAAGCTCAGCCGAGCTTTTTCTAGATTCAGATTCTGGATTGGTTTTATGTGTATTCCCCAGGGGGTCAGGACTCCCATCCTGCAGCTGTCGGCCATGCAGGAAGGGGACTACACCTTCCAGCTGACGGTGACGGATTCGTCGGGACAGCAGGATACTTCTCACGTCACCGTCATCGTGCAGCCAGGTGAGGAACCGTTCCACGACACATTTTTACAGTCATCCTGTTTGCAAAACAGACCAGATGTGAGTTTATGTGAGAGCTGAAGCTGATAAGCAGCTGGTCAAACACTCTACTGGCGTGTTTGAACACCGGCAGACGAGAGCCAAAGCTACTCTGCGGCTCCTCGCACGAAAACTTAAAGCTGAAAGAGACTTTACAAGAAAAAAAAAGCTAATTTCTAATTGGACGAGGAATGAGATCAACCTTATTTTATTAGCAGATTGACCATAAAAGCTCTTTAAGAAGCAAAAATAAAGAAAAATCTGAATTACAGTGGATTTTAGCTGGACATCCATGACCTCACATGGTTCTCCATCAGGTACTGTCATTCGTCAGCAGCGGACAGAATCTCATGAACCCAGTTTCCATTTAGATGTTGATCATAAAACTTCTTCCCGTATTGCTGAAAAAAGGAGTTTGAGTTTGATCTGGAGAGCTGATTACGGGTGGGAAGAAGTCTTTTGGTTGGTGTTAAGATGAGGACGATACTGGAGGGACCTTCATTTGAAAACAAAAGTGTTGAATAGCTGAAGATGTGTCTGCCCTTTAGACTCATCTTCTGCTCTTCCTCTCGCAGAGAACAACAAAGCCCCAGTGGCCAACGCCGGCCCGGAGAAGGAGCTGACGCTGCCCGTGGACAGAACCACACTAGACGGAAGCAAAAGCAGTGACGACCAGAAGATCGCCACCTACCGCTGGACGAAGACCAGGTCAGTCTCTTCAACGCTCTTTGCATCTTCTGACTGGCCAGAAGTCACCAGAAGTCCTGAAATTACCGGTCCACACCTTTCTGCCGCCTCTGACTGCTCAATGTCCTTGCCCCTCTCCCCGTAGTGGTCCTGACGGTGTGAAGATTGAGAACGCAGACAGTGCTATTGCCACGGTAACGGGTCTGGAGGTCGGCACATACATGTTCACACTGACGGTGACGGATGACCGGAACCTGGAGAACAGCGACACGGTGACGGTCATTGTTAGGGAAGGTGAGCGTGTGGATGAAGTCATACGCCATCTTGGAATTTTGACTTATGCTAAGATGAGTCAGCCAACAACTAACTTTGTTTATTAAAGGTGAAACACCAAGCTGTTGAATTTTTATTTTTAAATTCAGAATATGTAGTGAAATAAATGCTTTTTGGACATATGTATGCATGCATACGCACGTGCACACATGCATCAGTGCATACCTGCATGCATACGTATGTATGTATGTAAGTTTGTGCGTGCAAGCGTACGTGTATGATCCATGATACATACATGCACACATGCATATGTACATACATATGTGCTTGCATGGTGTGTACGCAGGTATGTACATGCGTGCGTGCATATTTACGTTCTTACGTGCATGTCTGCGTACATATGTACATAGATGTGCATACATCCTCCAGTTTCTGTTCCAACATGAGTTATTAAAGGTAATCATGGATTGAAAAACGGGGTTTGCAGGAAGACCAGACAGGCGTCTGATGATGAGAACTCTGGTTCCTGATGGTTAGATGAAGCCTCAGCAGCTCCACCAGTAAACGTTCTCCTCTTCACTGTTTTCATGCTCTCCCTGCAGAGAAGGACCAACCACCTGTAGCCCATGTCATTTCCAGCCCGCCCATCTCTATTCCTGTCCGGACCGCCTCTTTGGACGGGTCACGTTCCACCGATGACAAAGGTGGCATCTCGTACCTGTGGACCCGAGATGACAGCAGCCCGGCGGCAGGGGTGAGGCTTCTTTAACGCCAACAGAACCACCAACCTCAGAAGTGTTTAATTTCCTGACGTCTTGCCTTGACTTGTTGGTTTCAGGATGTTCTGAACAACTCTGACCACCAGGCAGTGCTGTTCCTGGGAAACCTGGTGGAGGGGAAGTACAGGTTCAAGCTGACTGTGACTGACAGCAAAGGACAGAGCAGTTCTGACAGTGGAACGGTGGAGGTCAAAGCAGGTAAAGGACCTACAAAGAGTTTAGGAAACCAGATGCTGAAGGTTCTTGAGGCAATTTTTTTTGGAAGACCAGCTAGGAGGCCGTTACAATAATCAATTCTACTTATGAGAAGAGCATGCATCAGCATGCTCCTGAACAGCGCCCAGCGTTCGGTAGGAGTTTCTCACGTCTGATGAGAAATTTAGTTTTACTTTATTATTTTTATACGTTTTCTTTCCATCATATCGGGACCTGAGTCCGAAATAATCCAGAAGTCTCCAGAACGTTCATGTCGGTCCATTTAGAGGCTCAATCAGGTTTGATCTAACTTTTCCACTCAGGATCAGATCGTAGAATGACCTTAAGTATTGACCAGAAAAGTTTGTTGAAAATCTGTTGTTGTGGAGCGGTGAATCTGGCACACACAGGCTCACATAGTTTGTTCCTGTCAGATCCTTGGGAGCGGGACCTGGTGGAGCTGGTGCTGGAGGTCCCGGTGAGCCAGGTCTCCCAGCGCCAGCGCGACCTGCTGCTCCGACAGGTGGAGGTTCTCCTGGGCGTGCTCGACGGCGACATCATCGTCCGAGAGATCACCGCCTTCAACGAACACAGGTGAGTGTTCCCACCTGAGAAGTGCAGAATCTAGAAAGACCCTGCTGAGCGGCCACCATCCTCCTCTTCACCCTCCCCAGCACCCGGCTGGTCTTCCTGGTTTCGGCAGGGCCGGGGCGCCCTCCTCTGTCCGGACGCAGCGTTGCACTCGGACTACGCAACAAACTTCACAAGCAGAAGAACGACTTCCTTATCTACAAAGCGCGCCGCGTTGACACAGTCAGTGAGTAAACAGGAAGTGATGCAGAAAAGCTTTCAGATTCCTACCTTTCAGGGTCTATCCCTTATGCAACATCTTTGATGCGGCGCCATCAGTGAAACAGAAACGCTCAGAAATCGCAGCGTTAAAAGTTTTCATTATTCCCAAAAGTCACACATTTCAGTGTTCCATTCTCCCCCCCCACAGTAAAATGAATGTTTAAAAATCCTGGACAGAACTGTTTCGCTCAGCAGAGGTTCTGTTGCTCTTCTGGTATCTTCCACCATAAATTCTGCATTACCATAAATAAATGGCCTTTTCTCAAACTGATGTCATCTAAGGCGCTCTGAACTATAAGGTGCACTAAGCGAGACAAAAGAGTCAGAGATGAGTCCTTCATTCAGACTTTAACTGTGTTCACAGTAACTAGGACTTTGTAACACGTTAGATTCATTAGCCACAATCGAATACTTAGCTACGTTAGATGTGTTAGCCACATTAGATTTGGTATTGAATATTGGTGATCATGGTCCAATCACACAAAAACGTTCAAATGATGATTGAAGATCCTACTTTTTGTTTTGTTTTTATTTCTTTGTGTCTTTCTGTTTATTGAGAGTTTAGTGAAAAAAAAGAATCTGATTTTTGCTTCTAATAAAACATACGGATCAAACGGGCAACATTTTAACTTGATCCTCTTGTTCTGGAAAATTCCTCTAAATTATTACTACTTTTTTTTCTCAAATTCAATTGGCCCATTTATTTTCTTTATCCAACGTTTCTGTCAGAGTCATACTAACTCTCCTCTTCCTCAGTCTGCCAGCTGAACTGCTCCAGCCATGGCGATTGCGACCCGTTCAGCCGGCGCTGCATCTGTCACCCCTTCTGGATGGAGAACTTCATCCGAGCTCAGCTGGGAGATGCAGAGAGCAACTGTGGTGAGCTTTGTCACTTCACTCTCACCCTCTTTACCTCCTGTTTGTTTCCGGTGAACTTAATTTTCAAAACAAACAGAAAAAAAGTTCTGCGGGTCGTAAACGAGAAGTAGTTTCACATCATTAAACAGCGGAAAGTAAAATTAGCTTTCAGGACCAAAAAAACTACAAAATATAGAAATGGCATAAACAAGTAGATTATTAATTATTCTACATAAAATAGAAAAGTGCAGGACACATTCTTGGGCACAAATATAAATATGAGTTTAAATTAAAGTAAGTTTTGTTTAATAGGCTGTTAATGTCCCACTCTGATCATCTTTTGATTGATTTTCCAAGCGTTCCCAGGGTTTTTCTTTTTTTTTAAATAATGCAATTTTTAGCTAAAAGGAAAAAAATCTTGACGTTTTTTAGGAAATCATTTCTGGTTGGAGTTCATTAGAAATTCACCTCTGAGTTTCCCATCATCCATCTGTTTTTTCTTTTGAGTTAAAAAGAAACTAAATAGTTTTAATCTAGTCTGGTCTAAAGTAACTAAATAGTTGAACATTTTTCTAAAAAAAAAAAAAAAGTATTAACCAGCCGAGGTGTGGAAACAAATGACAATTTCAAAATAAAAGCTCCTGTAAACTCATCCTTAAAGAGAAGAATTCTTTTAAAAAAAAAAGTGTCTCCGTCTGGAAGTTTCAAAGGAATTTATATTTTTTTGGGGGGACTTAAAAGATTAAGTTTGGATTCAAAAGACTGTTTCTGTAAATCTAGAAGACTTTAAACACTGTAAGTCCTGGGCAACAGTCTGAAATCAAACTGGAAGCAGGAAATGCATCATGAAACTGGCTACATTTATGAAAATAAAGGGCGAGTTGAGCTAAAAATTAGTTTAAAAAGAATCACAATTGAGAAATTGACCGTAACCATGTATAAATTGTGGTCAGACAGTTTTAGAACGTTCTATGTGAGCAAAATATTTACATAAATAAATTACATACATGTAAGAAGCTCTGAATGAATTCATTCTTTGTACTCAGAGTGGAGCGTGCTCTATGTGACCATTGCATCCTTCATGATTGTGGTTGCCACGGCGACGCTGGTCTGGGCGGTGTTTTGCTGCTGCAGCAGGTGGGTTTCAGGGCCCTCCCCTCTGCTCCACTGTTGTGGTCAACGATGGGGTCTTGATCCACATCCGTTCTGTTTTTTTTTTTTTTTTTTTTTCTCCGAAGGCGTAAGAGCAGAGTCCGACGAAGCAAAAGCCGATACAAAATCCTGGAAGCCGAGGAGCGGGACAGCCTACAGCTGCAGCCGCCCCGAGCTGGTGAGAGCACGCTGCCGACCCTGACAGGGTTTAAGTTCTTTAGAGCGCAGACTGAGCTGAGGGTTTGCCGGTTTTTACTTAGCATGTACCTTTGACTGTGTTTGTGTCTTGCAGCCCGCCAGAAACCCGTCCCCGCTCCCACCTCCTCGGCCCTCATGCGCTCCGACTCGGACCTGGACAGCGAGGATGTGCAGGGCGACCCGTGGACTGAGCAAGAGCGAGGGCAGCTGCTGCGGCCCCAAAACGGCTCCCTGAGGAACGGCCAGGGCCCCCCCAGGCCCAAGAAGCAAAGGGAGGAGCTTCTATAGCAGGAGGAGCCGCCCCCAACGCCACCCATACATCACTCTGTCAAAGACCCCGCCTCTTCTGGCGGCCATTTTAAACGACAGCCACTGAGGATGTTCACAACCTGAAGCAGCCGATCACTGCCACAGGTCGCTCTGATGGGTCAGCCTGACCCACGGGAGCAGACTGACACCAGACTGTGTGTGTGTGTTTGTTTTGTTGAGAGCTGCTGTGCTTTTATTCTGAAGGTCTGAGGAAAAGGAGGAAGAGCTGCTTCGTCTGCAGCCTCCGCTGTTCTGCTGGACTCTGACAGCGCGTTTGGTTTGTCGCTGATGTCAGTTTTAAGTGCATATGGGTGGATAAAGTTCAGCAGAATCAAACTTTTAGTCTGAGTTTAGTTTTTTAAAGTTTCAGTTTCTCACTTGAGCTCATCTGAGGTCACTTGTCATTTAACTAAAGGAAAATGTAACTTTGATTTTGAAATTCAACATTCAAAGAAGCACCAGAGTTTCTGTCATTTAAAGATCTCTGACTTTAAGTTATTTTTAAGCTGTTTTACTTTAAACCACAGAAGCTCAGAACCCTTCCTCACTTCAGGGTTCCAGCACTTTCCTGCATGGAGACCTGGCGGCAGTGGTCCAGCTTCCTGTCTGAGTGGAAGCTGCTTCCTGTACGCGCCTCCCAGCTGAAGTTCTCATCTGTAGCGCGCTCGCACGCAGAATGTGAAGTCAACCCCACTGATGAATGTTTTGTTCTTCCTGCTCACGTCTGATTTTATTTATTTCCACCTTTGCGTGTGATTCCAAGCTGCAAACTCTGGAACGTCGTGGGGAAAAAAAACATAATTTCACGTTTGTCTGTTTCACTGAAGTTCTGTAATGTCTGTTCGGTTGCTGTTTGGGACATGAACTGATTTCACTGTGAAGACGAGGAAAACTGCTGAGTTCTGGATCAGTTTTTATTGAAGGACTGTTACCTGATCAGACCTGGAGCCACTTGATCATCTGTACATTCAAATAAAAGTGTTTTGGTTTTTGACCGCCAGACTTTTCTTTATTTATATTGGCTATAAAATCAAAAGAAAAAAAAGATGTAGCCATTTCTTTTATTCAATTGCAAAAAAAGATCCAGATTTTTTGAAGCTTTGTTTTTTGCTGCATTATTATCTCAAATCTATAAGAATTGTCTTCTATGCACTTTCAAGATATTTGAGCCGGCAAATAAATTGTCTAACTCAAAGTTGACAACAAATTTAGCTTAAATTTAATAGAAGTTTAAATGTAGTAGTTTTTGCTATCCATATTATTTTAGTAAATATTGGAAAATACTTTTATACACAAGTATTTTACAGATACTTTAATTTAATGGCAGTATTTGTTTTAAATCCACTCAAAAGCATCTTTTTGGATGAAGTCTAGTTTGTAGTTTTGATGTTTTGCCAGTAGATGGCGACATTTTCCCTTCAAAACAGCTTTTGTTTTCTTTTTTTAGGATGCTTTGATTCTGAAATGGGCTGCACGGTGGCGCAGTGGTTAGCACTCCTGCCTCACAGCAAGAAGGTTCCCGGTTCAAGTCCTGGCTGGGGGACCTTTCTGTGTGGAGTTTGCATGTTCTCCCCGTGCATGCGTGGGTTTTCTCCGGGTACTCCGGCTTCCTCCCACCGTCCAAAAACATGCTTCATAGGTTAATTGGTTACTCGAAATTGTCCCTAGGTGTGCATGTGAGTGTGCATGGGTGTGTGTTTGTGGCCCCTGCGACAGACTGGCGACCAGTCCAGGGGTGTACCCTGCCTTCGCCCATGAGTAGCCGGGTTAGGCTCCGGCAACCCCGTGACCCCGAAAGGGATAAAGCGGATTGGAAAATGAATGAATGAATGAATGATTCTGAAATTCTTTTTATCTTAATTTCTCATTTTAAATTGTGTGGTTATTGTTTCATAGACTACAGAGCTCTTTAAATAATTTCACTTTAAGAAAGTTTAAATTTCAAACTTTAATAATTATTGATGGTTAGTTAGCTTTGAAGAATTGAGTCAAGTTAAAAGTTGAAGATAATAGTTTTTTTTCAAAATCTGTTTTTCTAAAAAGCTTTTTTTTTTTTTTTTTACAGAATTGGATACTTAAAATCTAACTTCCCCAGCGACAGACTGGCGACCTGTCCAGGGGTGTCCCCTGTTTTTGCCCATGAGTGGTGGTTAGGCTCCAGCAGCCCCGTGTCCCCAAAAGGGAGAAAACAGAACTGAATCACCAAACAGGAGGAGATCCTTCTTTGCCCTTCTTTACACTCATACTTCCCTGACTTGAAGAAAAAAACAAACGTTACCTGTGACTGTCGAAGGGGTTTGGGTTTTTTTAATCACATTTTTTTAAAGGGTTTTGTCTTTAAAAACAAGCTAGAATTTCCACCTTTAAGAAAAAGAAGTAAAATATTATAATAAAAATTAAACACTTTTTTCTATCAAATCATGTAACAAGCCTAAATATGAATCATGAAAAAAGGACTTCTTCAGTTGGATTCATGTGGAATGAATGCCTTCAAGCAGAATACGGGACACGTAACTGATTGTAAAGTAATATTAGAATAAAAAAGGAAGCATTTATGTTTTTTTTATACTTGAATATATAAATCATGCTTGCATTGATATTTACATTTTTTACTTTATATGATAAAGTTATACATGTTTGGCTGCATAGAGCTGCTATAATTATACAGTAAAATATTAGACTCAATTACAAATTACTCAGTTTGACACTGATATAATTTAGCCAAGACATCTGAAATGTAACAGCTGATGGGGCTAAAATATGCATTTATTTAGGAGAACCACCAATTGCTGCAGTAAAAAAAAGTTTTATATTGATTGTAATTAAATTATTGTTATTGTAATTAAAATATTTTGCATTTTTTGTCATTTTGGAAAAAAGATGGAAAAATTTCTAACAATCTGACTTTTTTTTTTAATCCAGAAGGTGTTATCTTTCAAATTATGACTCAAACAAGCATTTTAGCTTTAAAATTATTTTTATTATTGTTTTTTAATCAATTTTTATAGTTAGTTTAGCAAAAAGGCAGAAATTAACCAACTGGAATTTAATCTAGTTTGCAATATTGATGACGTTAATAGACTGCTGTTATTGTTTTAGATTCTTTTTAGGTGTGAAAATATTATTTAACATTCAGTGCTTATATGTTGCTTCACTATATGAATGCCACACATGTTTTTCTGCATATTTTGTGTAAACATAGATTTTTCTTTTTTTATGTAGGATGTCTCTGTTGCTCCAAATCATGGCCCTGAGTTGACTAAAGTGTTTGTATGAAGAACTTTCCAGAAGCATCATTGTTTAAGATGATCAAAAGGTTGGATCAAAATCAAATTTTAGTTGAAAATGTATTTCCAGTCTTTACATTTTTTTTACTGTTACTGTAATATTGTGGTTCCATTCATACATTTACAATGGACATACAACGCTAGATTAACCTTTTTAGCAGAAGTTATTGTTTATCCACATAATGTGTTTCCTATTGTTTCAAATAAAGTTATTTTGAATTTGAATTGTTTTCCTAGTTTTTAAAGCCAGTTAATGAAGCGCGCGCGGCTTCTCTCTCTTCTTCCTCTTCTTCTTCTTCGCCGCTCCTTATATGGAAAAGTCGCGCGAACAAGGGCGGAAACGCGGCGCGGTGCCAGCTGGGTAAATTCACCCGACAGACACAGGAAGAAGCGGACCGGAACCCGGACTGCTGTTACGCTCGAACTCCGTTCCACACCCACACACAGACAACACGAACTTGGACCAACCCGATCGGGTGTGCAGGTAAATGGCTCCGCGAGGCCGTCTCACGGCGACGCGCGCGCTCGTAACCGAAATCAATTCAAAAGGTTTTTTTTAAAAGGCTCCGCCGCCGAATAACGGCGCCGCTGTCGCCGGCTGTCATAGCAGGCTCCGGGGGTTGGAGGCTCCTACCATTCGGAACTCCTCGCTGAAATGTGGAACCGTTTTCTCGCGGTGCTAGCTAACATTCGAGGTTTTAACCAGTAACAAAGCCCGAATTGGACCTATAACCGACGCTTTGCCTCTGACCTGCCGGCTCAGTCACGCTATGGATGTTAGCCGAACAAAAGTGACCCACATTAACGATTAATCGGAACTTGTTTGGACCCGGTGTTGCCTCGCGGTAGTGTTGTGACAGATTGTGCACTCTGTGCGCTTCCTCAAACTAAAGCGGAAGACAATGTTATGGTTCACGTTCATGGACCGAATCTGCGCGGACACAGAAATCTGCGCGGCACCTATCACTTTACACCCAGTTATCTCTGCACCTCCGAGGCCCGAACCTCACCTGGGCCAGGTGAGGTAGCGGCCCGCTGTGTCCTTCCGCGTGCGGAGGTGTCCAAACAAGTCCGGGGGGAATAAAAAGGGCGCAGACATGGACGCGCCCTGTTTTAAACCTCTGCTGCGCGGAAGCAGAAGCCAGAGCACCATCTGTGTTTAAGAGGTCCAGAAAGAATCGTGTCAAGTGTTGCAGAGGCAAAAAGCACAGTTCTGAAGTCCAGACCCAGATTGGGAACTACTTCCTGCTCAGACTGCGAACTGGGTCAGTCATCTGAATTTATTATTACCACCAGCTACAGGTCTTTTTGTGTTTCTGCTCTAGATCTAAAAGGTGACGGTGGATGGAGAATATAAACATGACATTAAAAATAAACACATTTTTCCTTTAAAGGGGTTATTTGTGGCGTCAAATTAGCATGTCATAGTAACAAATAAGTATTGGTGTACAAAAATTAGCATTTTTATTAGTATTTTGTACACAAATGAGCATATTGTGAGCAAAAAACTAGTGTTTTCTGCACCAATGAGTGTTCTGTGCACACATTGGTATTTTGTGGGCACAAATTAGCTTTTTCTGTCCAAAATTTAATTGTAGGAATGAAGACACTAAATTGTGCACACAAATGACTAATTTGAAGGAGCAGTTTATTTATTTTGAATGTCATGTCCTACGGAGCGTAGGACTGTTATGATTTCAGCTGATCAGAGCTCTGAGATTTCTAGTGTTTTGAAAGTGGGATGGCCCCATGCTGCGTGTGCTGCAGCTATTTAGAGCTAAAATGCAGATATGTGTGTGTTTGCAAAGTGGATGTTATCATTTAAAAACTGAATTCCTGCACAAGCTGAACATTTTGCATCTTTACTTTAAGCTAGTAGTTTCTGTAGCTCCTCTGCTGCCATATTTTTGCTGTATCTCTTAACTTCCTGATCATGTACTTGGAGCAGGGGACTCCAAGGTCTCCTGAATCAATGTTTTACTTAGTTTTGGCTCCACACGATGAAGGTTTGACCTTCCCTCCATTTGCAGGAATGTTGGTGCTCCACCTCACCTGCACTGCCGGTGATTCACAGTTGACCTCTGGAATCTGCAGGTGCTCAGGAAGGTTGGTCATTCTGATGGCCGTCATGTCGAGGGCAGAGTTTCAAAGCAAATGTAGTTCATCTTTACTTCAGAAGTCCATCAAATCCAAAGTAATTTCAATTTTTTTCGTCAGGAAAAACACCCTTAATTGTTCATTTCTAAATAGATTTGTATATTTTGACATATTCCTTCAAAATTGTTTTTTTAATGGAACCTTGAAGAGTAAATTTGACTCATAATTTTAAATAAAAAATTGGTAATAATAAGTAGCCTGCCCCACCTTGTCTTTGAGTGTTTTGCAACACCTGACACGATCAGTGTTTTTTTTTTTTTTCTACATGTTATGGGGAAATAAAACATACATTTGTTCTTCTAGTAGCTCCAAACGACTGAACTTTGGTTAAAATCAAAAACTTCTTTGTTTGGATCATTTTTGAGATCCGGGAAAAATAATGATGCCAATGAAAAAAGTGACATATTTAATGAAATTTTGGGAATTAAAGCATCAGGTTCTGCATAGTCATATAGAAACCCAGTACTGAAAAGGCTGATCTATAAAGTTGGAAGACTGAGCAGAAAAGAGGTTTCAGATTTGGATCCGTCTGTTCAGCTAGTTGAGCTGGTTCCTTCAGCATTCCATTGGTGGTTCTGGATCAGACCAGCTCCCTTTGCATTGTTCTTCTTCTGTTTTTGAATGAATGAATGCAGAACTTCAGTTCATTGTGTGGACAGACGGTAGCTGATGCTAACTGAGGAGGTTTCATGATGATTTCTTGATGTAGAACAGAAGTAAACCCGAGTCCTTGTTCATTATAAATCCAATCATGAAATAATTTAGAAGACACTGTAATATTTGAAATGTAGCTGTTTCAGTGAATACTGCTGTCAGTAACAGAGTTTGGATGCAGAAACTTTGTTTGAGGAAGACGGTCCGGTTCCATTAAATCCAGATTTATCAGATCGGAATTCATGATTTTCGCCCATTTCTGGAAAAGATTTAGAAACGAATGGGATTCATCAAACGCAAACTTTAAAATTTTAAGTAAAAACACAAGTCTATTCAATAAAAAGTCCTTTAAAAAAAGTGGGATGAATTCCGATCACCTTCACATTGATCTGGTTGAAGTTTTTAGAGTCAATTTTAAAACAGCAGGACATTAACGGCTTTACTTTGAAGAATTTCACTCCAGCCTTTTCCTGCTGTGCTGCTTTCATCAGAGCTGCAGGAGGATCTCTGCTTTCAGCTTGCAGCACATCGCCACTTAAGGTGCTGACTCAGCTGATTTTTAAATGAATGAGGGGCACTTTTATTTTTTCTGTTCACGCAGCTGCACAAAGTATTCTCTTCCTGTCTGTAACGGGTTGGCGGTGAAACGCCCGACTTTCACACCCAAAAAAGATTCAAATGATGCGGGCAACTCTACAAACACTGGGATTACAGATGAAAAAATGTTGAGTCAGACAACTGTCCGGACGAAAAAAACCATCTGAAAAGAGGAAAATGTTATGCAGGAGTGTGTTTTAGGGAAAAAACATGCTCAACCTCTAAAACCCATTTGGTTATGTTTCCTTTATCCTTCATCATCTGGTAAATGTCTGCAGCAGGTTTGTCTTGCTTGGGCTCAGTCAGGCATGATGCCGCATAAATAGTTTTTTTCTTCTTTTTTTTTTTTGAGCGTCCGTTAACCGAACAGCAAACATGTTGCTACACTTTTTCCTGAATACTTCACATTCTTTCGTTGTGAAACACAAAAACACCCGACAACAAAGCAGGCGGCGTGCAGAGGCCTGCTCACATGTCCACCGCACATCTGCACAAAGAACAGCCTGATGCAGATATTTCAATTTTAGCATGTCCCTGCTTTAAATCATTGAATCAGAAAACGGTTTAGAACATTTTTTTAATTGGGTAGAAAATCGATTTATCCGGAAACTTAAATGTTCCACAGAAAAAAAGGTTTAAAGTTAAGTTTTATCCACTGAAAGTGAAAGGAAGCAGAAATTCTTAAAACGTTTACCTATTAGGTGTATTCTACTTGAACAGAAATGTAGTAATAACAAATGCAAAAAAGTTAAATTTGACACAAATTTCAGAGCAGTGGAAGAGTTCTGAAAAGCGCTAACGATGCTACATGAAGTAATCTGCCACCTAAAAGTAATAGTAAAGATAATGAAAGGACCAATAGGATGCTAAAGTGACGACTTTAATGCTAAAGCAACAAAAATATATAAGTGATGTTAAAAATAATCCAGAATCAAGCAGAAAAAATATGCTAATTTAGTCAAGACACTTGCAAGTAGGCTAAAACAGAGGCCAAGTACTCCTAAAGACACTGAAGTAGTTGACAAAACATTTTTGTTATTAGCCTAATAGAAATGCTAACAAAACAAAAGCTAAATAGTGTTGGAAAAAATGCCAAAAGTGTTACAAAATGCCACATTAGCTAAAATATTAGGAAGTGTGCTATACGCGCTCTTTGACACACAGTAACTGTTCTACTGTTAATGTAATCAATGTAAATCAGCTGATTCTGACGCAGAGCAAAGCATGACTAACGTAAAGTTTTGTGTAATTGCACAAAGCTGCTTTTCTTTGTGTCAGAATCCCTTCAAATGACAAATTGCACAAACGGTTGAAGAGTTTCGGGAGGCGAAAGAATGTCAACACTGGAGCTAAAGCCCCTGTATGAAGGGTTAGCAGAAATCTTAACAATGCTAAATTAAGTTTTGCGCTAAAATTGTTGAGAAAATGAGTGATGCTAAAGTAATGACTTTATTGCTAAAGCAGCAAAAAAGCTTAAGTAGTTTTAAAAATGTGTTAAAAACAAGTGTAAAAATGCTAATTAAGCTAAACCATAAGCAATAATGTTCTAAAAACAATGGTAAAACAAAAAAAAAAGCTAAACTAGCTTATAAAAAATGTTTAGCTTAACTGAAATGGTAAATATTCAATATTAAAGGTAAATCAAGTTAAAAATAAAAAGGCTGAATAATAATGCTAAATGGGATGTTTAGTACCATATAAAACTTAATTCTTCATAATTCTTGGGATGTGGAACTTAAAGTGCTATATCTGATGCTAAATTAAAAGAATTTAGCTTTTGTTAAATCTAAAAATGGGGGTTAATTAAAGCTGGGGATGGAGTTAGTTGCTATTTACTATCAAGTTTAAAAGTATATTTTTCATTCAATACCTAAAGGAATTTTTTTTTTTTTTAACAAATGTCAGTGAAGGCAGCATGCTGCATTTAAATTATGCTCAGAGGTAGAAAACAATAAAGCCAGAGTTGCAAAAGTAACTTTTTTTTTTTTAATTTACAATTTCAAAATACTTCTCTAAAAAATGGCATCTATTAGAAATGAAGCATAACAGTTTGGAAAAAGCTTTTGAAAACTGAATGATGAAAATAGTATATTATTAAAAACCACAGAAGTTTATTCAGCAATAATTTGTTTTGATCTCACCAGTTTTTTTTTTTTCAATCTTTTCATTATATTAAAGTTTAGTCAAAAAGGAAGCAGTTCAATATTTTCCAGCTCTGTGACGTTTTTCAAATTAAAAGCACTTTGAGTAACTTAGATTCATCCAAATCTGTGCAGCAAAAGTGGAGAAGTAATTGAACCTTAAGGTGGAATTGTAGGGCCTCCTTAAAATGCTCAGACTGGATTCATTGAGGTTTCAGAACGGCTGCTCGTCTTCAGTGTTTCTGCTGCTTCTCAGGCGACTCTAAAAATACGCTCCTATTAAGTACACAGATAATTACTGTGTGTGTGTGTGGGGGGGGGCTCGGCTCAGGCTCTGAGGATCAGAAGCTGTGTCTGAACCACCCCCACACGCTCCCAACTCTGTGAGGTTTGTGTGGTCGGTGCTTCCTGGAAAGTCTTCCGTGTTCTGCAGACGTCTGAGCCTGTAATGGGCTGCAGCTCGTTAAGAGCTCAGCTCATTAACAAGCTCGGCTGCTCTGACACAAACACGACCTGGATCAGAACCAGTGACTAGAAGAACAGAGCGCGTTTGTGTTGAACTCGTTTTGGGGTTTTCTACTATAATCAGGAATTGATGAGGAACTCTGAGCTCTTCAGATAACCTCCTGTCACTTCAGAACCAGGACCCACTGGTTCTGCTAAATTCCTGGTGACTTCAATGTCAGTCTGTAAATCTAAATTCTGCTCTTTCCTTACAGGTATGGCAGAGTTAGCATGTCTGGTGCAGCGGCTGGAGGTAGCCGTGGGGCGACTTGAGGCCATGTCGGGGCAGGGGGGCAGCAGCACAGGAGGCTCTGCAGGGGGAGGTAACCACGCCCCGAGTACAAACTCCTCACCGATCAGACGTGTCTGCACCCAGCGTCATGTGACTTCTTCCTCTTTCAGCCGTGTCTGCATACGTCCAGGCCTTCGACAGCATTGTCAGCGGTCCTGTGGATCAGTACCTGTCCCTCAGCCAGCAGATCGGCGGGGACGTTCAGAAACACGTATGTGCCCCGCCCCTTAAGACTCACCTCATGGTTCTGATGAAGCTGAGTGGTTAACTTTACACAGCTTCCTAACTTCATTTCAAATCAGAGTTTTTAAAGGTTGCTTACCAATTTACTTGGAACCTTTTAAAGACGTTATAATCCAACGACCTTTTGCAGCTTGAAACTTTTTCACATTTTCTCAAACCTTTTGTTCCTCTTCAGGCAGAGATGATGAAGCAGGCCTTCGCCAGTAAGAGGCAGCTCCTCATCATAGCCTCCAACTCCCAGAAGCCCTCTGATGTGAGCCACACACACACATTTGGTTCCATAAATCACTACTTTTGGGTTTTATAATTTAATGAATTATATATTTCCATTTTAAAACAACTTTTTAAACTTTATAGTTCACCTAAAATATTTTATTTTTAGATTTCTACTTGATTTTAGTGTTATCTTTATATGGTTTATTTTTCAAAGTAAAAGTTCTTCAAACATTTTTGTTTCTCTTCTTTACATCGATTTTAAAACAACTTTTTAAACATATTTTCTTCATTTATTAAAACACGTTTCAGGAAGTTCGTGTTCAGAAATGTTTCTTAGTGATTATTTAAATTTAAATTTGAGACATTTTTGTTAAATGTTTTTCAAATAAATCTCTAGTGCTTCATAAAGAGCTTCTTCACATCCAGAACTTGGACTGGTGTGTTAAAGAACCGTCTTCTTCACAGAACGTCCTCACCTCACTGATGCAGCCTGTCTCCAAAGCCATCCAGCAGGTCCAGGCGTTCCGTGAGCAGAACCGGACCTCGCCGCTCTTCAACCACCTGTCCGCGGTCAGCGAGAGCGTGCCAGCACTCGGATGGGTTGCCATGGTGAGACTGCGGGGGTGGAGGAGGTAAAGTCCGTCAGAGCTCCTCCCTTTGCCGACGCACTCACATGACTCCTCTTTGTGCAGGCGCTGAAGCCAGGTCCGTACGTCAAAGAGATGCAGGACGCCGCCATGTTCTACACCAACCGCGTGCTGAAGGACTACAAGGAGAAGTGAGTGGTCTTCGCGTTCATGGAGGTTTGTGTTTTCTGGGTCCTGAACCTGCATCTCACCCGCAGAGATAAGACGCACGTGGACTGGGTCAAGGCCTACGTCTCCATCTGGACCGAGCTGCAGAACTACATCAAGGAGCATCACACCACCGGGCTGACCTGGAGCAAGACCGTGAGTGTCCTCCTCACTTTTCTTCAGGACATGTCGGAAGATGTTTCCATGTAGCTCCATCCAGCAGCTTCAAGTCGGGAGCTACGTTCACATCGCCCACGGCAACACGCGTTCACGCAACCATTTTAATGGGAAGTCTATGTAAACGCACTTAAATGCAGCTTTTAAGTTTGCGTTTCCATAATTTTGCACCAAGCCTCTTCCACCTGTAGGTGGCGGTCATGCGCTAGTGAACAGTAGGAAAAAAAGAAGCCCCTCCCTGCTCGTCCAGTGCAAACACCATAGATTAAACACGCGATCAAGAACCCACGTTTTGGAACGTGTGTTACATCCCCGGTGTGTCCGTAGCTTGAACGGGATGAAGAACATGCTCTCATCTACATCATCCTCTTCAGGGTCCCGTGGCCTCTGCCTCTGCAGCTCCGCCCGCCGGTGGGTGTCCACCCCCTCCTCCCCCTGGACCTCCCCCTCCCTCCATGGACCTGAGCGACTCAGGCAGCGGTGGTGGTGGTGGAGGCGACAGCCGGAACGCCCTGTTCGCCTCCATCAACAAGGGGGCTGACATCACTAAAGGTGAGGGGCGTGGCTTTATTTATTTTTAATTATAATTTTTTTAATTAAAACTTACACCACTAAGCGTAGTTTATACCTTTTTTTAATTTGAAATTGAATTATTTAGATTTCCTTTTGAATATTTTAACTTTTTTTTGTGTTCCAAATCATTTTAAATGGTGCATTCAGGGATCCCTCATGAGCGTCAGAACTTTAACCACTGAAGAGAACCTTCATGCCTTTCCATCCCTTCTCAGGTCTGAAACACGTCAGCGACAGCGAGAAGACCCACAAGAACCCCGTTCTGAGGGGTAACACTGGCCCGGTCCGCTCGGGGCCCAAACCCTTTGGCTCCTCCTCCCGACCTGCTGCGTCCTCAGCCCCTGTCCGCATGCTGCCCCCTGTGCTGGAGCTGGAGGGAAAGAAGTGGAAAGTGGTGAGTGGCTGGTTTGATCTTAGCCGCCACGTTTTGGCCGAGTTTTCCCACACTTCATCCTCCTCCTTATCCTCCTCTTGTCTTGGGGTGCAGGAGAATCAAGAGGGAGCGCAGGGCCTGGTGATCAGCGACACCGAGCTCAAGCAGGTGGTGTACGCCTTCAAGTGCAACAACAGCACCCTGCAGGTCAAAGGCAAGATCAACTCCATCACCATCGGTGAGACTCTCTGATTTTCACAGCTCTCGCTTCAAGTTTGAGAAAAAGACTTCAACTGAATAAAAACACAGTTCGCCCCCTGCTGGCTGTTGCTTAGAAAGCAATTTTCAAATGTCTGATCATGTAACCGCTTCCTCATATGCTAGTCATGTGATAAATATGTAACCACACCCATCCAATTAAATATTAGATCAAGAATTTGATTGTGTTTTTTCAAAATAAAAGCCTCCATGAGCCTTCTCATTGTGAACCTGCAGATAACTGTAAGAAGATGGGCCTGGTGTTTGACGACGTAGTTGGGATCATTGAGGTCATCAACTGCAGGGACGTCAAGATCCAAGTGCGTGAAGCCCTCCTCTGGTAAATGTGGTGATCGCGGCGCTGTGTTCACGTAGATGAGCTTCCTGGTTTGCGTGTGCGCAGGTCATGGGGAAGGTCCCGACCATCTCAATCAACAAGACGGATGGCTGCCACATTTATCTGAGCAAAGACTCGCTGAGCTGCGAGCTCGTCAGCGCCAAGAGCTCCGAGATGAACGTCCTGGTTCCCAACAAGGACGGCGAGTTTGTGAGTCTGCCGCTCATATCGGTTGTTGTTGTTGTTTTTGGTCCTGATGACGCAGAGTGACTAATCACTGCTGTGTGTGCTTGTGTGCAGACGGAGCTTCCTGTTCCTGAACAGTTCAAGACTGTCTGGGACGGCCAGAAGCTGGTAACCACAGCCACGGAGATCACCGGGTAGATGTTACCCCCGCTCTGGGCTTTCCCCACTCCCATTCTGCAAGTCTCACTCCTTACCAGCTAACGATCACGCTGTAGACTGAGATTCAAACCTCATGACCCACCCAACCCCTTTATTGACCAATCACAGCTGCAGCTGTTTCCCACCTCCCCCAAGAGCCAATCAGAGGGCTGCTTGCTCCCTGCAGCAGAGCCTCCAGCCAATCAGCAGTGTGCAGCGTCCCTGCATCGGCCAGCACTTTCACGGGCGTTCATGAGTTTGCCAACAGCTAACATCCTCCAGTGTCACATGACCTCGAAGCCGCTTCCATCAGAATTTCACGGTTTCCTTTCAACCACGCGGGAGCGTTCGGGGCGTTAGACATTCCACATCAGGAAAACTGAAAGCTGCACCTTTGATCCACCTGGAAGTTTGTCCAGATGTGAGCAAAAACATCTTTAGATCTTTCATTTTCTTTGATTTAGTTTTATTTTCGGGGCCAGAATCAGAAATGTTCTCGTCAGTGCTGAGACGTCATTAAACTGTTGCAAAGACTCAGAGTTTTGTCTTTATTGATCAGATTCACAGCAGAGAAATGTTGTTTTGTGTTAGAAACCTTTGATCTGTTAAAGCAGCAGGAAGAGGACCTCGTGACAGGTGGTGGGGGCGGGTCCGTGCGCCTCTACCTCAGGTACGGCAGCAGGTTGGCGTCAAACCATTCCTTGGAGAACTGTAGGTGGTCTCCTTCAGTAGCCAGGAAGACCAGCTTTCCGGCTTTGTCCATGGCAGCGAGGCCCAACCGGTCCTGCAGGGAGGAGTCGATTAATGATTAACAGAAAAAAAATCAACCGTGAGGCTAAAAATGATCAAACCTAAATCCAGATCTGAACACACAGCTGCAGTGAACATTGTCTCCTGCAGATCTCAAAGTAGGGCGGGCGGATGCTGAGCTTTTGGGTCTCAATCTGATACCAGTCAATATCATAAATGGATACTAATATTAATATTCGTTTTAAATTTAAACGACCAATCACTGTCAATGGGTTGCAATATGGCAGCAGACTGATGGGAAGTGACAGAGAAGGCTCTGGACTGATTTTGCGAGAGCCTGAGTGAACTCACACAATCCTTAGCTTCTTTATTGTAGTGGCGGTACATTGCCCCACCAGGAGATGGTGCCAAATTTCTATTTTACACGATTTATTTACACATTTAATGGATCTCTACCTCTTGACTTTGGGGACCATTTTTGCCACAACAGGGAATGCAAATTTTAACATTTACAATTACGTGTTTTGTTTGACACAACAGTGTTGTAGGGTTACCACAAACGCAACAACAAAAAACTATTAAATAGATTTTTTTTTTTTATCATAGTTAAAAATCTAAACATTTCTCAACAGAAAAGTCTGAAATCCATTCATCCTTCTTCCGCTCATCTGGGACCAGGTCGCTGGGGCAGCAGTCTAAGCAAAGATGCCCAGTCTTCCCTCTCCCCAGCCACTTCCTCCAGCTCCTCTAGGGGACCCCGAGGTGTTCCCAGGCCAGCCGAGAGACATGGTCTCGGCTACACCTCCCCAGGGAGGCGTCCAGGAGGCATCTGAACCAGATGCCGGAGCCACCTCAGCTGGCTCCTCTTGATGTGGAGGAGCAGCAGCTTTACTCTGAGCTCCTCCCGGGTGATTGCTTATTAAAGTTAATTTTTGTTGTGAAATTTTGAGCCAGCTCACTGAAAAACTTCTTTAGAATTTATCTCAACATGTTTTCTAAGATAAAAAAAATTTAATTTAATTCAAATTAAGATGTCCATACATAAAACTGATTTTGTATTTATTTACTCAAAAGCAAAGAGACCTTACCTGTTTGTAGAGGTCGCTCTCCTGCAGAGTCTCCATCTCTTTGGCCTGGCCTGTTTTCAGGAAGCCGAACCACTGAGGGGATCAGGAGCAGCTTTTAGTTCCACTGCCTCAAAATCTATTAAATCTGTGAAGAGCTCACCTCTGTGTCAACAGGATCCACCACAGAATCCTGCAGAAACTTGACCATCACGAACTTCTCTAACTGCTGGAGGTTCTTCTTGTACGTCTGGTTTACAGTCTGCAGCGGGAAAAAGAGACAGTTACTAAAATCTAAAACTAAAATTAATCATTATTTAACGCTAAACTGCCAAATGCTAAAAGTACAAAATAATCAAACTGAACAACAGTAAACTATGCTAAATATGTTAGCCACTACCACAAATGTTAGACAACAGAGAAAATAAAAGTTTAATAATTTTATTTATGCTAAAAATTGTTTTGTGTTTCAAATCCCAAAAAATGAACATTGTAAAAGGTTAAAAATAGGACACCCCACCCCCCAAAAAAAGAAATATAAAAAAAAGGATAGCACTAAATAAATGCTGAAAATGTTAGCCATTAGCAACAAATATTAGACAATGGAAAAAAAAGGTTAGCCATCTATTTTATGATAAAAATAGTTTTTATTTTGTTTTACATCTAAAAGAAAAACTGTTGAGAAATAGGAAAAAAATTCTAGAAAAATAAAGGTATTGCAGGAAAAAAGGCAAAAAGATTTTAGCTTAGCTATATCACAAAAAAAAAACACAGTGATAAATTGAATTCTATATATCCTTAACAACAAACTATATAGAGAGAAATGTTAAGACTATCAAGGAGAATAAAAAGCTGGAATGCTACAACTAGCATTCTACAACTACTATAGCTAAACCCTGAATAAATTTGAATCAAGTTGTAAATACTAAAAAAAAAAAAGTCTTTGCCAAAAGTCAAAATAAAGTTTTTAACTCAAAATGTTTATGCAGGTAAAAATATAAAAATTGGAAAAACAATTAATAGCTTTAACTCAAGTGTTTACATTCTTTAGACTACCTCTGCAAAACTGACGCGCTGATATTCAACATCTAACAGTAGTGAATAGGTTACATAATCATCGTAAATCAGACAAGGGATGTTGCACCGTTGTGCAACACTTTACCGTGAGGTTTTGCGTATCAGTGTAAAGGCATTATGCAAAACTTTATGTCAAAGTAAAGTATGTAAAAGAGCGTGTGTTATTCTGATAAACACATTTTTGGAAAAGTGGATGAAAAGTGAAAACTAAAACTGCTGAATCACTCAATCAACCAATCACTGTGAAGTTGTGTCATCATTTATGACCCGCCTCATTTAAGCTAATGCTAACTGCTGTTACACCACATCAAAAGGCCTTCCAGGCTTTTCCCACCTATCGGAATTGTTATCGTGCCTCCCCGCAGCTGCTGATAAGCACTGCTGGTGGGTTGGACTCGGCATACTGACCCTCTCCTGGTTGATGTCTGCCAGGAACAGGCTGTGCTTCTTGTACAGGTCATCGTTGAGTGGGTCGTGCCAGTACTGGGCCTGCACCAGGCTGACAACACAAACACACTTTAAGTTAGGGCACAGCGCGTATCGAGGGGCATGGCGTGGATTGGGGGCCACTGCGGCGGTGGCGCACTCGACTCACTGCTTCTGCACCAGGTCGCTGTACGCTCCCCTGTTCAGAGCCTCGCGAATCATGTCGCACAGGTGGGAGCTCTCGCCGGGACACCTGGGCAGCCCGTACACACCTGAACACAAAGACACAAAATGTCATAGCCAGAGCTCCGGGTGTGTGGCGTCACCTTCCCTCCTGGGTTTTCCTCACCTTGGTGCTGGCCCCCAACAGAGATCAGCTTCTTCATTGGTGGGGAGGAACATCGCTGAGCCACGGCTCTCCTGAAAGATACAAAGAGGGATAAATCAGGGAGTCGCCCCCTGGACTGACGAAGGAACCAGAACCTGCTGCAGCTACGTACAGGAACTGCGCCCCCTGTGAGAAACCCATGGCATTGTACCCCCCCTGCAGCTTTGGGTCCTGAGCCAGCTGACTGCACACCATCGACACCTGGTGGTTCACATCAAGGAAAAACCCATTCTCTGTGTCCTGCAGGAAGGAAAAAGACAGCATCCGTTTAAAATCAAAACCTTTTGTTGATTAAAACCGATTTTCAGAACTATTACGCACCTCCACCACATTTTTCCCGATCATCAGTGACAGTACGTAGATCCCGGCGATCTCCTGCTCGATCATCTTCTTTATGGCGCCCATGCTGAGCGGGTTGCAGCAGCTGTCACCTGTGGACATGCACGTTAGCATTACTGACACTTGAACTGAACTTTCCTCTCTGGGTTGGCTTGGTTTGAATTGTCTACTTTTTCCTAAACATTTTTCTAAGCCCATAATAGCAACCAGTTTTTATTTAAATCAGGTTTAACTTAAAATATAAATAAATGTGTCATCTGCATATTATGGTAACTTATTGGAGGAATATAGACATTTAAAATGAGAGTACCCCCAAAATTGAGGAACTCCATTAGGATCTCATTTATTCGTCACCCAAATAAATTCAACACTCATACCTTTCCTTTATCTGATATAAAAATCAAAACCCCTGGATTTTTTTTAAATCAGAAAAAAAGGTAATAAACATTTTAAGATTTTATCTGTTGAAGGAAATTGTAAATGGAAGCTAAAGGCTCTTCAAGCACCACCGTTTTTTTCCAAATGGCCTAACAGCCTTTTGCTTCCCCTGGGATTTTATTATTTTCACCGTGGAACCAACCACCGTGGAATGTAAAGTTTGGTTAACTTCTTAGAAGAGCAGAAGTAAATCAGAACACACAGTGGATGACAATCAGTGTGTGTAATATAAATATATATATATATATATATGCTTAGCTAAAAAATACCTTATTTTAATGCTTAAATTGAAACCACAGCGGTAGTTTCACTTATATGCAGCTTTAAAAAAACTCAATGTTGTTCTGATAAACATTTTTAAAAGGCTTTAAACCAATCTTTAAGATTAAAACTGATTTTTTTAATGGAAAGTTCCAGAATTTAGAGCTGATGACATAATCACACAGATAGCTAGTTACATAGAATTACATATTCCACCCGGCAACTGAATCTTTTCTTACTTAAAAAAAAATGTTAATGATCTTTTTTAGCATTTTGAGTTAGGGTTAGTTGACGTACAGTTTTTTTTATGGTAAATTTCTTTCTGCCAGATTTGACTTTTTTGCATTTAGTTCATAACTTGTTCTTTTAGGTATGTTTTCTAATTCTAAACTGAGCTTAACCATTAAACTTTTGGCTTCCTTTATCAATAAATCATCAATTTTATCAATTTTTGGATCATTTTGCTGCATTTTTGATTAACAATTTTACACATCCATTTTTTGCCTGTAGTGGAATGTTTAAATAGGTAACATTTCATTAGGACAAAATGACTTGTTTTTAGATAATACATCGCTAATTTGACCAAGTTTTGGTTCATTTAGTAAAGATTGACATTTGAGATGTAGTTTTATTTTTTACTTTCTACCCTTTAATCTTTAGGATTCACTGTCTAGAAACCAAGATCATGAAACCAGCAGAAGTGTGAGCCCCCAAAGGTTTCGGTATGACTGGATGCTTGTAGTTTAGAATTACTTTCACATGACTGTGGTGTGGATCTCCTGGTTCTGATTCTGTTGAAGGTCGTTTCCTGTAAATACCTGAACCTGCTCCAGAAAAGAGGCTTAAACCAAAGTTCAGCACAGTTTCTGAGTCACATGACACTAATCCTACACAAACTGGGTTTTTGTCCTGAGCAGAAACTCACCCATCCCGTGCCACAGAACCAGAGGCACCGTCTTGTTGGTGGAGCCAGAAGCCGGGCCGGACGCCACCAGGAGGACCGGAGCAGCCAGCAGGAGACTGGACAGAACTAGAGCAGCCATCCTGACTCACTTTCTCCTTGTATCAAGGCAGATCTGAAACGGTGCGATGTCTTTCTCTCGGCCCACTTTTGTCCTGCTGAAACTCTTTGTACAAAGAAAACATTTAAATTACTGAGAATCTGCATGATCAGCTAACAAAATGGCTTAATTATTGCACCACATTCATGCTTTCATTTTCACTCTTAATTTTATGCGTTTGCGACATTAAGAAAACGAACAAAGCTGTTTAAAAACAGGAAAAGGGAACTGTAATTAAAGACGACAGAGCTTTTAAAACAACAAGATGTCTCACAGCGCAAATTAAAGCTTTTTAGATTAAAGAAACAGGTTATTAACTTTAAATAAATTCTCAGTGAAGTCCTAGTTAGATGCAAAGGGGAAAAATGTAAACATTTGGAATTGAATTGGATTTTTAAGTAAAAAAGAAAAGGTGAAAACGGTTATAATACGTTTAAAAAACATTACTCACTTTCTTCCTGCTTGGCCGGTCGACTGCTTGTCACGTGATTTTGTGTTTAGGGCATAGAGCCAATCAGATGAAAGGGGAGGGTCGTCATTAGGGGCGGGGCTGGAACTTCAAGCTAACTTGCTCAGTTAGCTTACACGAACTTAAAGGGGTTCTTTGGGTTCTTTAACTACTTGGTGCCGGTAATGGGGGGCCCTGCGTGGGCAGGTTCGGGTCTGACCCGGCGGGTGAACGTGTAGACGGTGTGGAGGTTTTATTTGTGTTGTGCTGTGTTCCGAATTACCTTGTCATGCTAGCTGGTTGTGAAACCGAACCTCAGCAGCGTTTCTGTCGGGTCGTTCAGATTCCAAACCGGTTCTAAAGAGCCCCAGGATGAACATCCAGTACGAGGACCCCGCTCTGTCCGGCAGCTACGGCGTGGTGGGCTCCTTCCCGAAGAGCTTCGGCTACGGGGGGGAGGAGCAGGACATGGAGGAGAGCTGCTCCGCCGCAGACAAACCGAGGATCCTGCTGATGGGGCTGAGGAGGAGCGGCAAGTCCTCCATCCAGAAGGTAGGCGGGTTCGGACACGCTCCAGATCCAGCTTGAGCGTTCACTTCCACCAGACTCAGGTGAGGTGGTGGGAGGAGGTCACGTGACTCCTTGACGGAAGCTTCAGCTTCAGACAGGAGCATTCATGATCAGGCATGTCTGTATGTTGGCGTTGTCATGACAACGAACTGGCTCATATTCTGTTGTCATGCTTCTGCTTTCTTCTGATTATCCTCCACAGGATGATGATCACTGTGATCATGATCATCTGACAATGTCCTGATCAGATCAGCAGATAAACATTTAGGAAGGAGCATGTGATTGGATAAAACTCTAGAAATATTGATCAGATTTCATCCATTATACGATAAAGGATGCTGATCTGGAAGCAACCTTCCTTCCTGCTCGGACTATCCGTCCAGGGATGTGATGTTTACAGACATGATTCCTGTTTAAAATAAGCTCTGAGATCCCATCTGATCGATCAGCAGAGTCAATATTTCCCCTTCTCCTCCCCTTTTCTTTTTTTCAGCCTTGCCTTAAATACATTGATCTCATCAGAAATGTCTGACTCATTGATTTATTTATCCTGGTTTTCTCTCTTCCTCTCCACGTCTGTTTCAATCAAAACGTTCAGTCAAATAGTTTAAATTTTAGGGGGGAAAAAATGAAAAGAAAAAATTGTGACTGAGGTCAAAGATGAAAGTTAATATGAAACAGAAATGTTAATTGGCACAGTTTCACTGAGAGCTGTTTGATCAGCACAGGTATCGATTGATTTCAAATGAACTCTGGTGCGGTTCAGTTACTGTATGTATGCAGACACGTTTATTAACAACAGAGAGGAAGAAAAACAATCAACAAACAAAAACGACTGCAGTGAAAGGTAAAAGTTGATATAAAATGCAGAAATTTGAATCAACACACTTTCACAGAGAGACAGTTGATTCACACAAGTAAACATTTTTTTGCAAATGGACTCTGGCGTGGTTCAGGTACTGTATGAAGAGATACATTTATGGACAACAAAAGGTAAGCAAAACAACAACAAAAAAACTGACTGCAATTCAACTAAAGCTGTAATTCAACCAAACATTGAAGGAGATGCTCACGAAAAGCATCATAATTATAAAATATCAAAACTCCTAATCAGAATATTCCAGCCGACTGCGATACAAACAAGAAGTGGGTCAAGCCGGTTTGTCGATGTGAGATGTCCATTCTGTTTTAGATTTCATGAATATGCAGGTGCATTTTATTTTGGTTTATTTTATCTTAATTTTTAAAAATTCTTTAGCCAGTCTATTTAAGTTATACTTAATCTACAGCGCCACCTGCAGGTGCCAGGAAAAAGCCCTTTTTGAACATCTATATAAAACATCTGCTAATGTTTTATGTTGTTCCAAACAACAGTCCTGTCATGTTATCGTACCGAAAGTGTCAGAATGTTATGTCCTAGCTGATTTGTTTACAGTGTAGTTTTCATCAGTTTCTACTTACCTTTAAGTGCTGTGGTTTGAATAAACACAATACTAACACCGGTGTATAACAATCCATCCGCCTCTCCTTTCAGGTCGTTTTCCACAAGATGTCCCCCAACGAGACTCTGTTCCTGGAGAGCACCAACAAAATCTACAAGGACGACATCTCCAGCAGCTCGTTTGTGAACTTCCAGATCTGGGACTTTCCTGGCCAGGTGGACTTCTTTGATCCCACCTTCGACAGCGAGATGATCTTCAAAGGAACGGGCGCCCTGATCTTCGTCATCGATGCTCAGGTACAACGGTTTTCTTTTTGTGTCTGACGAGATGACGTCTAACCAGCCTTCTCTCAACAGGACGACTACATGGAGGCTCTGGGGCGTCTGCACCTGACTGTGTCCCGAGCCTACAAGGTGAACCCAGACATCAACTTTGAGGTCTTCATCCATAAGGTGGACGGACTGTCAGACGACCACAAGATAGAGACTCAGAGAGACATTCACCAGAGGGCCAACGATGACCTGGCCGACGCAGGCTTGGAGAAGCTTCACCTTAGGTGAGCCTCGTGTTCAGCTGACATGAAGCCACGCCCAGCTGCCGTTCGGACCTCGAACCAGCTGTCATTTATGACTGTTAGGTTGTGTCAGAATTCCTTCCCTAACCCCTAAAATACTAAACAGTGTTGGAAAAAAGTGACCTGGATTTTAATGTAATTTGGACACAAATTGTTTACTGAAATGTGGGCTATGTTTGCCAATCTAGTGAGCATTGATGCACGCTGGTTTTTTTGCAGAGACTTCTGGGAAATTTCCAAGGTACTTAAAGTTAGAATTGTAGATTCGGACACCCCAATGAAATGGTGAACGCCCTATAAATAGTGCACTAAGTAGTAAGGGAACTCAGAAACCACCTTATTCTAAATGTCACACATCCATGTTCTGACAGTTTCAGGTATGTGACCTTTTCCTTGTCGTCTCACTTCTAGTTTTAGACAAAAACAACTTTTCGCCGCGAAACTCTGTTAAGTGTGCGGTTCACTCAGACAATCTCAGTCAAAAACTGTTGGGCTGAACCAAACACTCAAAGGCTAAATAAAGTTTAAATTCAAGAGCCAAAAAAGTAAAAGAAAGTTGGTTGTTTCTCTTCCTCAGCTTCTATCTGACCAGTATCTACGATCACTCCATATTTGAGGCCTTCAGCAAAGTGGTGCAGAAGCTCATCCCTCAGCTGCCGACATTGGAAAACCTGCTGAACATCTTTATCTCAGTATGTCTCATGGATTCGTGTCGATAGAAGGCCCTCGTCTGTCTCCTCATGTTTTTCTCGCCCTCTAGCACTCCGCCATCGAGAAGGCCTTCCTGTTCGACGTGGTTAGCAAGATCTACATCGCCACAGACAGCTCTCCTGTGGACATGCAGTCCTACGAGCTCTGCTGCGACATGATCGACGTGGTCATCGACGTTTCCTGCATTTATGGGTGAGAAAAATCTCAGCAAACACGTCGGAGAAGCTCTTCTGACCTTAAGTGTTTAGTGGCGACTTCCTTTCTTTCAGGCTGATGGAGGATGGCAGCGGCTGCGCCTACGACAAGGAGTCTCTGGCCATCATCAAGCTGAACAACACGACAGTGCTCTACCTGAAGGAAGTCACCAAGTTCCTGGCTCTGGTCTGCATCCTTAGAGAGGAGAGCTTCGAGAGGAAAGGTGGGTTTTCACCTGAGGCTCCACTAGATCCCAAAACCAACCGTGTGATTTCATGTCTGAACCAAAAACACGTCTGCAGATCCCAGCTAAAGATATTCCTCGTATACACAGGGGTCCCCAACCCCAAAGTCACTTGATACCGAGCTGCAGGTAAAAAATACTTACCAGATTTTCCACACTTTAGGGCACCAGATTATGCAGCGCACTGTCAATGAATAGTCCATTTTGAACTTATGTCAAATATAGGACACATCAAACTGTAAAGCTACGTTTACAACAAGCATTTGTGCATTTAGTGCATTCTTGGACACGTTCATAGACCATGGTGTTCCAATGGACGAGCAGGGAGGAGCTTCTTTTTCTACTGTTTACTTGCACATGTCCCCCACCTACAGTTTGAAGAGGCTTATTGCAAAAATTTACGCACTTTTATGGACATTTCAATAAAATTGGCCTCTTGAATGCACGTTGCAGAAGGCAGTGTTAGCTTAAGGTGCATTAAGCAAAACAAGAATCCAAAACAAGTCTTTCACTCAGACCTAACTGTATTCACAGTCATTTTAGAACTTGTTTGTAACATGCTACAAGTTAGCCAACTTAGAAGTGTTAGCCACGCTATTTGTAACTCCCAACCTTGTTTGCAACACGTAAAAAACAGATGGACACTGCTAAAAACAGATGGACACTGCTAAAAACAGATGGACACTGCTAAAACTGTGTTAACTTTGACTACGCCAACATCCAACTTTTATAATAATACATAAAAAACACAGTCTGACACAGCTACATGTTAGCTGTGTTAGCGTCCTTTGTAAGTGTCATCCTCTGTAAGATATATGTGCAGACATTTTCAAACTGCCTTTTTACACTAGATTTCATTTCCACCTTTAATAGATTTTCCCGTAACTTGTCCCTCAAAAGTGAATGGAAACTGGGGGGAAAAAAACAGACGCCAACTTCCGCCTCAGACCAGGCGGCCCCTGAAAACATTGACATTAAAAATGGTTTGTGGCCCAAAAACGGTTTGCGAACCACTTTGATCAGCTAATCTCGTTTTACCATAAACTGATGATAATAATTGTAATCTCACCTGGAATTTATCAAAATCTATTTAATAAAAATAAAAGATAAGAATAAATGTTTTTACGCTGATGACACCCAGTTTTTTTTGTTTAATCAAACCAGATTCCAGTTTGATGAAATCAGGCTCACTGATAAGACTTTTATCTTTGACCCCAAAAACCTTTTATATCCACTCACAAGTAATCGGATTAAAGGTCTCAAACTCCCATGAGAATATTCTGATCCCAGTCTTGAGGTTTTCCTGTTTGTCCAGTGTTTAAAAATGCAAAGCTTGAAGCAAAATCCTCAATTTCTAAATGTTTCGGGTTTTTTCAAGTTGTTTAAATCTTCTTTTAGTTTCTAGGAGCAAACTTTTTCCACAAACTGTATTTTATTTGTCCCTGCAGGTTTAATCGACTATAACTTCCACTGTTTCCGAAAAGCTATCCACGAGGTGTTTGAGGTGGGCAGCTCTTTTGAAGGTGCCGCCTGGAGACGCGCCAGTTCCTGTAGCAACCAGCCGGGCCTGAAGTACGCAACGCTAAACGGAAGTGCAGTTTGAGCCGTTGCAGATTTACACTTTCCACTTCAGCACCAAACTCCACTCAACGTTACTAGATATGGAGAACCGACTTGTGAAGATTCTCACAGACACTGGACAGATCTTACTGAAACTCTTCACATGAGTTTGACTTTGTTTAAATGTCTGATCAGCAGCTGACGATATTGATTTCTCTCACTTGCTGCAAAAAGTCCCATCTGTTTATCAGTTACAGTTAATTACTGCTGTTTTTCTCCTCACCTGTGAGGGGGTCATGTTTGGGCGTAAAACCCTTTATTTTTCTTTGTATGATAAAAAATGTATTTGAGTGCTGCTGCATTAATTAAAAAAATAGATTTATTGTTTGTAAAATCATACATCTGCTTCAGAAGCCACAAAAACACAATTTTATTGTTGTGTGTGTGATAGTTAGTCTATAATAAACAAGGTTTGATAGTGAGCTGTGTTATGTTTTACCAAGTCATTATGTGGTTTAGGGACGTCCATCCTGTAGGTGTTTTTTTTTTTAATCCAGATTTTATGTACTATATTTAAGAAAAGACTTGATAGGGATAAAAGTGCTAGATTAGCAAGAAAAGCTTTAGCTAAGCTAATTGTTTATGGCTAAATAATAGTGGAAAAAGTAGACTTTTTAAAATGCTAAAGCGCTTTTTCATTTGTCAAATATTCCTCATTTAACGAAGCATTGTAAAAACCACGTAGGGTAATACATCTTTTAACCAGCAGATGGCAGAACATTCACGTTTTAATTTCCCAGGTTGCAATGCGAGCAAATCAACTCAACTCAAATACTAAGCCAAGTCTTTATTAAAAGACTTTGTAAAAAGAAAAACAATAAATTATTTGTGATTGGACCGACATTTTTTTTAAACCCATGAAAGTTCGATTGATTGAACTCTTTAAAAATATCATCAGTAATTAATTAGAAAGTGACTTTATTTTGTTGAATATATTTTCTGTTTTTATTGACGTTTGTGAATTAAAATCTGCAAAGATAAATTTTCCACGTGACTTTTATATTGTTTATTCGTTTGATGAAGCTGCTGGGAGTCTCGTCCTGAAGCTCCGGAGGAACCTCTACTGAGGAGGTGGAGCAGAGGCACAAATGGGAGGCGTTCCGCGCGGCGGCGTGACTTCACTCACGGAGAGCGCAAAGTGATTGAAACGGATGACGAGCAGCAGCGCCGCCGGACCCTCATCTGCACCGACTCCCAGAGAGAACGGTGAGTCCATCAGAGACCTCCATTGTAGTGGAAGCAGGTGGGATTATCACCTCAGGCGCCAATGTTTCACCTGTGTGTTTGGAAAACAGCGCAGAGGCCAAACCACCAGGGACAGAGATCTCCTGAGGAAGGAAAGGTGAGATTTACAAGAAATCGAGGACACATTATTATCAGGAGTTGGGAAAGTTAGAGAAGATGTAATGAACAGAGAGACACCGATTGGTGATGAATCTCAGAGTTGAAGCAGTTTCTGAGGTCTAAAACTCTTCAGAAGAAGACACTCCACAGGCTGGAGTTATCCTCTCAGTAACCCTGAGAAGTTCTAGAGACCCGGAGGAGTGTGGGAGGAACTGAAGTCTGTTTAAAACCAAACCAACACAGGAAGTCCAGGAAGAACCTCATGTGTGGGGGTGTTCAGAGGGGGTGTAGACATGAGCAGATCGGAGATGTGGGGAACATTTCCAGAAGCTGGAGAGATTTGGAGGTGACCACTACAGAGGAGATGATTGTATTTGTAAATGGAGATCTGAGCATTTGGACATTTGATGTGCATTCAAGAAAGGCTACTGTTTACTAGTGCATGTTCGCAAGGGACTTGGTGCTTTTTCCTTTTAAGAAACTTTCACAACGCCCACATCAACGTATATTAAAGTGACCACTTCTGATGAAAGTCTATGTAAACATGCACATATGTGCGTTCTAGGCTTTCACATTCATTCACGCGTAGCTACGCAAGTTTCTATGACTGTTTTTCAGGCTCTACGTTCAAAACGTGAGCCATTGAACCCATGTTGAAAGTTAAACCAGACCAAACTTTAACCAAACAGGGGCTTGGATCTGGTTGTGATGAATGGATGGCGTCCCCTTTAATTTAATTGTTCATATATCGGAATAGAGCTGTGGGGAAAAAAAATCTGGATTCGGTAAAGATTCGCAAGATATATATGGCGTCACATCTCTGCCATTAATTGAAGGGCGTGTATTTGATAACTGAGTGAGCGTATCTTACAACTGCACTGCGCAGTCCTAACTGAGCAGGCGCAGAGCTCTCACCGCGCGCGCTCAGTTTTTTTCTTCGCTCGTTCAGTTTCAGGGGGTGTTTTTGTCACTCGGGGCGGTAACCTTTCTGGTTGATCTGATTGGCCGAAATTTCTGGTCAAATCCGTGAGGCAACGGGGCAGAGCTTTCGTTTTTTTTTTTAAATCTGCTTTAATAGAAAAAAAACGGCGGATGAAACGCCGGTCTGGCTGCTGGACCGGCGGCGTTCCAGCAGCTAACACCGCCGTTCCAGCAGCTAACACCGCCGTTCCA
>BSAI01000106.1:10001178-10043893 GCA_036245035.1 Adrianichthys oophorus
AAGCGTTATTCCTAACTGAAAAGAAGGGTCTAAGGCCAGGGATGCCAGTTTAGCTGAGTCTGTTTAGTTTATCAACATTATTTATATTTTAATGACTGACTTTATGTTCTTTGCATACATACTGGTGTGAAGCCCATTGAGACAGCTTTGATTGTTATTTTGAGAATAGAATAGAATATATAGAAATTTTCACCAAAGGTTTTTGCCGACTTTTGACTTGACAGCAGCTGAGATTTTACAACCCCCTCAGAGGCACTTCTCCACAAAAAAATAAATAAATAAAGCTCCAAAAGTCAAAGGGCAACATGGAGCTCATCAAGCTCCATTTAAACAAACATTTGGTCTCATAACATCAGACTTCTTGTACTCAATTGTATTTTCCCTCAGGAATAGGCTATTTGCTTCAATCCCTGGAACAAACCCTTATGCTGGGTTTAATACCACTTCTGACACCAGTGTTGTATCAGGTCATCAGAGGGAAATGTTCGGAGCTGCATGTTTGTTCTGGATAGCACAGGAAGTTAACTGATGCTGAGAGGTGAATTTTATTCATTTTTAATTGATAAAATTCGTCACAGACAATTCTGCTGGCTCAGCGATTGGTGGGACTTCCTAAAAGCTGCAACATTATGCTAATCAGTGTGTTTATCTGAAATGGGGCTTGCATGGACCATCTTTGTAGCTACAGATGAAAGATGAAAAGCGGCATGTTTGCCCCCCCTGCTGTGTGTTGTGTAACAGGAGTCACACAATACTAGGACCGTTCAGGGGCTCACAGTTAACATATCCATGTCAGGAAAGAAAGAAGACGTGTGGTTTTGTTGATCCTGACTGTTAGAAACTTGTTTTTTAACAGCAAAGCAAATGAAACCTGCTATAAAATGTTAACAAAAATGTATTTACGCTAGATTTCAAAACTCAACTGGGTGGAAAAATGGCCGGTCTCATTCCTGTACTAAACATTAAATTGGATTATGTTTCTCACAATTGTGGACTTGCAGTAACTTAATAAAACATCTTTCGAATCACCTGGGAAGGCTGTTTTCAAAGACCCTTTACATAATCTTATTTTTTATTTTCAAAGCGTTCCCAGTGGTCTTTTAATTATGATTATGCCGTTTTTAGCCAAAATGAAAAACCTGTGTTGTTTTCCAGTACGTAGTTTCTGCAGAACGGCAGGAATTCATTACAAACTCTCCTCTGAGTTGTGGGCGGGGCCGTTGGGGCAAAGCAAACCCGCCCCCTTTCCCCTCCCTGCTGCTGAGAGCTCTCTGTTCATACTGTCGCTCGCTTGTGGTCTGCCCAGCGTATCTTCTATGTCACAAATGTAATCTTTTTCAAACATTTTTTTCTCTCCTCCTGATTTACTTTATTTGAATAAGGAAATATTCAGAAATAGAATTTTAAGCTGAGTTTTCTTAATATATGCACTCCGTTGTCTGAAAAAGCTGCAAGAACCTGTCAAAAACACAATTTTAATCAGAAGTAGGTCTTTGGAGATCAATTAGTCTGGAGTGAATTCTTAGGTCAAAATAGTCGAAGCCTCAGTAGATTAATCAGATAAAAATTCTGCAATATGAACAAATATTAGTGTTTCAATGTCGAGCTAAAAAAAATTACCAAATCTTATATAAAGGTTGACATTTTTCCTCTTTGCAAGTTTCCAACACTGAAGCGATTGGCGGTTTAAAAACGGCTACAAGTTCCTGCAGCTCAGACTGTGGGAGAACAGTAGCCATAAAAGGACCTGAAGCGGCAGGAGCTTTGATGTTCACCTACATGCATGTTCAGCTTTGTTAGGCCGAACAGTGGGTCAGGGGCAAATATTAAGCAGAAGTTTGAATTGACGTATGGCAGAGCTCCCAGCTCCCTCAGGCCTGCTGGCTCTAAACCAGCGCGAGTGACGCTGCCGAAAAACGAGGGGCCGGAGATGGAGCCCAAACCTTAAGGAGCTGCTGGTGTGGTCTGCTCGTTCAGGTGAAGTTGTAGAAACTTGGTGATGCAGACTAGCTGAGGGGGAAAAATTGAATTTTTTTGTTATCAGAGTTAAAAAAAAAATTACAGTTTTTTTTTTAACAATTTCCCTTATTATTAGAAAAAATCTATCCTAGCCGTTTTGGGGGAAAATAAATAGATCTTCCTCTCAACCTCTTTAAAACACACTTAAGAATCTATTAAGGTCAGAGATTTGGACAAAAATGGATCCATGGGAGAGTTCAAGGAGAACGACGTTGCTGAGCAACAACAACACAAAGAACAATCTGGACTTACCCAAAAACCATTTGGACAAATATTCTGTTGCTGGATGAGACTGTTGCTGGAAGGTGGGCATCCTGTTTGGACTTAAACTAAAACTTTCAGAATAAGAGTCAGAAGAGTCTGAATGTTCTGTTCTCTACCAGATGATGAAAAACACAAGTTCTACAGCAGAAAAAGGATCCAAACAACTACATGTTTGAATAACAACTACAGGTTTAAATAGTGTAGCAGATGGGCTTCATTTCATAAGTTATAAATTGAGAATTTACAAGATTAAAGTTTTACATTACATAACAGTATGTTTTCTAAGAAAATATAAAAAACAAAAAAAAGATGTTTCACTATGAGAGTGCATTGCAAGTGATTTCTTTGGCATTGGTTTCAGGAGTAGTGACGTGTTTTAGTGAATCTACATTGTTTTATTATAAGTATAAAGACATTGAAAAGAATTTGCAGAACCCTGGACTTCTTCAGAAGATTCTTGGCCCACATGGAGTGGATTTTCCGTGGGCGAGCTGTTATACGCCGTCAGCAGTGTTGTTACAGAGGTCCAAATGCATTATGGAACATAGATTCCTATGATAAATCAAACCATAAATGGCTGCACTGAGTCGGCTCGTAATGTGAATGGAGACTGGATAATGTGGATGGAGGTTTACACAACAAACTATATTTTTGAAAAAGTACAGGTTTAAATTAAGACCTTATTCATGATTTTACAAGTTTTTTTTGTTAAATTACTACTTTTTTCTCATAAATTTGACTTTATTCTTGTAAAGTTACAAATTTTTTCCTCATAGTTTTACTACTTAATTCTTGTAAAATTTCGATAATTTTCTTTTTTCATGGTGTTCCTAAAACCCCCTCGTAAGAACCTACGTGTAAACTGTTATAAAGTGTTAATTTAGGAAAATCATTCGCAGGAAGTGCTTCATTCCCATCAATTTTTTTTCCTGCCAGAATCAGTTAAACCGGAACTGCTTCTGCAAGCCGGCTTTTAGTACAGTTCACTTACCTTAGTCCGGATCAATCGCAGCCAAGCTTGGGATCAACCATATTCTGGTATGGTAAACATGGACTGATGGGATTCTGCATTGTGACTTAAATGTCATTCTGGAAAACCTATTAACGTCTCAGAATCCCAACCACTGGATGTTGCCAAGGAGAAACGAGCAGATTTGAATTGCGGCGGGCAGACCGTGAGCCTTTTTTACGATGCTCTGATTCGCCAAATGATTTTGACGATTGAAATCACCCTAAAACATAAGCAGCAAAAAAATGTTTCTTGTTTTTCAAAATAAGATGGAAACAAAAATCCAAATAGACTTTTTCTGTGAAACTTGGAATAGCTGTAACTCCTCAAGCTTCAGCGTGGTGTTTCTGTTTTCGGTGTCAGTGGACTGGGATCCACTGGTCTCCAGTTTAAGAGCATGGAAGTTGTATCTGCTTTGAGCACAAATCCGTGCCAGTAGAGATGTTTTTGGTCTCCACTCATGTTTGAATGCTGCCGCGGACACTGAAAGAGGTTGCAGTGAGAGATTGCAGATGCGGGCGCTCAGGAAGACAAACAACAAGAAAAGAAAAACTCAAACTAAGAAGACTGTGTCCGGGAGGAACTCTATTGTTCTGTCGCAGCAGTCAGACAGACGAGAATAGAACCTCTGTGGAGAGAAGCTGTGATGGTTTGTAAAAACGCACAAGACAAAAACAGAAACAGGAGAATACGTTTCCTGTGAGCTTTTCCTGTGTTTCAGTGACCCAGTTGAATCCCTGCAAGAAGAAAGAGTTCAGTCATCTGCAGAAGAGATGAGTTCACCTCAGTTTTATCGGACTTTGCTGCTTTGTTGGTTTATTCAGGATCTAAATGTTGGACAAAGGAATGTTTGAAAACAAATCCTTACAAATGCAAACAGTGGGAGGAGCTTAAAGATGTCCTGGAGACTTTGGCGCAAGCTGCTGACTGTAGATGAAAACTAGACGTAGTGCGTGTGATGTCACCCATAGAAAACCCTAACCCTCATCCAATTTCAATAAAAAGAAGTCAATTCAGTCTCCATTTTCTCATGATACGGACACCACCACGTTGGAGCCAGACTACATCCGTAAGCAGTGGAAGGAGGGATGAGGGAGTCACTCAGTCCAGTTCTTATATACTGTCAATGTTCTTGTTGCATATTCTCGCTCTTCTATACCCGTCATCATGTCATGTGATGATGTGTTACAGCTGTGGCTATATTTAGTTCAGTTTATCTTTTTATTCTGTGTTATATTCCTTGTCTGAGTGAGACTTCTCTGTTTTTGTGGATCTTTGTGTGTCTGTCTCTTGTTTGTTCTTTTCAAGTGTGACTCCCGTTGGACCCAAGCTGATGGAGAGCGCTTTAAAAGCAGCTTGTGGACTTCCAGTCTGCGAGAAGGGAGCTGTGCTGCAACGTGTCTCCACTGCAGCTCGGCGCTCTGTGTTGCACTTTGTGTTTTTCTTTGTGTTGAGGTTCACTCTGTGTCTTTGTTGGTTGATTTTAAACTGAAGCTGTAGGGGTGAACTGCCATTCTCTTTAGGACACATTTCTCCTGTTGATGTTAGTCTAGGGAGGTTAGTTTTGTTTTGTTTATTGCTTTCCCTTTTCTGTCACTTGCAGGTAAGAAATCTGTCTTTAGATAGGTGGGGGCTTTTGTTATTTTGCTCCAGGGCCATTTATCGCATACAAACTTCTGCTTTCCCCCTTCCTGAAAATGGTGTCGTTGAGAGATTTCACCAGGTGTATAAGGGTGGCGTTCATTTGCCGTTCTTGAAAGCAAGCCGTGGTATCAGACTGTGACAGATGTCCTACGAGTTTATTGTTCCACACTTCATTCTAGCACTGAGGTCTCTCCTTGTGAGCTACTTCTCAGGATAAAAATGCGCTCTCGCTTGCATGTTCTGCTTCCTCCTGCTAGGGACAATGCTGGTCCAGGTTTGTCTGACTCAGTAGCTGCTAAACAGCATAAGATAACTGTTGAGAAACTTGCTCCACGCAGTACAGCTGCCTGCCAAACTGTCAGTTTGCAAATGCGCAGCCCACACAGGAAAAGACGATGATGTCTCTAAAGGAAATGAATTTGCTGATAAAACAGCTAAACAGGCAGCCCTAACTGAAATACAAGTTAACCACTTAAATCAACAAGACACTCAAACTATAGACAATGACATCTTAAAATTCATGCAACAACAATCCCCTATACAAGAACAACAACTATGGAAGAATAGAGGAGCACAGCTTAAAGACGGCATTTACATGTGACCAGAAAATAAACCAATCCTACCAAAGAACTTATATAAATGGGCAGCAATATTGAGTCATGGGAAAACCCATGTCTCAACAGGAGGGATGGCAGGAATGGTTAACCAAATCTATACAACGTATGGATTTAACAATTACTCGAAAAATTTTTGCCGAGCATGTCTTATATGTAAACATAACGCCCAAGGTAATTTAAGACCACAAAGAGGTCAGTTTCCTGCCTCACAATATCCATTCCAACATATACATATGGATTTCATAGAATTAAGCCAAAGTGAAGGGAAAAAGTTTTGCTTAGTAATAATAGACGCATTTTCTAAATGGGTAGAAATATTTCCTACAAAGCATCCAGATGCTCTAACAGTAGCTAAAGCTCTATGCAAAGACATTATTCCACGGTATGGAATACCAGAAAAAATATACAGTGACAACGGAACACACTTTGTAAATCAAATCATTACCAAAATAGGTCAAGCTTTCCAAATAGACCTAAAACGCCACTGCGCTTATCACCCCCAAAGTGCAGGATTGGTAGAAAGAATGAATGGAACTATAAAAAATAGACTAAGGAAATGCATGGAAGAAACAGGAAGAAACTGGACTCAATGTGTAGAGCTAGTCCAAATGTACATAAACATCACAAGTACTGAAGGGTTAACCCCCTATGAGACCCTATTTGGGAGACCCTATAGACTTCCTTACTTTAACAATAAATGGGAAACGGCTGAGGAACAAGACTTAGCTGACCACATGAGACGAATGATACAAAGACAAAGCGAGCGTCAGAATAACCAAGAAAGCATATCCTCTGTGTCTCCACAGGAGGGACCCCTAGTGGAACCAGGAGACTGGATCCTGATAAAATCAATTAAGAAGAAACACTGGCACTCCCCTAAGTGGGAAGGACCTTACCAAGTACTGCTTACAACGGGTACAGCTGCAAAAATAGCAGAACGAACTACCTGGATACACTTAAGTCACTGCAAGAAGATTATAAAACAGACCTAGATAGCTTTTCCCTGTGTAGACTAGGAGTTTTTCAACAGGCACTAACAAGGAAAGGCCAGCTACAAAGGGATTAATAACAATAGGTTATTCTTGTCTCAACCCTGGTGAAGATTGTCAACCCCTTGTGTCAGTGTATAGGAAAAACTCATCCTAAAAATGAGGATTCTCATACTCCTTGCAGTGGTCTCGCTACAGGTAATAAGTGCCATTTCGGTTCTCTGTCAGACCCACAGATGACCACCATTTCAACTCCCCACTTCTGAAGGGGACCTTCATACCTAACAACACTGCACCGGATGGAAAATTGACTAAGGCCCTGGAGGGCCTCCGCTCTCTCAACAACAAAATGAAGGATCATTCTGGAGTGGACACTTCTTTCTGGGATGGGCAATATCGTGATTTGGTTCTGTCTGCTATGATGTCATTGGCTCTCTTCGCAGCCCTCCCACCGCGCCAGGCGACCCAACGCAGGGCCCCACCCCTGAGAGCCCCACCACCCCAGACAAGCCGCCCACCACCACCCAGGAGTTCTGAGCATCCCCCCACCCCAGCCCCGGGTATGAGCCGGGGCCCCCCACGGGAGACCCGCTCCAAAGCTCCAGGCAGCTGCGGAGATCCAGAAGAGAGCACGATGGGGGTCAGCTACCCCCATCTAGAAAAGGGATGACCAAGAGAAGTGGGATAACATTTTACACAGATAGGAGGCGTGGTGCATAGGTTCCTACCTTTCGAGAGGGAGTGTTGGCGTTTGCAAGCCAACACATGTTCCAAAATTACAACAAAGATTCTCTGAACCATGAAGCAGCTTGCACAGGGGACTTTTCTGCTACAAGATGGGGGGAAGTGATATGATACTTTCCTGCAGAAAAACCTGTTTTAGATTCTTCTATTAGACTTTCTGCACGTGGAACCACTCGATGCGGTTCAGTCAAATACTCCTGCTGGATTTTCTGTTATCACAGGTAGGGGAAGGCGACTCCCCATGTTGACTGAAAAACTTTGTGACATAATCTTGATAATATGAACAGAAACAGTATTGGAAAAGTACATTGTGTTCAATAAAGACATGGTATTAAAATTACAATCCAATGTTACCTTGTTTTCCACACTTTTAAGTCGCTCCGAAGTATAAGTTCTAGTCGCACAACTTTGTATAAGTCGCATCTTTGTGAGAGATTTAACCAAACACGGGACCAAGAACAGACATTTGGCAAATCATATTAACGGAATAGAGAACAGACTGAATATGCACGCTTCACTACCGTAACACATTGATGTTCATTTAGCTTAATGAAACATAGGAGGAGTCTAGTGTATTAGCACAAAATATGAACAATTATTCCGATAACTGTTGTATAAAGAACATCCGAACAAGCCAAGTAAACTTTTTCCATCATTTGTAATAATTGTTGTATCTCTGTCACATCAGAACAAAGCCTGGCGTAACGCTGAGCAGTGCTTCTTTCATTTATTTTTTTTTGTATGATGTCCCTAAAAAAGCACGCTGTCCGTTTCCTAAGACTCCAAAACATAAAAATAGCTCAGCTGCTGTTCAGTCAAACTGCCTAAGGGTTTTTTTTCTAAAACAAAAAGAGGTGTTCAGACGAAAAATGATCAGAGAAGAGCTTCATCACTATCCCTCTTCTGTCTTCTCTCTGAAAGAAAGCTCAACTTAAGAGAGAATCTTTCATCTGTCCTCAGGAAGCATCATGAGTGAGCGCTTTGACTGCATCAACTGCAAGGAGTCCTTGAACGGAAAGCAGTACATCCAGGTGGAAAATAATCCGCACTGCATCACCTGCTATGAAGGGCTGCACGCCAACACCTGCCAGGAGTGTAAAGAAATTATTGGACACAACGTCAAGGTAATGTCACACCTGTTTGCTGCTGAAAAGTCAAAAGAGTTTTATTTATACAGTGGACGCTTTTATGTGCGTTCATTACTAGAACAATAACATCCTTATTGCAAATTTTACAGTAAAACTGCAGAAACCACATTCTGATTTGTTCCTTAGAGATTTTATCATCTGGTGGCACAATAACAACCTGGCATTTTTCAAAAAAACAAGATGATTTCAACCTTTAAAAAGCTGGTAGACTTCGGACGACTACAGCATCTCTAGGGGGCGCTCTACCTAGACAGTGACACCACATGACGAAATGAAATGACAAAAAAAATTGGAGAGGGGAAGGGTTAGAGAAGTTGAGCGTGCTTCATTTACAGCAACAGAAAGGGTTTACCAAATTTTCCGCACTTTAGGATGCACTTAAAAGCCTTAATTTGTATAAAAACCAACAGTGCACCTTATATGATGATTAGTTGGGATTCTGAGAGGAACACAGCGCTCTGTCAAAATGTTTGGTTGAGTGTTACTGTAAATATGTTAACTCTGTAAATATGCTAAAATGTTTCAAAATCGGATTGTTTTTTTATGTTAGTGTTGCTAACAGGGTTGGATTGAGAGTTAACGGAGTCACAGTAATGTTTGTTATAGCACCATCAGCTGTTTTTTTACGTGTTTCAGATAAGGGCTGAAAAGTGGTTTCCTCTTTAGTACTTTTAAGATGAATCATTCTAAATTCATTTAAAAAGTCATCATGTTTGAATAAAAAAAATCACTTCCTCCAGTGCTGTATCACATTTTAATACATAGTTTCATCTTTTTTAAAAAGTTGATGTAGTTCCTTGAAAGAAAATGGTTGATTTGCTGTTTAAATAGTGACTGATGTATATGATGTGATAAACGACAGCTGTTGTTTGCTTCAAATGACTCAAGCATTTGTCATCGTTGTTGTTTTTCCTGTTAGATTTAAATGAATCGCGTTGTTTCTTGGAACTTGTGGTCCTCAAACTTCACCAGAACTCCTCCATCCATCCATCCATAAAGTGCAGTTAAGCTGTGCAAACTTTTGATGCATCAAAAGAAGAAAACTTACATTAATCTAAATTGCTAACAGGAAGCTAAAAGAAAGCAAATCTTAAGTGTTTTGTCCGAAGGCGTCACTGCAGTTGCACTAAGGAAAAAAACATTTTTCGATGATGGGAGCGACTCCCCCGAGGTCACTCATGTCCCGTAAACTACAGACAGTAAATCAGATCTTGTTTTGGTTACAGACAAAAACAACAAAAGTGAAAAATAAAGAAACTGAAAATGATAAGAAAGCTGATGCCAGCAGAAAGATTTGCTATTTTTTTTCATCAATGAACGGATACGTTTCTTTCTTGGAAAAGTGGTTTAGCTATAACCAAGTGGGCACAGACGCAATATTTAGTTGTCAGACTTGCTGGAATAAAACTGCCACATGTTTGTGTTCATGTCAGGATTGTCGACTTGTTCCTACAAGTACCGGAGCACAGCCGAATCCGGTCCTTTTGTACAGTTTATGACGAAAAAGAAGTTGGGGAGTGTCATTCAGGTGTGTTTCTGTTTCAGTGTTTCTGATGGAATATTTTCACAGTCTGACTCACACGGGGCTTTAAGTATAGGTTGATCTCTAGCATGTAGTTTTTAAAGCGCAGTTTGGCATGTTAAACTGGTTTCTGTGGGTAAATCACTCATTTTTTTGAAATGTGTCAGTCGAATTCCTTTACTACTTTTTTCTTCAGCACTTGAAAGTCAGATGCTGATGTATTAAAAAATATACATAAATACAAAAAAATAAAATGTACAAGGTTCTGCTAGAAAAACTGGCTTTCTCTGCTAAATTAAAAAACTTAAACCGAGTCTGAATATAGGATTATTTGGGTGGATTTAGAACAGACATGGCCATTAGCTTGGAGAGGCTAGCTTAGCTAGCATACTAGCTCAGGGTGTCAGAAGAAAAATGCTAGCTCCTAACATGCTAATGTTTACCCAAGAAAACTTACAACCATTGAGTTAACTTTGCTAGTATTTGTCTGCTAATATGCAGACAACTTTAATTTATTTTCTGGTAGGTGCTAGCCAAAAGCTATTTAATGCTAACTTTGACGTTCTATGAAATTTAAGGTTTTTTCTCCTTAAAAATAAATAAATGATATATGTGTGTGTGTGTGTGTAAATTGTGTGACTTTTAGTCTCATTGAATGATTTCTCTATGCTGCAGGAGCTCACCTTCGAGAACAGGCATTACCACGAACACTGCTTTCGCTGCTTCAACTGCGATCGCTCCTTGGCCCACGAGTCTTTTACCAGCCAGAATGAGGTGCTGCTTTGCAGCGATTGCTACTGCAACGAGTTCTCCTCCAAGTGCGTGTCCTGCGACAAAACCATCATGCCAGGTAGAGATTCCATGAACCGCCTCATTGTCATTCCAGTCCTCGCAGGAGTGAAAGGCTGGCTGTGGCTTTGTGGCAGTGTGAGGGCGCGACAGCTCTTTATGGGGTTAAATGACGTTGAATACGAGGGCTTGTGGGTTGCAGCTCCTGCTTAAAAATCTTTGGCCATCTTTTAAAGGAACCAAACCAGGCCAACGTTTACAAGATTTGACATTCCATTTCATGGAAAAGACAAAACACAGCTACAGCTGCAGATAATGACAACAATGAAACAGACGAAAGCCGGTGCAGCCATGTGGGCAGCTTCCGGCCCGGCTTTCTCTCTGCCTGTCACAGTGTTGGAATGTGAGATAAGCTGAAGGAGCCAGATTACAGAAGAGTTCTGTGTATGCTCTCACAGGATCCAAGATCCTGGAGTTTGACGGCTCCTCCTGGCACGAGGACTGTTTCGTGTGCCACAGCTGCGAGAAGCCGATCGGAGGTGAATCCTTCGTCCCCAACAAGAACCAGTACTTCTGTGTGCCCTGTTATGAGGGCAGGTTCACGCCACGGTGCAGCCACTGCAACAAGGTGAGGTCAGCGTCTCTGTCACACACTGCAGACTAACTCCTGCCATGATCTGATACACTTGTTTGTAAAATCACTGAGTGTTTAGAAGAGCATACCAAGCCATCACGTCACCTCCTTTAAGTTGACGCAAAGCCTGAAGTATCAAATGTTGCAGTTTCTCAAATGACAACTAGAGGCTGGTTTCAAAAGCAACGGAAAAGTCTAACTTGATGCCAAAAACCATCTACATGTTTTTAAAAAATGATGTTCAATTGGCAGGTCTCAACAAAACTCCTCCCTTATTCCACCCCTTTCAGAACTTTTGTGTAGGTGGGCAGAGTAAACCGCTCAGTGTGCCCATCCCTCTTCAGGTTTAATTTTTAGTTTGTTTTTTTTTTTTACCTCAAACTGACATTAAAAATGATTCATCGCGTTAATACATATCTTCTGGGCCTATTTATATCTGGCAATTCGTTCTGGGACACGACTGTTACCGTAGCCAGGCCTCTCACCCATTTGTCCATAACTATCTGGACCTAAAGCTACGCTGGAGCTTCCTGTTCCAATGTTGAGTCAGGGGTAAAGTGTGTTTTATTTGTCCCACTGTCATCCATCTTTGTGAATCGAACTGTTTGAGAAAGTAACTGCTGTGACGGCGCTGAATCATTTCCCTCTGCAAACGAACATCGGCGCAGTTCGCCCGCTCATATGCCAGTGTGAATGGAATCAAGTGCGATCTGGTCTGCAGGCTCTGACCAAAGGAGGGGTGACCTACAAGGACGAGGTGTGGCACAGAGAGTGCTTCCTGTGCGCGGGCTGCAGTGCTCCGCTGGCCGGCGAGCCCTTCACGTCGCAAGGGGAGACGCTGTACTGCGTGAAGTGCTTCAGCAGCCTGTACGCCCAGAAGTGCGCCGGCTGCAATTCCGCCATCACAGGTGAGTCACTTCATTTTGGATTTTTGATGAAAACCGGTTCAGGCAGTCAGAAGTCACACCCGCCTCAAAGTAAACACTTCAGTGGATGACACAGGAAGCGATGTCGAGTTTCTAGAGGATTTAGTTAATGCGGAAGGAATTTCTTATTGAGAAACATTTTCACTGATGTTTTCACTTTTTATTTAGTCTTTACTAATTATAAACTTAAAATGTTCCAATTTCATCTGAATATTACACAGTCAGTATACTCCCTACAATGCATGTACATGGTCTATAGCATACTTACTGTACTTATGCTCAACTGTACTAAAAAAATATTCTTCAGGTGTACGACTTTTGTCATTTTTGTCAATCAAAGCAATTCAGTGCACTGTTATAAAACATGTCGTTTTGAAGGAGTTGTGGCGGGTACAACTATCGGACGATTGTGTGGGCGTGGCTACAGTCGGCAGTGGTAGAAGCTGGGTCAAACCAATGATGGTTGCAGGTGTATTTGCAACAGGTTCCATGAAAAATGTCACAGAACTTTGTCCAGATTGTTCTCTGTTGTCGTAGCGATCACCCAACATTTAAGCTTAGATTTCTCCTGAAGACCCACTCCGGTGAAAATGATGTTTTTGGTGTTTTTAACATGTTCTTGTGGCAATTTTATGATGAAGAAAAAAATAAGCTTTAAATTGCATTTCTGAGTATTTCTTTATTCAAATTGTTCTGATTCTGCAGAAACCATGTCCTAGAAAATGATTTTTTTGGGGGCTAAAAACATCACAATCACAATTAAAAGACCGCTGGGAACGATTTTAAAATAGATCTGTGACGATTTGGAGTGGGAGTTTAAAGGGAACCTGATGGAACTCCATAAGCCAGTTTCTTTAGCGCTTGGTGTGTTTTTCCATCAGATTTTCACACCTTCAGAGTTTGAAGTGATCAAGCACAAAGTCAGACTTTTTCAGACCTGCGTTTGGGTGCCATCTGTGTTCTGCAGGGTTTGGAGACGGGAAGTACATTTCCTTCGAGGACCGGCAGTGGCACCAGCCGTGCTTCAAGTGCTCGCGCTGCTCCGTGTCGCTGGTCGGCTCAGGCTTCTTTCCGTACCGGGACCAGATTCTGTGCACAGACTGCAACGACGACAACTGAGGAGCCCGAATCCGACGGAGATCTGAAGCGTTCGAACCTCATGCTGACACAGTGAAGGTCACTGATCCACTTTTGAAAAGCCTCCTCAGTGCATCTCTAAGCTGTTTCCAACTTCAGACTCACTGAAATATTCTTTATTTTCATATTTTGCACTAAGAATTAAAAGAATAACATAATATTTTTGTTTTTTTTTCCCTGTAATTTCCTTTTGTGTGCGCATACTTTATATAACAGAAAGATTAAGGACGTCTAATAATCCCAATAACTGTTAAACAGTAAAATAATCACATATTTTATAAATTCAACTACATTTTTCAACTTTTATGACACACAAATTGGTCTGTTTTTCAAACTATACCGTTCTGTTCACAGTTTCATCGCCCAGTGATCACTTGTTAGCTCTGAAAGAGCATCAACACTGATGTTTGGGGTAAAACTGTCGCATGTGTGTATATTTGATACTAATCTGTCAGAAATACCAGGTTGCATAACAAACAAAGTCTAGCTTGAATAAATTGTTATAAAAAACATATTTGTACCAAAAAAATGTTCATTGCAGCTTGTAGTTTTGTGGGAGATTTGATGGGAAATCATGTCAAAGGGTTTTTGGTTCTATAAGTCATATTTGCTGCTCTTATTTCACAAACGCAGGAGTTACAATCCCCCCCCCTAAAAAAAATGAAAATCCTTTTGTATTTTGGTTTAAAAAGTAAAGAGTTGCTGCATGGAATAAATATAAATAAAATAAATAAATATTGAATATAGAGAATTCAAGGGCTTAAGCTTTAAAACGTATATTTTTAGCCCAATTTTTAAAAAGTTTTGGTAGATTTTAGGTCTTTAAAGGGTCACTAAAACGTAGAACAGAAAATTGTTTTTATTTCCATACAAAACTAATGTTGATATTTTAAAATACGATTTTCCTTTTTTGGCTTTTTACTTCAATTTGTGGGGGGAAAAAATCCAGAAATTATTCTAAATTGTATAAAAGAACATAAGGAAAAGGTAATCAGCAAGTTTTCTGCCAGCTGCTTCCTGAGGATGTTCCAGCCGACTCACATGAAAATCTGCAGCTCAGAACCTCTGATCCGGGCTCACGGATCAGCTCTGTCCGCTGGAAATGTTTCGGATCAAGGAGTTCTGGCATAAACTGCAAATGGAGAAAGCAGCTCGGATGAAATCAGTAAATTGATGAAGATGTTGAGGGAAAAACCCAGAGTTTGTGTGTCGGGCCGGTTCTGTAAAATCTAATCCACTCCAGCTGAGAAGAAGGAAGGTCGTGATTGTTTGGACCTTTCCCACGACTCCTCCTCAGATATGCTTGACCTTGCTGTTGAGAAAGAAGTTCAGTCCCAGGAAGAGGAGGAGTGATGAAGATGAAGACTTGACGTGGTCAGACTGATGGAGGCAGGACAGAAGGAACAGCCCGGAGTACAACCGGCAGCCTCTGACGCATAGACGTGGCATCGGCGGTTCTTTGACCCAAAAGGTTTTTGGTAACTATAAAAATAATTTACAAAATAAGATTAGAAAACATAACAAAAATGAAGACGTCTATGTTTGGCGTCTTTCTCTTTTGGAGCAAAGCTTGTTGCCGTGGAAACCTTTGAGCCTGTGTGCTTTTGTGGGGGCTGTTTGTTCACACGATAAATTTGTCAGTTTTGCCAAACTGGTTTCTTGGCAGTTTTTAAGCTTTTATTTAATGTAAAAAAAAAAAGGAATGATTGGGCTCCTCCCCCTCATGCATACATGGCCCAGCCCCTAACATATACTACCCCCCGTTGGTCCCTTCCCCTCAAGGTTTGTCCTCCCCTGCTTGGCTCCTCCCCCTCATTGCTTTCTTCTATCCTCACTATGCCCCTCCTGCAAAACTCCTCCTCCTTTTACATGGCTCCTCCCACTTTGAAAGCCTTTTGCTGTTTTTACACAAGCTTTGCAAAAAATATTTAAACTTTTCTTTTTTTTACATTTGTAAAAATGTTGGAGGGCCAGACCTAGAATTTATTTTCCAAACTTTTTTTTCCCATAAAACTGAATTTTCTTTCACTCCTCATATTTTATATGTAATGTTGGTAATGTCGCCAAAGTTTCAGTTTGAATCAGTGCAGCTTCAGAGCAACTGTACCCTCTGGCGCCACCTGGAGGAACAACCGGTTAGTGTGTGGATGTAAACTGCAGTTTAAAAGAAAGACGCAGGTCGACGTTCCAGTCGGTTTATTGTTTTTTTCTGTAAAACAAGCAGTTTCATAAAATAATGTTTCGGGGTGATACCTGACAAAAAGTTTCTTACAAAGACAAAAAAAAAAGAAATCACAATAAATACAGTTTTAAACACTATACAAGGTGGCGCGTCGCTGCAGGAGCGAGAGGTTTCTGCGCCGTCTGATCAGAACCAGGACGAACGAAGCGTCCAGGGGGGGGGGATTGTTTCAACGACACACAAACGTTCAGGCTGAAACATTTCAAAGTTCATGGAGTTTGTGGGTCTTCAGGCTGAAAAATCCTGCAGGATCAAACAGAGAATCAGATTTCAAATATTTGGTTGGAAACATCTTTCCTGATAATTTGACGGAGAGTTAGCGAACTTACGGCTCTCGGTTTCTTGTTGACCTTCATGTCGAACCTGCGACGAACAAAGAAAAGCCCAGTTAGACACGGGAAAACTTTTGGGAGACGAGCTGCAACGAAACCAGGAGCGCATGACAAGAAGTAGCTGTACAGACACACCTGAGTCCGAGCAGAGGCGGGGACAGGAGCCAGGAGTAGTACTCAGGTAAAAGTAGCGTTTCTTTAATCAAGTAGAGGTAAAAATAAAAGTAGCTAGAGACCACCGCGACAAAAAAAGGATCAATTCTTGAACTTCTAAACATGAAAAAAAAAGATCAAATTAAAAGTGGAAGGAGAAAAATTTTAGCGTGACTCCTCGCTACAAGAAGACTGAAGCGGAGCGGCGGTAGTGAGAAGCGTTTCGTTTGGGTTCAGTGTTGAACGATGTCAAACTAACCAAATGATTCATGCATTTTCTAAACGCATTTTTGTCACTTTTGGGGTCATGGGGCTGCTGCAGCATTCACACTTAGGGACAATTTAAAGTGACCAATTAACCTTTGAAGTTTTTGGAGGTTGGGAGGAAACCGGAGTCACCGGAAAAAACCCACGCATGCACAGGGAGAACATGCAAGCTCCACACAGAAAGATCCCCCATCGGTGACACTGTTTCAAGTTCCCCAGCCGGGACTTGAACCGGGGCCCTTCTTGTTGTGAGGCAAGAGTGTGGCACCGTGCAGCCACTAACCAAATGAAACTTGGCCAAAATGACTTTAAGGAATCTGGTGTTTTCACATTTTTATCATTATATAAGAAAAAGATCTGAACTGTTTATATGCTCACTCCATCTATAAAGCAAATTTAAAAATAAGAAATGAATAAGAATATGAGAATAAGAAATCTACCACTTGGAGGATCTGTAGTTTCAGAAGTTTTTTCCCAGATTGTTTCATGAGGACATTAAACCCTGTTTGAACCAGTTCCACAGCGGCTGTGAAAACAGACTGAAGTGGATCGCCGACGCAGAGTCTTAAGAATCAACGACAATCTGACAGCTAGAAAATTTTCTGATTAAAGGCGAGATGTGTCCGCTCAGCTTCAGCTTTCGGTGGGGTGGGGCTTCAGTTCTGGTAGCTGGTCACCACCATCGACTGTGAGAACTGGACGTCATTCATACAAAGCGGCTGACAACCGGCTCCAACAAAACCAAGTCAATTCAGTCGACATGTTTTTGTGATTTGCGGATGCCGCCGTGTTGGAGCCAGAAATTGTCAGTAAGCAGCAACTGGTCCAAATCTGTCTGACTCCAGTTATCATATACAGTCAACGGTTACAAATCTACTCAAGTAATAGAAACATCGTGCGGAAAGAAAGACTACTCTTATGAGTACATTTTGTTCCAAAAATGACTCAAGCTCATGTGACTTGTTACTACCCAACTCCTGTGTGTGTTTATGTGTGTGTGCAGAGCTGTAATGAAGAGGACCAACAGGCAGGAAACCGGTGAGCCGACAGACAAGGAGCCGACATGCTTTCAGCACCAAGACAGGCGTTCACATGCAGAGTAGAACACGCCGCTTCAGGTCAGACAAGCAGGGGGAGGGGGTGGAGGGGCGGGAACAAAGGAGCAGGAAGTAAAATCTGGACTTACTCGAAGTCATAATCAAACATGGCAGAAGGGCTGAGGGAGCGGCGTTACGGGAAGGAAGAGAGCAGCAGCAGTTAGTTCAGACTCTACAGAACTACCAGAGGGAACTCTGCGGTTCTGACAGAACTTCAGAGTCCGCCTTCAATGTTCCTGGAGCCGCCAGAGCAAGACCTCTCTGAAAAGAACTCGTTAACAATCAGCATCAAGCTCGACAGGACGTTTGGGATCAGTGGAAAGATTCCAAACTGATCTTTTGTTTTAAATAAGTTAAGCAGAACTTCAAAAAAACAAAGCTGCAGAAGAGAAACAGACAGAAGAACAGAGAAAAAGAAACGTCAAGACTGAAAACAGAAAATGAAAAACAAATAGTTCAGAAGCATCAAGAAGAGGAGCGGCTTTCCGCAAAGAAACAGACATTAGCTGCAGGCGTCCGGATTCAGGAGATTTTCATCTGATTTCATGATCTTTCAGCTCCTACTGAATGAAACCAGAGGATGAAGATCCGACTAACTCCACTCGTTCAAGTGACTCATAAATTGGTTTCTGCTTCTAAAAGGCCTTCAGTTCTTCATCATCATCCTCAGAGAGCAGCTTCAGATGTCCGCGATCATGCCAACATTTTAGCAAGAAAACGTTTTCTAGTTGTTTTTGGTCAGAAGTTCAAACAAAATCTTTTAAATTTTGTTACATTATAGTGTTTTATAAAATGTAATCTTTTTATTTTCCATCTTAGTTTGGTGCGTTTAAAAGAAAGTTCTGCTGAAACTGCAGCAAGTGAACCCTGCAGTCACTGCGACCCGGCTTTAACCCCTCACCTCACCTGTGTCTGTTCTTGTTCTTCCTCTTCTTGTAGCTCCCGTGATGGCTGCCTGAGGAAGAGGAGGCAGCTTTCTGAGGCTTCAGGTCCTGCAGCGTGGAGTCCACGTCCTCTGTGTCTTCCTGGCTCGGCTCGTTCTCCTGGTTCTGAAGGTCTGGAGACGTGTCGCTCTCTGTGCCGCTGCCGGCCTCACCTGGGTAGACCGCCAGAGGAGTGAAAGTCAGTACTGGCGGTCTGAAGAGGCCCCAGCATCAGAAAAGTTGCCAAAATGGACTCACGTTTCTCGTTCATGTGATCTGGAATCCCGCCGAGCGCGCACACCGCCTGCCAATCATAAGAGAGCACTGAGGAGCAGCTCCACATCAGACGGCTGAAAGCGCCAGGCGCGGGAAGAACTCACTGCGACGGACGTGACGGAGGACTTGCTGAACAAGCGTTCCGCTTCCTTGAACTTCCGATTTCTCCGGTCAGTCTTACTGTTGGAGTTCCTGATAGATTGCAGAAGGAGAAAACAATCCGATCAGCAAACAGACGGAAGATCTGACCTCATCTGAGCCCGCCACGTTCACGCTGAAGGACACTCACTTCTGGTTGGTGAGGTATCGGTCCCATCCTCGGATGATGTTCCCGTACATCTGAGTGTCCTCCAGGTAGCTTCCCTCAAAGGCATAGATCTGCCGTTCCAGGTTCACCAGCGTCTCCTGTGTCGTCAAAACAGTTTTACTGCAGACGTTCTGATTTTTCCATCAAAGATCAGCGCTCATCAAATCACAAATACAACCTCTTTTATTTTTATTTATTTTCTGAGACTGTAAGGATTTGTCAAACTGCAAAGATTGACTCAACCCCACACCCCCTTCCCGTCACCCATTACTGAGATCTCTTTGTTTAAGCAGAGCAGGGAGCTTGTGGCCAGCTCAGTGGATTTTCTGTGGAACAAATAAGCTCTTTTTCAAACAGCTTTTTTTCATCTGCTCCTGGTTCACAGTGATTTGAATGAAGAAATACTACAAAATGCAATTTTAAACTTAATTGTCTTTGTATATGTCATCCATCATGAAAAGAATGCCAGAAAAGAATGTTAAAAACATGATTTTCATGGGTATGGGTCTTTAAATCCTGAATCTGATTGGCTTTTGTCAGTTCAATGCATCTGTCCTTGTATTTTCCTCTGAAAACTTGATTATTCATCGTATTGAATGTGCCAAATTTATTCTCAACCACAGAAATGGACACCAAAATTATTCTCTATTCATCTATTTTTTGGCTTTACAAAACCCTTCTAAAGGTGTGCCTGGTAAACAAATGCTTATTTTTTAGTGCCATGAGGTACACTTAGCATTTTTCTGTTTTTTCTCGGCTCCGGACCAAGTCTTCCATCCATCCACCAGTTACAATTCTCAATCCCATTTCTAACAGATATACTTAACTAAAAAAAATACATATGTCACTATAAATGCAGTTTCTATCAATTAAAGTGGACAGGCAGAAACAAAGGTAATTTTAATTTGTAAATTAGCAATTTAATATTTTAAAAAGATCATTTTCCTTTATTTATAGTGTTTCTAGGCGTATAAGTAGAGATTAAAAACAGTAAAAGTCGTAAGAAAACAAGAAAAATAAGCAATGAGACAAAAATTACTTCACTGTAACACTTGTAAGTTGTTTTTTCAGTAATAAATTAAGGTAACTCAACTCTGTCAACAACACCATTGAACAATAAAGAGATTAGAAACGTTAAGTATCGCGAGAACTCACCGTCTGTTCTTTGGGTTTGCTAACAATTTAGCGGTTTGTTGATTAATAAACGTAAAAAAAACCATAAGATTCAACCATGCAACGCAAAAGCACAAACTTTGAAAGTGTTTATCCTAAGTTAAAAAAAAAACGATTTCATCCATGGTCGATGCGAACTAAGGACAATTAACTATAATAGTTTTGTGGCCTGCTAGCTCAGCTAGCATACGCTAGCCCGCGGGTGTTAGCTTGGCGCATGCTCTCACAGGATTCAGGGGGAAAAAAACACATTCAACCCGCTGAAACAGAACCGCGGACTCACGGCGAGCTCCTGTTTCCTCTTCACCAGCTCCGCCAGCTCCCGTCGGGTGTCTGGGATTTGCGGCGGGGTCGCCTTCGCGTGCATCGACATGGTGGATCTGTCCGGAACCAACGGGAGGAGGCGCGCGCGCTTAGAAGAGACGTGTTGGTTCTAACTGAGATGCGACCGCAAGGTGGCGCGTAAATGTCACGAAGTGACTAGAGACAAACATTTTTCTACACTCTAAGGAAGTGACCCTTTCCCCACCTCGATTTATAATATTAGTTTGAGCATTAATGAACAAACTAATTCAAACAATGTAGCTAAACAATATAGCTATCTTTTCAGGTAAGCTAGCATTATTCATAAAGTTCTGTCAGTGAAATGAGCATTTTCAGAGCAAATAAAGTGCAGAATGCTACATTTAAGATGTTTGCAAACCAGCCTGATAACTTAGACACAAAGGGTTACTTCTGTTTTCAGATCAGTGTTTTCACTACAAGTTGGACAAAAGTTGAACATAAATCCGTGCTGCACCTGTTGGTGAACTGCTTCAGCGTGAAAACCTTCTTTAACTGAAGCAGTGTTTCTCCACCCTGTCGGTTGGACACTCTGAGAACCACAGCTGCCGGTCCAGAAGCAGCTGAGAGGACAGCTGCTGCACAGGACCATGGGAGGACAGCGGCCTCGCCTCAGATCCTGCAGATTCAACTGTCCACACGTCATCCTAGAACACTCCTCAACTCAAAAACCTATCCAAAAAGATGTTTTGAAAGTAATCTGATCATGGCAACGTAGTATTTACCACAGGAACATCTCACTTTAATCGACTGTTTCTGTGCAAATGACCTCTCAACACGTCCGGCTCTCAGCTGCTGCCATGGAAACCAAGGATGAGAGCTGAACTCAGGTGGAAAAACCCCCACGATCCAGCCCTGCAGCAGCAGCTGCAGCTATACTCAGACTCTGACCTCAGCTCTTCAAACATCCGCGCTCGCCTTTTTATACATATGTAGAACAGGAAGGGAATTTCATAAAAGGAGGAGTGGCAGAGTTTGGGGTTCAATCCTTTCCCTTTGAGATGGGTGCAGCAACAAGCCCGTCAACCCTGACCGCTGTGACCGGGCCTACTTCTATGACCAGCCTTTACTTACACAAAAATCAATCAATCAAAACTCAGAAAATCAAATTTCACATAAATAAATGTTTATCACGAAGAACCTGCCAGCAGATGTAAAACAAACAACAAAACAAAACAACAAAAACTCATATTTTTTTGGCAACGCTGAGAAACTTCTTCTTGAAACCCTAGTTCTTCTTTGCACTTTGCCACAAAATCTTCGTTTGTTTGTACAGGTTTGGCCTCAAATCTCCTTTTTCAAAAGATTCAGTCATGTACCATTGTTTTTCAAACTTTTTTAACCCTGAAAAGAATTGACAGATTTTTTCTTTTTATTAAGATGCTTTTTAAAACCTTTTGACGAAATCCACAAAGAAATTCTCAAAAATATTTCTTTAATGAGATAGTATAAATTATAATACGTTGGGTGATTTGTTTTTGCTCACAACAATCTTAGTTTAAGATAAAAATATTGACACGAGTGTTCAGGAAAGTTATTCTCACTGTAAAGTTTAGAAAACTAGCATAACTTTTTCCCGCCAAAAGTGTTTTTAAGATTTCATATAAGCAGCCATTTTGAAATGAGCAGGAAAAGCCCTTCTACTGCCCTTGGTGGAATGACGATGAACTACAGGGCAGAGAACACGAACCAAGTTATGTACAATGGGTTTTTGAAGAACTAAATCGTGTTTTTAACATGTTATTGTGGCATTTTTCTCTTGATGGAGAATATATGAAATAAATTAAGCTCATATTAACATGTCTGAGTTAACATTTATTAAAGTCTCTGTGAATCAGAAGACAATGAAAAAAATACTACTTGAAAAAGATTGTATTTTTGACACAAAATACACCAGGTGGGCCACGAGCTCCCTGCTCTGAGCTCCTAGCAATGGGGAAGGTAAAGGGGGCGGAGTTTCATTTCAGTTGTCCAAGCTGCTCATAAATGTATGGCTGGAAAACTCCAGTATTGCTCGCCATTTTTGTTACACCGAAACTGTTGGGTTGGGAGCTTGAGGGTTAGGGTAAGCTAGTGGGACAGCATGGAAACAGAGGGATAATGGGAAGTGAGGACAGGCTTACCTCGTAGTCTCGCACACAACTCAAAGGTGAATTTCTAATAAACTACTGCCGCTCCACAGAAACTATGTTCTAGAAAACGACACAAGTTTTTTTTTTTTATTTAGTCTAAAAATGGCACAATCATAATTAAAAGACCTCTGGGAATGTTTTGACTATAGATGAAAAGATGGTTGGAGTGAGTCTTTAAAGAAACTTTTGATCATGCTAATGAGACATGGGTCTCAGAAATGTGTATCTAAAATGTGATATGAATAGGAGTTTTATTTTAATCTGTTTTATGCCCATTGGAACAAACTGGAAAAGCCTCAAACCTTTAAACATTAATCAAATTAGCAAACTGAGGTCTTTCCCTGGTAAACTCTTCACAACTTTTTTTTAACCGCATTTTCAATTTATTAAATATTAGCCAACTTCTGATTTTATGTTCACAGGCTTAGAGGTGATAACACCATACAGGCATTTGATATAAATATTGCAAATGAAGTAGAGAATAAATGCACTAATCAAGCGTTGCAAAATTCCAGAGAATCTACAGGCACGGATCTGAGGGTGGATGCTTTCTGCTTTGTAGACATTTGAAATAAGGCTGCTGTTGCTATGGTGACCTTTGGCAGCCAAGTCTGGGCTTTGTGCATTTTTAATCTTATTGCTCACTTGTTTCATTTAAAACGGACTAAATGACTGATCTGACAGAGTTACGAACAAAATGCATGGAAGTGAATGGTCAGAGCTGAATACTTATCATTACTCTTTAAGACTTTCAACTCATTCAAATGAACAGAAACGGTTAAAAACTCACGACAGCCCATAAAATGAATCTGTAATTCATCTTTTTAAAAATCCCATGCCATGATGACATACCTGTGGAAGTAAGGAAGTGTCGAGGAGAGATGGCAGAGGAGCTTTTGACTGGGTTGTTCAACAGGATGCCTAAAGAATGGAGGAGAAGTGTGATGCTGCCCAGTTTAAGAATAAAGGACATGTGGAGAGTTGTGGCAACTCCAGACGAATAAAGGTGATGGGCCATACAATGAAGGTATGGAAAAGAGTTGAAGCTAGACTAAGAACAGAAGTGAACATTTGTGAGCAGCAATATGGTTTCATGCCAAGAAAGAGCTACTTAAGATTTAATTTCACTTTAATGTAATAAAAGTGTCTACACTATTAAGATAAATGGAACATGAATTAGCAAATAAAAAATGTAAATTTAGCAATTTTAGGACATGACCTAGCATGATTAGCGCTATTAAGCTAAACATCTAGCTAAACATTTCTGGTGCTTTAACGTTTGTTATTGAGCTTTTTTAAAACTCGGTTTTTACTTTATAGCTACACTTCCTAAAGCAAGACTTAAATTTGCAACTTTTTAGGTGGGACATTTTTTACATTTTCTTCACAGAAATGAAGCATTTAATTTCATTCAAATGTAGCCTTTGTTCAGCACATTCAACTTACTTTCAGACACGATGGAGTGTTTTTCAGCCAGTTTAGTTTTGCACATAATTGTTAAATATTTGCTCATGTTGAGCTAATAAGTAATTTAGCATTTATTTAACATAAGTTCTTTAAGCTTTAGCCTCTTTTTTAAAGATAATTTTGTCCATTTGATTTTTTAAAGCTAATTTAGCATTATTCAAATGACTCTGCGTTTTTAAACAGTGTGGTTTCTTATATTTTTTAGCAGGTCTGTCAACTTTGCGTAAAAGTTGCATTATTTAATTTAGATTTGCATGTTTTAGGGTGCATTTTAGTTGCAAATGAAAACTGCATTTGATCGGCTGTCCATGGAAGAGCCATTCTTCAGCACCTGCACGGTGTCTGCAGAGGCTGGGAGCTCACATTAAAAATAAATACCTGACATGTTTGCAGCCCTTAGGAAATTCCTATTTTTAGACCGAAGAAGCCTCAGTGTGCCTTTTAAATTGTCTTGTTTTACATGTGAACATGAATTTTTATTTGTTTACAACTTTGAAATCTTTATTTCAGTGGTTTATGGATTTACACCAAGGGGGGCGGCACAAACATGAACCTCCAATTACGGTTTCAGACTTTCACAATGGGTGTCGGAATAAAAATGGGTCCACTTTAAATTTCTGTCCTCTGGGGTGCTGGGAATCATCTGATGGATCAAACCATTCCGACCCTTTCATGTTTTTGGTTCATAAAGTTCAAACAACTGAGCAGAAACGGTCTCTCTGCGTCGGTTCTCGTGTTCTGCAGCAGTTGGTGTCATCCATGAGTTCCCGGCACGCGGGTTTCAGCACCGACCGATAACGTCAAAAGAGCAACATTAGAAAAAAAAAAAAAGAAAAAGAAAGAAAGGAAAAACAAAAAACTCAAACCGGAAGTGCACAATTTTCAACTTCAAAGTAAAATTACACAAACGGTTCAGTGTCAAAACAAAAAAAAAGAAAAAACAAAACCTATAAAACTCAAAAAACAAACAACTAAGTGCTTAATTAGCAGAATCTACAAATTATTTGTGGTACTGAAAAAAAATCGCTAATAAGATATCGCATTGGAAAAACTAAATAAATGTTTTTCTTTCTTTTCTTTTTTTTTTTTAATCAGCAATGCTACAAATTTAATAAATTTTAGTGTTTGTTTAACCTTTGATTTTTCTAACTTGTTTGCAAGATCCAGACATTAATACCTAGAAATAAACTGAGTAAGTAAATTTCTTTTTTGTTCTTTAGCAAATGTACATATTTTAATTGGTGCTGTCAATCAATGAAAAAAAATATTCAGATTAATCATGCTTTTAATCACAAGCTTTTATGATTTAAATTTTAAATGACAATAAATAGCTTTCGAGCAAAGCAAGGCCAGAGAGAAAATGTTTCCTTCATTTTTACTGTCTGAAATGTTTACATTTATTAAGTGTTAACTCAGAAGTTAAATTTGTGTGAAAACACATCAACAGTAAGATAGGCAGAACTGTAAAGACTTTTTTGTCTGCAGTATTACTCCAAGAAAACAAAGATGCTGATATACAGCCATAAGAAACAAACATTGTGTTTCTGCACTTTAAATGGTCCGGGGGAATACTCTATTCTGATTGGCTGCTGGGTGTTCCAGAAGAAATTCCGGTCACAATGTTCTATATGTGTAGGATTCTTCAAAACAAACTTCCCTTCATGATCTGAACAAAAACAAGCGGTAAGAGGGGAACTTTCTCTCTCAACTGAAGCTTTATTGAACTTATCGTGACGATCAGAACATACAGTATCTTACAAAAGTGAGTACACCCTTCACATTTTTGCAGATATTTCTTTATATCTTTTCATGGGAAAACACTGTGGAAATGACTCTGTGGCACAATGAAAAGTAGTCAGACATTGTGTATCTGCAAAAATGTGAAGGGTGTATTCACTTTTGTGAGATACTGTATCTCACATTCCTTTGCCACTGTAGTCAAGGTTTGCCGGCCCGGCAATGCATTGAGATGTTACCGTGATAATGGGCCGCATTACATATCAAATAATCTGCCTTTTGTGAAAACACGATCTAAACCTAAAAAAATTACAAGAATAATGTGCTAAAATCAATTTAATATTTATTTCTTTTGTAAGTGACTATAATAATAATAACAACAATAGTAATAATAATGATAATAATAATAATAACAGTAGTTTTATTTTGAAAACCGTAACGGAAGTCCCGTCATGTCATCCGTTAGCTTTTGTTTTTTTTCCGCTGGAGCTCTTCATTCCCACTCAGGACTGAGCAGTAAACAGGTCCACGCCCGCCGGACCGAGCCGAACCCGTGGTTCCGAAAGTTCACCGACCACATTCGTTTGGACTCGTTGAAACTAACGTCTTCGTTTTTTCCCTTTGTCTGATTTTCGGTCGCGTTCGGCTCTCGCGCGCCGGTTCTGGACGAGCCGCGCCGGAGTTCCCCTCCCGATCTGGAGCGACAGTGAGGAATGTTCCGGACTGCGGGCCGCCGGACCGGACACGATGGATTTTAAGGACCTGGACCGACATCTGGAGGAGAAACTGAGCTTGTCGGACAACAGTGAGTAGATCTCAGTTGTCAGATGAGCCACATCCTCATGCAGGTGGAGGTGCGATGCTCCTGTTGCTCAAGAGCACGTCGGGCAGGGATGCTGCAGAGCTTTGTCCTGCTTCTGCTTAGCAAAATCTCCCGACATGCAACGGTGCGTTCAGGTGTCAATTTGCTCAGATCGCAGAGATCTGCATTGACGGGATGTTTGAGGTCTGCAGGGATCCAGGGGTTTCTGGATGAAGGTCAAAGTGGTCACCTCCACGATGCATGGAGGAACCAAATCAACTGTGGATGGATGAGCAGATGGATGGATGGATGGATGGATGGAGGTCCGCTGCAGTCTCCAGACATGTTGAACATCACCCCAAAGCTGAACAGTAAACCTTAAGGAGGGTTTGAGTCCAGCTGTGGTTCTGCTCTCTTGTCTTGATTTGTGTTTCAATATCTGCGTGGTACCTTCAAAAGTGTGCGTTCTTACAGTTTCGTGCATTGTTTATCTGCAAGAAAAGGTAAACAACAAAAGGAAAACGTGCAAATAAGATCTAAAGATGGCAAAATGGGAGTAGCCAAACAAGCATTGCTGAACAATACCGAACTTACTACGTTTTCAGGAGACTTTTTTTGGTAGTATTTTTTTTTTAAACATTCAACTAAACGCCTCGAAGCAGCAACTAATTCCATAAAATATTAAAGTAAAACTTTTGTAAAATAAAGAACAATGCGTTAAGATGCTAAACTGTAAATTACATTTAAATCGTTGTGAATTCCTTTAAATTTGGGTGAAAATGAGCAAGTGTTTCAAAGCTTTGAAGCTCCGTTCATTCATTTCATCTAAAAAAAATGGAATTCTTCGATCTACTAACTTGATATTTTGTGGGAGCCACCTGCGTGCCCGGCACACATTTGCCCTTTTTTTGCCCACAGAAAGCCTGTTTCCACCCGTAAAGGCAAAAGGCAGATGCTGTCTTGAGGAATGGAATGGTGTTTTTCAGCATTTGATGGTCCCTGGAAGGTTTTGGTTGCTCTGTGGTCTTGATACGAGTGGGATCCTGGCTTCTGGAAAACGCTTCTGAGGATTACCTGCTGGGTTCATACACCATCCCTGCATACCAGGACTTGCTGCAGGCTGGAAAATGTCTTTGAGAGGTCTGGGGGGAATGGTGTTCATGGTTCTCATTTACCTTCGGAAACAACAAGCTTTTGACAGGTTTGTTTTTTAATTTGCGAACTCTGCCTTTGAAAAAACCACTGAGATTTTGGATATTTCTCAGTTATGGAGAACAAAATGGATAGTCTGAATTTGTAGCAAAAGCGTTGGAGTTGAAGACAGCGTTCTGCAGCTGGATCTTCCTAACTGTGACAGCAGAGATCATGAGTGTGTGTTTTCTAAACGGCAGAAGGAGCTCCAATTGTCCTGCAGCGGGATCAGCTGAAAAACAGCCCGTCGACCTGCATGTGACGTGTTCAGGAATGCTGCAGAGGCGATAGATAAACACAAGCATTCCTTCTATCCCTGCAAAGACATGCAGGAAGCTGTGATGCAGCTGCAGCTCGCCGTGCCCTAACGATCGCTTCCTGTCGAGCTTCCTGTGCTGTGGTCAAAACCCTCACCTGTCAAGGTGTCACCTGTCCTGTCCTCCACCTGCAGCGGGCTGCGTCTCAAGCCCCATCGGGCGCTCAAGCCTCTGACAGTTCGGCTTTTGTCTCTGTAGAAGTTCAGGTGGATGCTGTGACTGATAAAAGTGCCTGTGTGCTGATATCATCACGCTGACGGCTTCACCCTGCTGCCCTGCAGACAGCGCCGCCGCTCTGGTTCAATGCTCTTCTGTGGAGGCGATCATGGGACATGGGGCGTCTTCGTCCCCACGAGCCTCCTCTTCACGTTCCTGGAAATGGTCCTCCTACCGTAAACCCAGAAAAAGACTAACATAGCCCTGTGTGCACAACTGGGGATAAATAACCAACTTTAAAACCACACAATAGCTAATTTTACTAAAATAAACTCGTTTTAGCGACTTCTGAATGAGTGACAATAAACAGACACTCAACAAGCAAACAACAGCAGCTTAGAGTACCGTCATGTATCCCAAAATGACACCACGCGGCGATCTAAATGCAAGTTTTTCAGTGAATTTGGCAGGTAGCAGCGCGTCGGCATTTGTAATTGTATGTAATTGTGTTTGTAATTTAACACTGGAGCTTTAGCAACGTAAAGTGTTGCATATCAGCTCAAAACCAAAATGCAAAGATACTTTTCTTTGCATCAGAAACCCACGTTTGAGTCAGAGAAATGGATGAAGTGAGAGTAATATAGCTGCAGATGGTCTGAAGATGCTCAAACACCTCTAAGGCCATAAAAGACCCTGTTGCCAGGTAGAATACAGAATTCTGAAGCTGATTGATGACATCAGCTCTGTGCTCCTAAACATTCCGCACTTGAACTGAACTGGACCAAATGAGTGTGACGTCACTCATAGAAAACAATTCTATGGCAACAACTCTCGCCAATCAGGAGTGAGCTTGTTGGAATACCACACCCCTACTACTGAAAGTGAACTCGAGGAATCTGTCAATCAAATGTTCTCAATAGAAGTCTATGGGATTTTGGCTTCTTGGAGATAGCAGGTACTTCCTATTTAGAACAGGAGGATGACTCAGTTCAATTTTCGTATACAGTCAATGATTGACACCCGCTATAAACCACAAAAACATTGAATTCTTCTGTTGTCACCATTTTTAATGCTTTTAACATAGGAGTCAATGGAGAGATGCTTGTTTTTGCAACCACACTCTAGTGGTCATTTAAGGAACTGCTCTGTGTTGTACTTTTTTTTTTTTTGTCAAATTCTGGACTGGAAAGTGAGGGCTTGTTTTAATTTAGAAATGGTGACAAGTCTTTTTCAAACTTCCATAGGGATTTTGTTGAAAGCAAAAAAACATTTTTTTTTGTCAATTCTGGTTCCTCTTAGCTCTCACCAACCACCTCCTCTTTCTAGACCTCCCTCTTCTCAGCATGTCCAGACCATCTCAATCTGCAAAACATCTTCAAAATTTCAGTTTTACTACATAGAAATGGATCTTGTAGTAAAATATTTAGGGATTTTGGGACTTAGACATCTTTGTCCGATCATGAAGGACTTCTGAAAGCTGCCTGGCTGACAGAAAGAGGCTGGCCTTCCTGTAGACAAGAGCGGCGACGCCTCGTTCAGGCCGGACGCGCACCCCGTGGGTGGGGTCGGCTGCAGAGGCTCAGGATCCTCTCGTCTCCTTTCCTCCCCTGCCATTGTTCCGCACGGCACTGCGACCGCATGCCGAGAAAGCCTTGGAGTTTGGAACGCAGTGGAAACGCTCCTTCCTGCTGCAGCGGATGAAGGATGCCGCTTCCTGAATGCTGACGCACAGATTAGTCCTGTTTCCCTTCATGTAGGATTGGAGTGCATGAATGGCTCATTGATGCTAATAATCCTGTTGCAGCCTGATCCTGTTAGAGAACGGTGTAATGCAGAGTTTAAGCCATATTGTACCAAAAAAAAGGAGACACGTTCACCCAAATATTCTGCGACGTGTATAAAAAAAAGACCAAATGTTGCTAAGCAACATCAAATAAACAATTGTCTGTGTTTGAGAGCAGATCTTTAGATTTCTGACCAACTCTGTTGTTGTTAATCAGGAGCAGACGAAAAAATACAGTTTGAAAAACTTAGAAAATACGCGGGGAGGCCACAAGCTCTCTGCTCTGCTCCCTTCTGATGCATCCACTTGCAGACAAATAGATCCATGTACGTCTTTGTTTTCCTCGTCTGAGCTGATCATAACTGTACAGCTGGATAGCTTCCATATTGCTTACCATTTCTGGATCAAAATTAAGCATTTCATGGTTTACTGCATCTGCTCAGTCGTGTCTCGTTGTTATTGCATTCCAAGATGGCATTGCTCTTTATGTATCTTGGACAATGGTAAAAGGCCTGCGTGCTATCTCTAGCAATATATACCTCATTGTGGTCAACGAATTAAGTTTGTCAACGGTTGCTCCGCCGCCGGGGCGTCAAGGTGTTGAGCAGTAAATTTGACGCGCGTCAAAAAGATGCGGCTGACTTGAATTTGACACCACGGCTGCGTCCAGTGTGAATACAACTTAAAAACTCTAAATTAATACTAAAATCTTTTACGCAACTTTGGTAATGGCTAGCATAGCAATGCTAAACGGGATTTGCTGCTCAATGCTACGTATACTAATAAGGGTTACAAAGTAAAACAAAAGAAAGTTGTTTTTTTTAAGAAAAAAATGCTATATATGATACTGTTAAAAAATAGTTTTAAGCAACTTTACCAAAAGTAAGCAATGCTAAAAATGTTAAGTTACAAGATAACCATGTCAATTTAGCATGCTAACAATGCCAAACCTCAAAACTAAAATAACAAAATTCATAAGTTTTTAATACTAAAAAGGCAAAGTAGGCCAGAGATGTCAAAAATGTTATTGTAAAAATATAAATGACTTATTAAGATCAAAATAACATCTTATAGTTAATGAGTGTTTAAAATGATTTACCAATACAACCAGGAGGTCTTTTGGAAGTCTGAGTTAGTCTCCAGATGAGAAAAGAAACATTTAAGATTCAAAGATAACGTTTTTTTTTAAAAGGGTTTATTTACTGTACATGATTTTTTTTAAGGCCAACAGTTTTCTAGCACAGAGATGGCTCTGTGAGCTGAATGTTGGTTTTTATGTCTGCTTAACTATTTGCTTTCTGCTATATATAATTCTCAGGCGTTGAATTATTGTTTGTTTCAAGATATTTTCAGATTATGACCTAATGTTTAATAACAATAAGCTTCTTACATGCATTTCCTGTCACATATACTCATTTTAGTGTTTGTTGTTTGGAAGCCTTTCTTGCGTAGCTGGTGCTCATAGTAATATCAGTGGTTTAAAGTTGCCATCAACAGCTTTTTTGGTTTGTAAACAAATCGCTGCTGCTGACCGGGCTTGGACCGGACAACGGGATCGCCGGCTCTATCGGCTCAGCTCAGGTTAAATTTAGTTTGTCCCCAGAGCTTGGCAGCGGTCAGCTGCGCAGAGGTATGCTCCACTTTAGAGGCCAAAACAGGCCTCGGCTATGAAGTTTAGCCTGATGTTTCCAGGAGATGTTTGTGCTGTTTTTCCCAGTAGTTCTCTTCCAGACTGAGGGAAAAATGCAGGTGTAAACAGAAATAAGTTTGTAAAAGGTCTTAGGAGTTTTCAGACTGTTGTGTTCCTGATAAAACCACTGAGGAGATGCCAAACTTCAAGAAAATTTCCAATGAACCACAACTTTGGTAGGCTGAAGCGCAGCGGAGACACATTTTATTGTGTCTGACATCGGTTTTACTCCATCTGGTCCAGGATGGCATCACGCCTGCACAGAAGAGGAACTGATTCATTCAGACCTCCAGAAGGTGTTCCTGGATGAACTTTGACCTCCAGAGCTGTGCTGAAGTAATCGTTCCTATGTTCCATCGTCTCCATGGTGATTCATAAACAGAGGCTGAGGTGAAGTTGTGCTGTCGTTTAATCACAGACAGATGTGAGTGAGTGCATGCGGCGATGAAATGAGTCATGCCGGTCTTCAGTGGGACAGACCTGAAGAAAAACCAAGGACGATCCAGTCATGGCGGACAGGAAGTGGAACAGAGCTTTGACCTTTGGTTTCAGAGGAACCTTGAGACCCAGAAAAAAAAAACAGAGTGATGTGCAGCTCATGTTTGATAGATGAAGCTCTCTGTGACTCTGTAACCTACTTTCTTTGAACTTGAAAGCATCTGCAGATCCCTGCGGGCTGCAGGGGAGGAGCATCCTGCCTCCTGCTGCCTCCTCCAAAGACGCATCTCAATGACCTCTTTTATTTAGACGATAAATGTCTTTTTCGTCGGGTCTCCTCATCGGGTTGAACTTTCACAGATCTTTTTTGGGCTCCTGAATCCTGGAGGAGGAAGCAGGCTGGGGAACACATCCATCCCCCTCCAGGACAGTCTTAACCCTGACTCTTGCTCCCGATGTTTCCGGATGTTTCTTGTGTTCCTGCAGCAGGAAGAGGCGTAGTGACGCAGTCAGCTGCTCTCCCCGTGCACGTAAACACACTCCCTCTGTGCACAGCAGAGAACATCTGATCCAGAACCTCCACTCGAGGAGCCACAGTTGTTGCAGAAACAAATGCAGGGGAAAAAAGCATGCCAGGGATTCCTGAGACCAGCCCAACCCTGGTTCAACACGCAGACACAGCTTCAAACCAGCTTCATCACAGAAGCAGAACTTTTAGTTTTTGGGACTTTTTCCTCACAGAAGGTCACAGAGCTTCAGTTTATTCTAGTTTTTGCTTGTTTTTTCTATCAACAGGTGCTCTTGTTTGAAGACTTTTTTGTAATGTTATTAAATTTTAAATATTTCCTTAACTGTTTCCCTTTTTAAGTTCCATTGAAATGTATGGAAAAATTCCAAAATCCCTGAGAAATATCTAAAAAAGTCAACTCACAACACTGTTTTAATAACATAACACGATTAGCAATAGCAATACGTTTTTTTAGCAATAAATGTAACTATTTAGCATTTATTTAGCCTTTTTTCGCTTTTAGCTTTTAGCTAATCAGTGTTAGCTAAAAAAATTGTTTTTTTCTAACAATTTTTTTTTGTTTCTTCAGGAGTTCATATGATAAACTACTCGCTGGCTTTTATTTAGCTTTTTAGCTCCTAATTCGGTGGTGATTCAGTATTTGGAATTTTAACTTTGAATTAGCAACAATTTACCTGTTTTTATGTTTAGCATAGAGTTACAATGTTTCAAAAAGTGACTTATTTAGCATGTTTACTTTTTTGGCATCGAAGCTTAGCTTTCATATGCTTTTTGTTTTTTTTTACATTATTAGCTAGTTGTAGCATATTATCTTATGCTCAAATACAGAATTTCTCAGTTTTTACATTTAAACAGTTTTGAATCAAGACTTAATGTTTCAGGTTTTGCCTAAAATTATTTCTCCCTTTACTCTAATAAAGTCAAACTTTTCTGAATAAGATCAAATGTGTTTTATTGCAAGATGATATCTAAATATTAGTTTTAACCGTTTGTTTAGACATACATTTCCACAGGCTGCAGAAGCGACAATCTGCACCTTGAAAGCTCCTAAATTAGAACTTGGAGAACGTTTGTGAACCCAGATTTTATGTTTCTCTGAGATCTGCTTGAAGATCTGCAGATGCAGATCTTAATCCTAGTGGAAGCTTCCACAAATCCAGAAATCTCTGATGCTTTTCAGCAAATAAACAGAAGGGTGAAGCAGAGGAGAACCCCTCAGAGTCGGAGTCGTCTGTCGGTGAAGTTGGGTCGTCTTCGTTGCACGCGTGTGGTGCAGTCAGCCCCTTTTATGGCCCACATTCTCTTCATGCTGCTGCAGCTATTAATACACGGCGGCTTGAGGGCCGGCGAGGCAGTTTGTATACAATGTGGCGTGTTTCACTTCTTCCAGTTTCTCAGTTTCCTTCAGACTTTGGTTTATTTTTTTCTCTGAATTATTTGTCAGGTTTTAGGCAATGAAGCCCATCAAATATTTGAGGCATTTTTGCAAATAATACTCAAAGCTGGGTCTATCATCAGCAGATTACATCTTTGTTCAGGGTCTAAATCCCTCTGTCAGACACCCCCCACCATCATCATGTGAGGTTAGCTACCCCACCCTCTTTGCTGTCAGAGTAATGACAGATGCAGTAACTCCACCCGCAGCGCTCTCACTTCCTCAGCATCGCCTTCAGATGATTGTAAATTTCAGCTGCTGACTCAGCGTCTCACTGCACTCCAGCCTGGTCCTCTTCCAGCATGGAGTCTGAGCGGTTCTGGACTCTTGCAGGGATTTTACATCACCCTCCCATCACTCCTGCTGGGTTTGGGCTGTGTAAGGGCTGGAGCTGGGCCTGGTGCTAAACTGTGATTTATGTGGGTCAGTGAGTGTTAAGATGGCCCGCGGACTCCGTCGCGCTCCACCTGCCGGGTGTTGGTCGACCTCCAACCAATCTGCCATCCCTTCTTTTCTCTTCCCATCATCTGTTATAAAACAGACTGCTGCTCTGCTCCTCTACTCCGCCGCCTCCACGTCGTTGTAGGAGCACAAAGCATCCCTTCTCCCCTGTCTGGTCCTCGCAGCGTGCGGCAGCTCTGATTGGTCAGTCATCGAACAGAGGGTGTTGCCAAGTGATGACATGAAGTTGATCTCGGTCTCCACGACTACATTCCCACTTTAATTGCAACAACAGCAACAACCACTGAAGTCTGTTATGATTTCAGATGCTAAAAGGCAGTCGTCCATAACAACAATATTGTTTTTTTCCACATTGCCATGGCAACTACAAGGTGACCTTTTCTAAAATCATCTGTTCAAGATGTTTACGGTTTTCTGGGTGGCCGTGGATCTTTGAAAAGTTAAAATGTTTCAAATTGGATCAAAAAAGACCATAATAAGCATTAAATTGTCTTAAACTCTGGTGAATGTGTTATGACTTCCTGTTACAAAAAAAAAGCAACATTTCAGAATGTGATGTATCATAAGATTGTGAAATGGTCATAAATCATTTTTCTTAAATCACCATGCTTTTCTGAAGTCTTTCAGAGTAAACTATAACTATATATATGATCATATATTACCTTTGGAACACAAAAAACGAATCATCTATGAAATATGAGTTATTTTTGTGATTTTTTTTTTCTATCCCTGAGGCTCCGCCTTTTGCTGTTTGAGGGTGCCGCCCATTTCATGAAGTCATCTTAGAGTCAGCCTCGGCAGCGTGTCTGCGTTTCTCCCTCAAAAACAAACATCCACATTTGTGCAAAGATGGATGTGCAGATTGTGTATCTGCCTTTAGTAGCCCGGACTTTTATTCCAAAAATGTGGCAGCCGGCCCGGCGTTTATTAAAGACAGGCATCTGTCCCGTCACAGACAGAATGGTGATGGCTAATCACTTAATTTTGCGGTGAAATTCAGTCACAAATGCAGACAAAATCAGATGAACATTTCAGGATTTTGAAATGATGAGAACATTGTATTCTGTTCTGACCAACACCAACACTGTAGCTCCTCCTCCATCCTTTTATGAAATATCAAACTAGACAAAAAAATAGCAATTATTTCAAATAATTCCACATTGGTGTTATCCAAATTTGGAAGCAAGTCATTTTCAATAGATGAGGTAGAAAAACTCGAGGATTTTAGTAAATCTAGACTGAATCGCGACTTAAACGTCTACATTTGAAGGAAATAAAACTTGGACTTAACAGAAGAACTGAAAACCAGAAGAACAGCTGTGAATGACTGAAACTACAACCTACTGTGACTAAGAAACACACAAACCCAGAAAGAGAACATGACCTAAAACAAAGCACAACTCGGCTAAAATGACTGCAGTACACTGATTCAACTAAACTGAAGAAGCATCAGTCCTCACAAAAACTCAAACCTTACGGAGGTCAGAGAACTGGAGAAAGTCATGTCTTGTGGGCATGAGCGTGAGCGTCACCTGCTGGTTCATGTTGACATCATGCAGGCTGTAAATGCGTTTTTCTTTTTTTCTTTTTCGTGCAGCTCTGCCCCTACAGTTGGACTCTCAGCTCTTCCAGAACGGAGACAAGTCTTCAGGGAAAGACCACCCGACGTCCGACGACTCTGCGGTCTCGGACCTCTCTCCCAAAACAGACTCCGCCCCCACAAAGACAGATGCCTCCTCCAGGACTGAAGCCAGGCCCTCCACCCCTGGCTCCAGCAGCAGTCCCCAGCCCAAGAAGGGTAAGCAACCGCCATGCTTAGTGTCAAAATAAAAGCCCCATTGAGTTCAACAAGAGTCAAAGGGTTGTTTGATTTGAAAAGGGTTGGGAAGTAGAAGGTTTGTCTGAAGTTTAGGACCTGCCTTGGTGTGACATCTTGGTGGTCGCAATGACAGCAGAGTGCTAATACTTTACACTAACGCAAATGGGAACGAGGATTTGTGACAGTTTTCCTGAAGTTTGGTGAAATCTCAACATTCTGTTCCCGAATTTGGGGCAAACAAAAAATAAAATATAATAATAAATATAATAATAAAAAATATAATAAAAAACTAAGTCTCACAATTCCTCAAATGATCATTGGAAGTTTCTGAAAGGAGCAATTTCCCACTGAATTCAGAGATAAGATTTTTAGCACGGAGCTTCTTTGTTTTAATTGGTGGGTGGGTGGACATTAATTACCCATACATGCAGTATGGGTAAAGTGGGCGGAGTTAATGCCAATCAAAATGCTCCACCCACTGTACGCCGCGCTTTGCTATAAAAGAAGACAAAGAAACTGCCAAAATCCATGAAATACAATGAGATGTATTTTTTCTGAAGTTTTTTCATCCGATTAAAAGGTTTTAAAAAACAAAAACTTTAAATGAAATTCTAAAATCTGAAAGAATAAAAAACAAGAATAGATACTTACTAAACAAAAAATACATTTTTAACCACTAAAACTTCTGAAATTGGTCACAAAAAATGTCCAAAATGAAAAACATACAAAACTGAAAATTGCTAAATAATTACAAAAGGTTATATTACGTTACTAAAGTCTAAATTAGCTAAATAAATGTGAGTAATTAGCTTTAGGAAAGTCCAACAACTGTTGACCTTTAAACACGTTTGCTGGTTGTCACATAACTCAGTGAAAGTCATTCTATAAAATTTCCTAGGCAATGCTTTTAGCCCCGGTATTACTGTTGCCGTGGTAACCTTGAAACGTTTAAGCCAGTTTGGACTTTTTTTCAAATTGGTTTAATGAAAATTATATTCAATAAATTCATGGTATTATGGATTTTACAGACAGAGAGTGTGTTTGAAAGGTTTTCATGGTAACAGCGATAGATGAAAGGGAAGGTTTTCACCTTTAAATTGTATTTATAGTGGATTAACCTGAGGGAATGATGGTCTGGAGGTCTGTTAGTCCTCCAGGTGGGCTTAGAATGTTTCTAAAGAACTCTGATCGCCCCTTTTGATCCTCTGGATCCTCCTCCAGACATGAAGAACTGATGGAGCTCATGAAGCCACAGCATCACTCATCAAAGTTCTGGCTCTTCTTTGGATCATTTGCTTGACAGCTGCAGATGTGGAGCTGGAGACAGCGCCTCCTTCTGTAGCTCCTGATGGGAGAGTAGATGCATTCTCTGCCTCCACCTTTCAGACGTTCTTGCGTCATCGTCACTCGCTGATGACCGCAGATGGTTGAGAGGCGTGCAGAGAGCGGGGAAGGAACCTCCATACAGATTTATCTCCTGTTCTCCTGGTGTCTACATGTCCTCTGTGTGGGACGATCTCTGCTAGGCTTGGAAAGAGGGGAAAATGTGGTTGCCGTAGAAACGGTGCTGAGGAGAGATGCATGGCGCTCTGTGATCAACTCTGGAGGTTGAGAAGAAACACACGATGGAAAAAGAATCGGCCTCTTAGAGGAAATGTTCGCTTCCTGTTTAAGTACAAATTGAATTTCAGATGTTAATGGTATTTTATTATTTTTTAAAGAGTAAAAGTGCTACAAAATTCAGGATTAGTGAAATTCAAAGCTGATGAGGGGGCATGTACCCTCAAAGAGAACACGATGGCGACTTTTTGTCCACAAGTCGTCATATTTTTGCTGCTTCATCTTGACATTGAAGGTTAAAAAATAATGTAAGCAAAAATATAGATGTTCATTATGTTACAGATGTTAACCTCCGGAACTTTCTGAGGCGTCAAATGTTCGCGGTCAAAACCTTAACCAATCATGTAACTGTATTCCGTCGTTGTTTGCAGAGTCAATGAGCTCGGAGCAGCGACAGAAACTCGCCAAGGAGCGCCGGGAAGAACGAGCCCGATATATCGGTAAGAACAACGACTACGCCAAACATTTGATGCATGACTGACCTAATAAGGTGATCCTTTCTTAGCCCTGCCCCCCTCTCTTAGCTGTGGAGTGATTTGACCACTAATGTGTCTTATGTGTTTTTCTTTGCACGGCTCTCAGAACAGCAAACTGAGCTGCAAGGTAAGGCGCTCCACTGAAACCTCCATCAGCCTCCATCTGCTGTCATGTCCGTCCGAAACCCCTCCCCCTTCTATTTGTTTTTCTTTGCTTTATTCATCGTGAAACTTGAACGTCTGCAGTTTCATCTTTAATTTCTGCCATCAGATTAGCATCCGTGTGCTAGGAAGCAGAATTGCACACACACACATTTTACATTGATGCAAAGAGCTCTATTAGAGGTTTGTGAAACCACCTGAAGTCTGCACTGCTGCTCTGGGATGCAGGAATGTGCCCTAATATCCAAGCGTTTTGTTGCCTGATGTCTGATGTTCTGATGTCGCCTACGGATGCAAAGTGGGTCAAAACCGGTTCTGATTGACAACTTACAATTTTAAAAAAGTTGAGAAAATCAAGAAAAAGTTATGGAGAAAAGGAAAATTAAAGGAAAAGTTAAGGGTAGAGTTAATGGGTAAGTTAATCAAAAGCCAGTTTTTTACATTTAAACAGGTAATATTCAAATCTAGTGAGCGGAAATGTATATCAATGCACAGAAGATAATGTTAATAAATGCGACCAGTCATTTTTAAACTAATTTCTTATTGATAAAAAACTTTTAAAAGATGCAACAATTATAGCACCCAAAGGAAATCTTTAGTCTTTAGTTGTGTTTTACCTTTACAAATCAGAAATGAGGTCTTTTGATAAATCATATAAAGATTGATTAGAGCATTCCCTTTTTGAGTTAGTGCTTTTAACTTTACCCACAACATTAAGTTTATTTGTGAAAGCAAAAGAAGTTATTTTCTCAAATGAAAAAGAACATTTTGAGGTGCATCAGGAGACTTTCATACTGGATCAATGGACCAAGGCTCAAGATTTTGGCTCCTGACCCCTTTTTGGTCCTCCTGGCTTCCTGTCCAACGTCTGTGCTCACCACCTACCATGTACTACTATTTCTTCTGTCCTGTCCTCATGTTCAAGTCAGTTCTACATCAAGTTCTTGAGGTTTCGGCCTCCATCAAGCCTCCTGCCTCTGTTTCAACTCTGGGATTATCGTCATTGGACTTGGATTGATTTCTGGATTAGACTCTCAGACCTCCGTGGAATACATGTTACAGATCCCCTACTTACTGTTTCTCTCTGGAGCAGAAAAAAAAATCACCACAGTCCCAATCTGTTAAGCTACGTTTACACTGCCCTCGGTAGTGTGCGTTCACTTGACCACTTCCAGTAAAAAGTCTCTGTAAACACACGTTTTGGACTTCAAAACTCTTGCATTTGCACATAACTACACAAGTTTCTAAAAATTTTGGGGGTTTTATATTTAAAACGTGTGGCTGCTAAACATGCATTGAAAGTTGAGTCAGGTAACTTCGACCAATCAGGGTCTCGGATTTGATAGTGACGTTTGATGGGGTCCCTTTTAATTCACGGAGGTGCCAACCGTTTGAAAATTAAATTGATCATGGAAGAGAAATTAATAATTGTGGTTTGTGTCCGGTCAGCATTATATGACATTGAGTCATTTATATATTGTAATAAAACTGTGAAAGAAAAAGCCTGGAGCCAGAGTCACCAGATTTGCACCACTTGGACATTTCGCACCAAGCCTCTTCCAGCTGTACGTGGTGGACGTGCTCTAGTAAACAGTAGAAAAAGAAGAAGAAGCTGAAATATAATGGTTTTGACTGGTATTTAAAACAAAAGTGGGAGTCAGAACTGCAGGTTGATTTGTCAGAGGACGACGGGTACTCAATCTGGTGTTCTTTATCAGTCCTCACATAAAGAGCAAGCAGCTGAAGACTCCACAGCAATGCCGGAGACTCCGTGGTGACGTAGACACCAGCCATTCTCACATCATTTGGACATGCAGAAAAATGAATCCCTTTAGGCAAAGCATCTTTAATACTCTGCTGGACATTCTTAGGTACAATATACGTGTTGATCCATGCACACTGTATCTTGGACTGTTACCAGCTGGTGTGAAAGGAACAGAGGACAGGTACCTGTTCAAGTTCATGATTATGGCTTGCAAAAAAACCATAACAAGGAACTGGCTGAAAAGTGACTGGAACAATGGACAGACATTGTTAAGCTCAGACACACAAAGCTTAAAGCTAAATCTGTGTTGCTTCACACTTGTTCTACTGTTTGTTTAAAAGTAATTATTATTATTTCTTAAATTTAATTGTATTTTTTAAGATCACCCTTTATGTGTCCAAAGTGCTAAATAAAAAAGTAAAAAAAAAAAGAAGAAGAAGAAGAAGCCCCTTCCTGATTGTCCAGTGTGAACGCCATGGACTAAATGCACATTTGAGAAGCTGCGAATAGCGCATTGTTGAATGAGCGTGACATGTCTGGTATAGCTTTAGAGAGTTCACTCCAAGCTCTACTCTATTCAACACTTCTGGACTACAGATCCCTACAAATCTTGTTCAAGCTCCACTCATGCTGGCTCCCTGACGAGCAAGAAGGATGAAGTTCTATCAAGTTACAGATCTGCTTCCCCCGACTCTGAACCAGCCTGCAGCCACATGTGTCCATCCACATATTTGTCTTCTTGATCTGTTTTCTCTTCACCTCAACCCCTTAAGACAAGAGTCCTTACTCCTGCAGAGTCCCTGGATGACTTAAGGATCTTTTTAAACCAGACGATCCGTACTGATCTATACTGAGTCCCTTTGACTCTAAAGTACCTTTCTTTGGCTGTTGTGATTGATCACACACTTAAGCAAGACGAGAATTTTCTTCTTTCGATTGAGAAGCTGCAGTTTGAATGAACAAGAATTGGATGGTGTTCGATTGTCGTTTGCTTGTGCGCCGAGACAAACAGACACCAGCGGGAGGAAAAGCAGCTGGAAAAAGCTGCTTATTTACTGCTCTCAGCTTCACTGTGGAGCAAACAGCAATCTTCCATCTGTTTGGGTTCTGGAGGCACACAGAGAACAGGAAGCAGTCATATGACTCCATCTGAACCCTGGAAGGAGAGATAAAACAACTGTGACGCTCTTAAGAATAATTGTCTTCAGTGTGGTTCTCCAAATTTAGCCTCTTGCTGTTTTAAAATACACATGCAGCTACTTTCTACTGTGTAATAAACTAAAGTATGAATTTATTGATGAAACATTTCATTGGTTACCTAAATGGCTGTTTTTTTTATAGCTATTCACGATGGACTCTAACAGGAATGATGGAACCCATCAGATTGAGCTCTGACTTTTTGTTGTTATTTTTGCATCAATCCAGGATTTTATTTTGTGAGGATGCCAAGCTGTGAGATTAGTGGGGCGCTGTGGGTGTCAGTGTAATCCACACAGGCTTCACATCCTGCTTTATGATAATAGTTTAGGCGTACAAGTGGTAGTGTGTAGAATGAAAACAAAAGGAGTGTCAGGAAGGATCCCAGAGGAACGCCAGAACACAACTGGGAGGTTTATGGGCTGAAAATATAACTGACATTTTTCTTTTTTAACATCCAAGGGTAATTACTCACACAAATCTTACTGTTTTTAAATACTTTATTTATTCAAGAATGACTAATTTAGTGGTGGGGCGTAGGAGGAAGAAGTGATGCACAGCAGAGAGATAAGAAGGATGAATAAAAAGTCCTGGTTCCTTAACAGTCTCTTTTGTGTGCAGCTGCTAAGAAGGCCCAGTGGATGGAGAAGGAGGAGAAGGCCCGCCGGCTGAGGGAGAACCAGCTGGAGGAGCGCAGGAGGAAGCTGGAGGAGCAGAGGCTAAAGGCAGAGAAACGCAGAATTCTCCTGGAGGAGAAGCAAAGACAGAAACTCGAGAAGAACAAGGTGGGGAATAGAGAAAACATACATGCTTCGGGTGTAGATTACACAGTGATGGATTTATGAAAGACCTTTAAATTAAAACACAAAACATCAAGGTGGAGGAATCTCAGACTGAGATTTTTCTACCTTCACCTCAGAGCAATTATTAAACATGGAGGTGGTAGGTTTATGATGTGGGAGGTGGTAGGTTTATGATGTGGG
>BSAI01000106.1:10043903-10057187 GCA_036245035.1 Adrianichthys oophorus
GAGGTGGTAGGTTTATGATGTGGGAGGTGGTAGGTTTATGATGTGGGCTTGTTTTGCATCCACAGAAGGTTTTGCTCAGGAACTCGCATTTAACCCTATCCTTGTAGCTTGTAGTTAGCAAAACACACCTGATCATGGTGATCAGGAACAGCTAGTTTAATACTTTAACAACAGAGCAATATGAAAAGCTGCTTTTGTCCGCCTCAGAATCAGCTGATTTACGTTGATTGCACAAGCACTTCCCTACTGTAAAGTGTTGCTTGCGTAAACGGTCCAAGAGTTATAAAATGTCAAGGAGCTTATGTTATTTAAATGTCGCCAGCGACATCTCCGGTGTCTCCGGTCTTTTAGTTACCATAATTCTTTGACTGTTTACGCAATTAACGTAATTCCAGCGGATTCTATCGTGGAGAAAAGCGTCTTTGTGCATTTTACGTTAATAATGTGTTACATAGTGGTGTAAAACCAAAATGGAAAGCAGCTTTTGTCCACGTCAAATTCTGTGGACTCACTTTGATCCCACAAAAGGTCGAAAAGTTATGGTAGGTCACAGAGCGTGTGTTACTTAGGTGTTGCCGGTGACATCTCCGATAGATGATAAATGGTAACTCTCCTACCTCTCCTGGGGACTGAAGTTTACCATACCTGTCTAGTTTTTCCCTCATATGGAGAATTTCAAGGTCAAATACTCAAATAAGAATGAATGGAGGCGGAAACCCTCTTTTTTAGTGAAAAAGTTTTAGGACCAACATTTTAAACACTTCATGCAACATTTCAAATTCATGTCGTGTTTCATAGGAACGCTACGAGGCCGCCATCAAGAGATCCACTAAGAAGTCATGGGCGGAGATCCGCCAGCAGAGGTGGTCCTGGGCCGGCGGACTAAACCAGACGTCGCGCAGGGAAAGTGAGTTTCACACAAACAGCCGCAACCTTGCGGATCCAGAGTGCAACCCGAGTCTTTAGTGAGTCATGGCCTCTGCTGATGCAATTCCAGGAAACCGTTTGTCACTTCTGACTCTAGGACTCTTCCATGCTTTTAGACAACAGCTGGCTGTGAGTGCTGACGCTGTTGGAAGGAATTGGTTGTGAGGTGTGAGGAGTTTCCCTTTACAAACTGGCTTTGGAAAAGAAGACGCATACGTGTGCAATGTTCAATGCCAGTTTTGCAGTGTTTCTAAAAACACTACTCCCTTCCCAAACTTTCATCAGTTCCTCCCGTTTTTTCCCCCCCAAAAGTTTTGACTCGGTGTTCAGGGAGTCCAGCACGGGTTGGCCCAGCCTCACCCCGGCAGCCTTGTGAACAGTTGTTGTCTGTTGCGTTCTCTCTGGTGCAGGCAGGTGCTCGGCCTCCACGGTCAACTTGCCGAGACAGGTGGACCCTGTCATTAACAACAGGCTGTCCAAGTCCTCTGCCACGCTCTGGAACTCCCCCAACAGAAGTAAGGACGAGCCGACCTCAGTGTCCACCAGGCCTCCCCTCCCTCTCCCTCCCTCTCCATCCGTCCTCTTCTCACTGTGATCTGGTTTTGTTTTGGTTAACTCTTGTATCTGGTGGCTTGCCTGCTTGCCTGTCACATTCTTGGTTTTGTGCATTGTGGGTTTTATTTTCAACTGGAGGTTTGTCTTTAATTTGAGTCTCCTGTGCATTTTGGATCAGCCTTCCTTCCACATCACAAGGCCACTTTTGTGTGCGCTGTGTCTATTTAGTTTTGGTATCTTTGTTTCCTGGGTTTATTAGTTAACATCCTGTCACTGCACATCCTTTTTGGTTGTCCCCTTTAAATGTCATGTGGATGGTTTGCTCTGATGTTGGTGGTGGTGCTAGACTTCAGAGTGACTATGGAGTAGATTGACAGGTAGATACACTAAGTTTAATATTTTAATAAACATTTGAATATATGATACGTTTCATCTGTTTACTAGGTTTTAATAAAGATTCTGGTCATATTATTGGTTCATATTCAGATCATTAAAATAACTTTTCTGATTATTATACAGGATTTATTTTGACAAAATAGTAAAATTATTTAAATAAAAATATGTACTTGCTGTTGAGTAACTTGGCGGTTTAAGCAAAATGCTAATTTTAGCATGCTAACAGGCTCATAGTGTTAGTGCTAACATGTTTGAGTTAGCATGCTTACCTTTGCAAAATGTTAGCATTCTAACGCTTTGATAAAATTGTTAGCATGTTAACCTTTGTACTGCTGTAAATATGTACATTTCTCAAGGGTTTTTTTTAAATTTATTTTTGAACTTATTTAAACAATGGTTAGCGAGTTTCCGTTATTTTCAAATTCAAACTTTATTGTCACTAACAAGGTGTAGCCATCTTAACAAGTAAAAAAAAGGTGGCTAAAGATAAGTACGATAGCTACAGGCTTAGATCACTTTTTTTCACATAGGCTATGTGTAGCTATTTAGTCTGTTTGCAAGTCTACAGTATTTATTATGAAGAAGTGCAGGTGCACAAAATGCTGTCTGTTCTGCAACAACGTGATAAAAAATATTTGCATCAAAAAGTTATGTGGCGTTTCATATTTTGAATAATTTTGCAGATTCTTTTGGGATTATCTTATTTCTCTCCTCAGAGACTTCCAGTCCGCCTAATTATATTAATGTACTTTTGATAGCGTGTTGACTGGAAATCCAAACCACAACCATTTCCTCTGTTTGGTCATTATTTAGCCACTAACTTACTTTTTCATAAATTGGACTAACAGAGATTTTGTGTGGGGGGGGAGAAACCTATTGACACTTAGCCCAAAAGATACTACTCGACTAAAAAGGACTTTATTTTAATCCATAATCTTGAAAGTTTTGCCAAATGGACCACACTGCTCAGTATGTTTGAGTCATACAGTACAGAACATTAGTGTTTGTTGGTGTAGGAAGCTGCCATATTAAATTCCTATGTGAAAGGAATAGTTGAACTGGGAATTTAAGATATCAAATACATGAAAGCCATTGTCCCCCCAATACTAGTTTTTCACAGTAAATTACGATAAGTTTTTGACTGTGAGCTGCTTGATACATAAACAAATAAAAAAAGAGATTTTACATAATTCAATACTTGTATATTACTCTATTCACATTAGTTGTAAATTAGCGTAGCCTAAACCTCTCGCCTACTCATGGTTAGGATTGAGCCACAGACAGAATAAAGGCTTATTTTCTCGAAAATGGTTTTAAAATTGTAACAAGTTCACTGACTTCAGTTAACTTCTCACATGTAGTATAGCATAGGGGAGCCATACTAATTCATTGACAGGTAGCTAATACATAAGTATAAAAGTAAAAAACTCAACAGAAACAAAAATGTACCATGAACTGGTAACGTTTTGTTTACCGCTTACCTCTATATATTAAAAAAAACTATGAGGAGAGTATTGCAGTATGTTCACTCACTGCAGTGAGCTAGTTATATTAGCATAGCTTTGTGGGGCTGTGCTAATGCGACTGGCAAGTGGCTAGCACCAAAGAAAAAAACAAAGAAAACATTAAATGTATACTAAAACACAACAGAAACAAAAAAGTTATCGTAAACAGTTAAAGTTTTGTTAGAATATCACCTTTATATATAAATAATCTGTATCGAGTAGTCTTGCAATGTCACTGACTGCAGTTAACTTGTTTTATTAGCATAAAACTGTGCGCTATGCTAACGTGATTTGCAGGTGGCTAATACTCAAATACAAAAGACAACATACAAAATACAACAGCAATACCAAATGTTAGCATAAACTGTTAAAATTTAGTTATATCTAAAATTTTCTAAGGAAAGTTTAAAGATAAATCCGAGAATTAAAAATTGTTCAATTGTATTAGGGTATAAAACACACAAATAATAAAAAAGTTCCATGGAGCAGAGATGTTTCTGTTTTAAAATGTTCTTTAATTTAAAATTGTAAAAAAAAAGAAGTAAAGAACAAATTAACCCTAGATTGAAAAATAAATAATCTAGTTTAACACAACATATATAAAAATTTGATGTTTTCTGATATATGAAATATTTAATTACTGTCAGATACTCATATGAATTCTGGCTTGTTAAAGCATCCTATTTATTTTTACCAATTTTTTTTTTTTGGTGAAGGGAACGCAGCCTGTCACTATTTGTGAGTGTCATTTATACAGGGCTTTGTTTGGGTTTTCCCAGAAGTCCCTGCAGATATCTTCATGTTTTGTTCCTGTGATTCCTGCTTTTGATCTGAATCTAGAAAGCCACATCACTGTCAGGGTTCCTGCGTGAGCACAACTCCCATAATAGCCTGTTTCATTCAGATGTTCCTGTAATGCAGCTTCTGCTGCTTCATGAGCAGAACGGAAAGCAGAGCCTCTGGAGATGCTCTGTTATGATTTAACTGAGGTGGTAGTGGTGGTGGTGGGGAGGAGTGGACATTCATGGAAACAGATATCACTCCACCTCCCTGTCTTGTCGCATTGTAGAAGGGAGGGGAGGACCGGGTTGCCTAGCAACAGGAGGTAGTAAGGTTATCAGATAGTCATAGAACATGTTTGAAAGAGGATGTGTTCGGCTATCTTTGCCAGCTCAGCACAGATCTGCAGCAACAACATGTTCACATCTTCGAAAAAAAACAAAAATCCATTTGATTCCTGAGCATCACGCCATCATGGGTAAAAGAGTGGACGTGGGTGGAGCAGCCCGCCAGCAGCAGTCAGCAAATATAAGCAGCTGATGCTGTTCAAACAGAGATCTCTGTGTGGTTTTTTACTGCCTGAACAGGGAGGGAAAACACTTGATCGATCATCTGACCACGTGTCCAGCGTGATCTGACTCTGTTACATGCATAAAAACACTGACCAACCCAGCCTACAAGAAAAAAAAAAAAACTTAATCGTAGAGACACGAGATCTTGGGAAAAAAATAAAAATTTCAGCTAAAAATATACAAAAATGTTTAGTTTTCTAGATATGGTGTCCAGTTTTTAAAGGGTTTAAATATTTTCCTGTTCATTTTGGTGGAGAAAACTTCTGATAAGTTTAGTTAAAAATGGCATTGAAATATACTTTATAAGCTGCAACGGCCATAAATGATCCTGTTGTCGGGCAGATTACTGAATTCTAAACCAATCAAACTGCCTGGATGATGTCTTCAAGTTAAGGATTCTGAACATTCCGTGAGTAGAAATCCGGTGGACTTAATCGATCTAAAACAACAGGTTCTTTTTAAAAAGAAGTACATGCAAGTGAAAGAGCTGTACAATTTTCAATTAGACTAGAGCAAAATGTTTTTAAACTATTATTTCTAGCTGAAAGTTTGAGCTCAAAGTTCATGAAGGTTTGAAACTTTTCTCGTTCATTTGAGTGATCACCTTTTTATTTCAGAAACTGTAAAAATATAATTAACAACATTTTAAAAATTTTGTTGTACTTGTGACAGTAACAAAAATATCTACCAAAAAAAAACACAAAACAAACAGAAAACCCCCCTGGGTTTTGTACAGACGGTCCAAAAACTTGCTTAGTGTTGTGTGAACTTGATTATTTTGAACATAGAAACCCAAAATGCGCTCACACTGGTTAACGTAGACTATTTGTTGGACGCAGTCAGTTGAACGTGTGTTGTCGAGCGCCCTGTGAACGTCGGATTACATAATTGAACCGAATCGTGGGTAAAGTGAATGGTTGCATCCCTACAGCATACCATTAGGTCTACGTTTAAAGTGTCAAACATGTGTTATGCTAAATTTAAGAAAGATTTATCATTTTAATACATTATATAAGGCTTAGTATAAGGAACTGATGTTTTATGAAACTAAAATGTTGCGTCATTGCTATTTGCTTGTTAGAAAATAAAAATAGATAAATAAATAAAAAAAGTGAACATTTTTTGGGGAATTTTTTGCTGTTGTTTTGTAATACACAGATCATAAATCGAACCAAAACAAAACCGCAACCAAGTTCATGCCAGTACTGAACAGGTTGTAGAAAGTCATTGTGATGCAAAATGAATCTGTATTTTACTGGAAATGCTCCAGGTTTGTACTCATAACGTCAGCGCCTCAATTCAGGAACCTTCCGAAAAAAATCAGCAAAAATTTCCATAACACATCATCGCACAGATATCGGTTTCTCTTTATTATGTTTTCCAGTGGTTTGTGCCTCCTCTGATTGCATGTCCCTGTCATTAAACAAAGCAGATTTTCTTTTTTTGCTTCATTTCAATCACATCGGGGACATTTTATTCTGTTGTTCTGCTGACCCGTTAACAAAGGAAAACACTTTCAGATTGGGGCTGGGTTCTGTTTCAGGTTATGAAATGGACCCTTTTTATTAAAAAAGTGGAGCTGAAAATCAATCTTAATCAGCTGATTATCACAAACTTCCAGTCCAACCTCATTAGCTGAGAGGTTTTTCTGTGCAAAGCCAGAATCTGAATTTGCTTCGTATATTTGGCGTTGCCTTTCCACTGGTTTCCATGACGATCACAGACCTGCTGTCTCTAAATTATACAGCAGTAGAGTTGCTTTTATTTTCGCCAACAACGACTGTAAAAATAGAGTGTGGTTTCTGTTTGGTCTCCAGCTGCTCTATTGAGAACTTGTGTGGTCAAATATTTAAACAAACAAACAAACAGATGTTTTTGTGTGTGTGTGTGTGTGTGTGTGTGTGTGTGTGTGTGTGTGTGTGTGCTGGGTGGGTAACCGTCAACATCATCATCCTGCTTTGTGGTTTACTGTGCAGAACGTGAACTGAGCATGCGCACATGCTGCCTCCTGTGGAGGAACTGTCACTAACGGCGCCCTCTTGTATCAGCCCGCAGCCTTCGCCTGAGCCCATGGGAGAGCCGGATTGTGGAGCGGCTCATGACTCCAACACTGTCCTTCCTCGCTCGCAGCCGCAGCGCCGCCACCCTCCTGAACAGCAGCGAGTCCCGTAAGTGTAACATACGCGCATGAGTGTTCATGAGCCTGCATGGTCCCGAAGGAGCTAGCTTGTATTGTGGGAAATCTTTGGAATATTTTTTCACTAATTTTGTTCCTTTGAATGTCTGAGTGGATGAAAATTGTCTAACATCTCCTTTTATATTTCATGTGATCAGAGCTCTATCAGGTTTTTTTAAAAATGTAAATTTTGGAATTCCAAAAATGTCACACAAACTAAAATAGCAAAAAAAGTAAAAAGCAAAGGCAACTGTTGTTCAAAATAATAATGTAAAAGTGATCATTAGAAACATAAATGAGTTAAATAAAGCGTAATCAAACAGTAGAATATATTTGAAATTGTAGATTTTATATAAAAGTCCATCTTGAAATACCCATTTTATTGTGCTTTTTCTGTAAAACATGAAGACAATCTATAACTTAGTGTTTTCCATTTAGACAACCGTAACAGTCGGTCATAACATTCCAAAAGCTGTAAGCAGCAATGACTGGCCATGTTCAACTACCCCCACACTTGTTTAAACAGGCTCCTACCCTCAAGCTCTTTCTGCCTCTTGAAGCAAAGAAGTTTGGTGAAAGAAAATGTTCACATTATCATAACATTAATGAATAATTCAAAGTTTTATCTTAATGGTATACTAGAGTAGTGGCAAAATGTTTTTTTTTTTTGTCAAAATGGCTGCCACTCTGAGGATGTTGGCACATAGTGACCATAAGGTTTTTTGTTAGTCTGAGTCTAATGAAAAGGTGGGTGGATTTTTATCCATCTACACTAAACTCAATTTGACCACTTTCCTTAGCAACCAGTATTTATATTGCTACACTATATCATGGCTGCCACTGTGAGGATGTTGGCACATAACAACCATAATTTTTATTGCTAGTCTGGATCTAATAAACAGGTGTGTGGATTTGTATCCTTCTACAAGAAACTACATTTGGCTACTTTCCTTAGCAACAAGTGTTTATATGTACTATGCCTATATTGGCTGGAACTGTTAGGATTTTAGGTTATCAGCTAATCAGCATCTACTGAAGCAAGGTTGGCTGCAAAACAAGCAGGACGGTAGCCCTCGAGGAACAGGGTTGGAGACACCTGCTCTACAGCAAACTAAATTTGCCTACTTTCCATAGCAACCAGGATTTATAGTTATATTATAGCCACATATCATACTCACGGCTGTGAGTGTTGCCTAGCATCCATAGTATTTTTTTTACTAGTCTGGGTCTAATGAAAGATGTGGGAATTTTTTGCATTTACAAGTAACTGCATTTGTCTAATTTATAGCAACTAGTGTTCATATTTTCCATGCCCACTTAGGTAAAAAGTAATACATGTTATGCTAGGCTTTCAACCAGCTTTCTTCCTGTTTGGACTCACTTTGATCAGATGAGGTTTGCTCGAGGTTTTTTTTTTTTTAGCTGTAAAACTATCATTATGGTGCCAGTATGTTACAGGCACATGTATGTCATAAATTACATATTTCTGCACCAAACACTGCAAGGCAAGTTAAAAAGTAACGCCTTTGCCATCATGTTCAATTTGAGGCAAGATGGCTGTGATGTCATCCCGCAATAGGTGGAATTAAAAACTCTATAACTGCCAAAATTCAGGAAAATTCACCAGTCTTGATATTCTTACTGACTTTTTGTCAAAATTAGGACATTGTTTAGGGACAAATCAAAAACAAATTAATCAGAAAAACACAATGTTTACAAACGTTTATTGGTAATCAGAAACTGAACCTTTATGCATTCCTCCGTGATCGTCTTTTTCTCTGAGGTTCTTGTTCATCATTTGTTCTTTGCACCACCCGACTCAATCACAGAGTGCCCTACATCTCTCCTCTGCCTCGTTTCTATGGCAACATGATTTTCCTCCTTTCCAGCCTTGCAGAGAGGCTGGTTCACTTTTAGGGGCCAAATTTGGGGCAAACCGAGAAACCAAACAATTAAGGGGGGCTTGTGATGTCAACAGATTGTTCACTAAAGGGAGAAAAGTAAAGACAAACAACAACATGAACCCTAAAAATATCCTGTTTCCCTTTGAAGTTAATTTTAAAAAAACTTTATTACTCTGAATCATTGATTCCTTTCTGTGATGTCAGACTGAACTCATTCCTCTGTCTCAGTGGGAGCTGCTCTGTGGTGTTGTCGTCACCCTGCATGGTGTGAGTGTGTGTCTCCCTATTTGTGTTGTCACTCAGACTCTCACCAATGCTCCCGTTCAGCCTCGACCAGCCCGCTTAGCGCCTGCTCGCATCAGCATCGCAACACTGCGGAGCGATGGAGAGCATCCTCCGCCAGCACGCCGGACATCACGCAGCGGCAGCGACGGCGCAACTCCACGCTGGTGAGCTCACAGGAAGGAACCCTAACCCTCTCTAAACGTTCAGATCGGAAGAATTGTCACTGCCCCCTGCAGGTGGATAAAAAGAAGGAGAAGAAGGACAAGGAGCGGGAGAACGAGAAGGAGAAGAACGCTCTTACGAAAGAACGAGTGCAGAAAAAAAGACAGACGGCGTCACCAACCGGCACTACCCACAGATCCAGACAAGAGAGCAGGTACTCACCCCCGTCACCCATCCTTCAGGAGCGAGTTCTGGAAAACCATGTTCTGGAGCAATTGTAACAAAGCAATGGCAACGGACGAAACCAACCAGACTTTGGGTTTAAAGTTCTCGGAAACACCACAAATTCCCTGGTGTGAGCAGGTCCTTCTAGAAAGCTAGTTTTATATGGAGTTTGTGTGAGTTTCGGTTAAGTTTTTTTGTTCCAAACATGTGAACGTTTTAAATGAAAACAAATGATTAAAAACATCCAAAAACGGAATTATGAAGTGAAATTTCTTGTATCTGATTAACTAGTTCAATAAAAAAATGAAATTTCTGTTCCAATAGTCTATGTTTTTGTTACTACAAGGAATCTGATGATTTTAAAAATCGTGATTCTATGATTAACTTAGACAATAATTGCTAACTGCAGCTATAATTAAGGCCACGTAAGGACAAAACAAACATCTTGTACGAATACTTAAGGATGGGTTCTGTGTTCTGGGTTAACCAGACAAAAGAAGTAAGCCCCTTAACTCTATCGCCCCCTGGTGGAATGTTACTACCATACTTTCTCAACAATTTTGCTTCAAAAATCTGTCAATTATTGCATTTTGGATTCCCAAATCAATATAAATTCCCTGGAGTATCACTGCGATCCAGAAGAGAATATCCTACTGCTGTAGCCAATCCCTGTTCAGCCTGAGAATAACCCCGCCCACTAAAGTATTATGTTAGACAAAAACTCTGTAAATAAATAGAAAAAATAAAGGAAATACGCAGATTTTTTTGTTTTGGTTCATTTTCAGTCATTCGTCGTCTTAAAGTTGTCCAAGTTTAGACCCACGCCATCAATCCTCCAACAGACAGAAAACTTTGTTCAGATGTTTGTTCAGTTTGTGAACCACTGATTGTTGTTTTTGCTACAAAATAGTGGCTCCTCCATGGTCTTTCCCTCTTTTTGTTGACTTTCTCGTCTCTTTGCTCTTTAGCACCCCCAGGCCCAAGAACAGACCTCCTTCTCCCGCCCCTAAAAGCCGGCCGCTCTCTCCTCTGGTCCCGGCCACCAAAAAGACTTCTCCTGCATCTGGCACCAAGACTAGGCCAAAACGGGCTCAGACGCCCGCCAGGGTGCAGCCTCCAGTGGTTGCTGCGGTTGCCGCAGAGACAGGACCGGCAACTCCACAAGCAGACCAAAAAGAAGAGAAGAAGAGTGAGTTTACGGAGAGTGGGGAGGGGCTGCACCAAAACACACCTGACCCAGTCAGAACTGGCACCTCGTCATGTTCCTCGGAGGAGGTTCTGATCTGACCTGCTTTTTTCATCTCCTCTGAACGCTTTTCTATCCTCTGACAGCCGGCGGCTGCAACGTTCCTGCCATTGTGGTATCATCCGTCGCCACCCCTCCACCCTCAACCAACCTTCAGGTCCAACCAGGACCTCCTCCGTCTGCATCAAGCCCACAGCCGGCACCTATCTCCACCCCTGCCCCAGTCGCACCCACCAGCAAACCGACGGCAGGCACCAACGACCCTGAGGAGGCGGCCCGAGCCCTGGCAGAGAAGAGACGACAGGCCCGGGAGCAGCGGGAGAGGGAGGAGCAGGAGCGCCTGGAGCAGGAGCGCCACAACAGGTCAGAGTCCAAAAAACTCGGAACATCCAAACAAATGAGTCCAAAATAACCAGAATCTAGCCACATCACGATCAAGATAGGAGAATGTGACATCACAGCGCTGCGTGTTCCTCTCAGACTCCTGCGGGAGGAGGTCATGGCCCGGGAGGCGGAGGAGAGGAAGCGCAGAGAGGAGGAGGCCCGCTTCATGGCGGAGCAGCAGCAGCTGAGAGATGAAGCCCAGCGAGCTCAGGCGGAGGAGGAGGCGCAGGCGAGGGCCAAGGCCGAGGAAGAGGAGAACGAGAGGCTGCAGAGGCAGGTGAGAGGAGCACCAGGAGTCTGATCCGTGCTGTTACCTCCTCCAGGAACCGAACCAACTGGAATGTTAAATGCAGCAGGAGTTACCGGAGACTTTTTGAAAAAAAAATGTTTTTCCGTGTCTGGGTGGGGGGTGGAGTTTTTTTTTAACCCAATTTTTTTCTCATTAAAAAAAAATCCAGAATCTTTTTCCGGGCAGTAGCTGTGAAATTCTGGAAACATTTTAGATTAACTTTAATCTAAACCTGTAAAATAAATTTGAGAAATTGTTGATGCTTTCCTTAACAGTTTAGGGAAAAAAATTCAAAAGTGATAAAAAAATTAGCAACTTTTCTACCTGTTTTTAAAATTCATTCATTTTTTTGAATGAATGAAAAAAAATATTTTCTAAATTATTCTGAAAATGTTTTAAGAATTTATGACAAAATTGTAAAGAAGGAATCGCTGATCCGTGTATTCTAGAGAAGTCATTCCTAACCCCGAGGAACAATTGGTACAAGCAAAAAATACAACATACATTTTTTCTGTTTTCTTTTTAATCTGATTTTGGAGAAAATTTTATTTTGAAAAACTACTGGATTTTCTCCACCACATCAGACTCATTCCTGACGCATGTCAAGTGGGTTGATCATGTGACAAAAAAAACTCTGCTACTGTTTGAAAGCATCTACATTAACTGCTAAATTGAAACCTTCAACCTTGGAAAGTTTCTTTGTGCAGAAAAGAACCAGTCAGGAAACAGAAGAAGAGCCTTTGACTTCATAATAAAAGAAATCTGCATTTAACAAACAAAACCAGAGTCCTTACTCCAAATTTGGATTTATCGCCACAGTTGTTCCCACACATTATAATGATCATGATGCATAATATTCTGCATCATCAGCTGTCTAATGTTAAAGCTATTAAAGTTGTTCCATGGTGGATTTCTGTTTATTATAATATTTAATAAATACCAGTTTTAGTATGAAAATAAACATCACAGATCCAGTTGCGTCGCCCGGATTGGCGTTACCGGGGCCTCACCCTGGAGCCAGGCCTGGGGTTGGGGCTCGCAGGCGAGCGCCTGGTGGCCGGGGCTCCTCCCACGGGCCCCGGTCGGGTAAAACCCGAACGATCAACGTGGGATCACTCCCCAGTGGGCCCACCACCTGCAGGAGAGCTCAGAAGGGGCCGGTGCGATGTGGTTTGGGTGGCAGTCGAGGGCGAGTGCCTCGACGGCCTAAACCCCGGTCATGGAACTTGGCTTTTGGGACATGGAATGTCACCTCTCTGGGAGGGAAGGAGCCTGAGCTTGTGCGAGAGGTTGAGAGGTACCGGCTAGATATAATGGGGTCACCTCTACGCACAGTCTGGGCTCTGAAACTCAGTCTCTCGAGAGGGGTTGGACTCTCTACCATTCTGGAGTTGCACATGGTGAGAGGCGGCGGGCTGGGGTGGGCTTACTTGTGAGCCCCCAGCTTAGCCGCCAAGTGTTGGAGTTCACCCCGGTGGATGAGAGAGTTGCGTCCCTCCGCCTTCGGGTGGGGGACAGGTCTCTGACTGTGGTTTCGGCTTATGGGCCGAACAGCAGTTCAGAGTACCCAGCTTTCTTGGTGTCTCTCGGAGGGGTACTGGAAAGTGCCCCAACGGGGGACTCCATTGTCCTCCTGGGTGACTTCAATGCCCACGTGGGCAATGACAGTAGCACCTGGAGGGGTGTGATTGGTAGGAACGGCTTCCCTGATCTGAACCCAAGCGGTGTTTTGTTGTTGGACTTCTGTGCTTGTCATAGTTTGTCCATAACAAACACCATGTTTGAGCACAAGGGTGTCCATCAATACACGTGGCATCAGGACACCCTCGGCAGGAGATCAATGATCGACTTTGTAGTCGTTTCAGGAGACCTTCGGCC
>BSAI01000106.1:10057197-10098237 GCA_036245035.1 Adrianichthys oophorus
GTGGCAAGGCACCGGGAGTGGATGAGGTCCGCCCTGAGTACCTCAAGTCTCTGGATGCTGTGGGAGTGTCTTGGTTAACGCGTCTCTGCAGCATCGCATGGCAGTCAGGAACAGTACCACTGGACTTGCAGACAGGGGTGGTGGTTCCCCTTTTCAAGAAGGGGGACCGGAGGGTGTGTTCCAACTAACGGGGAATCACACTCCTCAGCCTCCCTGGGAAAGTCTATGCCAGGGTACTGGAGAGGAGAGTCCGGCCGATAGTCGAACCTCAGATTCAAGAACAACAATGCGGTTTCCGCCCTGGTCGTGGAACTGTGGATCAGCTCTACACCCTGTCCAGGGTGCTGGAGGGTTCGTGGGAGTTCGCTCATCCTGTCCACATGTGTTTTGTGGATTTGGAGAAGGCGTTCGACCGTGTGCCCCGTGGTGTCCTGTGGAGGGTACTTTGGGAGTATGGGGTCCGGGGAGCCTTACTCAGGGCTGTCCGGTCTCTGTATGACCAGAGCAGGAGCATGGTCCGCATAGCTGGCACTAAGTCAGACCTGTTCCCGGTGCATGTTGGACTCCGGCAGGGCTGCCCTTTGTCACCGGTTCTTTTCATAGTTTTTATGGACAGAATTTCTAGGTGCAGCCAAGGTCCGGAGGGGGTCTGGTTCGGGAACCACAGGATTTCCTCTCTGCTCTTTGCAGATGATGTTGTCCTGTTGGCTTCATCGAGCCAGGACCTCCAGTATGCATCGGAACGGTTTGCAGCCAAGTGTGAAGCGGCTGGGATGAGGGTCAGCACCGCTAAGTCTGAGGCCATGGTTCTCGACCGGAGAAAGGTAGTTTGCCCTCTCTGGGTGGGTGGAGTGCTCCTTCCCCAAGTGGAGGAGTTTAAGTATCTTGGGGTCTTGTTCACGAGTGAGGGAAGATCGGAGCGTGAGATCGACAGGCGGATTGGTGCTGCGTCCACCGTTATGCGGTCGCTGTACCGGTCCGTCGTGGTGAAGAGAGAGCTAAGCCAGAAAGCAAGGCTCTCAATTTACCGGTCGATCTACGCCCCAATACTCACCTATGGTCATGAGCTCTGGGTCATGACCGAAAGAACGAGGTCCCGGATCCAGGCGGCTGAAATGAGCTTCCTCCGTAGGGTGGCTGGGCGCTCACTTAGAGATAGGGTGAGAAGCTCGGTTACCCGGGAGGACCTCGGAGTAGAGCCGCTTCTCCTCCAAATCGAGAGGAGCCAGTTGAGGTGGCTCGGGCATTTAGTTCGGATGCCCCCTGGACGCCTCCCTAGGGAGGTGTTCCAGGCATGTCCCACTGGGAGGAGGCCCCGGGGAAGACCCAGGACACGCTGGAGAGACTACGTCTCTCGGCTGGCCTGGGAACGACTCGGGGTCCCCCCAGAGGAGCTGGAGGAAGTGGCTGGGTAGCGGGAAGTCTGGGCATCTTTACCGAGACTGCTGCCCCCACGACCCGGTCCCGGATAAGCGGAAGAAAATGGATGGATGGATGGACCAGTTTTAGTGACTGTTTTTTATATATATATATGTATATGTATCAGTCGCACTTTAAAAGTCAGACGAGGCTGAAGTTGGCACCTGATTTTTTAGCTTCCACTTTGACAGTTGTGGGTTACAGAAAAATCAATATGACATTTCAGTGGTTCCTACACAAAATCTAGTTCACAAATAAAGTTTAAAGCCGCTGCAGATATTTTAGAGGGGATGAAAATAAACTTCACTCTCAAAAGTTAAAGGAAACCGGAAGCTAAAAAAATAAAATAAAATCAGACGCTGACTTCAGCCTAGTACAGACCGGTCCGTGAAAATCTGATCTCGTTAATCTGTGACCAGAATAAGGCTGGGGACCACTGATCCACAGCATTTCTGTTTTTAGAAAATGTTTAAATATTTAAATGTTTATTAGAACTTTCTAGTTTTGGTTCTTGGAACTTTACTGACTAAGAAAGATTTTTATTGGGGACTTTTAAATCAGATAATTTCAGAACTTTCCAGAATAGGAGGTAGATTTTGTGCACAGCTGAAGGTTTTATTCCTCAGTCTCGGAGTGTTGAAAGCTGGCAGCAGAACGAGTCTGGAAATGTAGCGGGAACCCTGATCTGATAATTCCTTGAGAGGCTTCCATGTAATCTGGTGGGAATCAAACCATCAACCATGCATTAAACCCCTGCTGGTTAGCTGTAAGTAATCTGTGAAAGCTCTGTGTTTGTGGGTTGAGATGCCACCATCCACATGCAGCCAGCTCATTAAGCATCTGTGCACTCCCCACATCCCAGGCTGCGGATTACAGGGAGCCTGTGGGATCGATGCTCAGTGCGGGCTGCGCCAGCTGGTGACCTCCATACCAGTCAGGAAGGGACAGGATGGCAAACTGTGCATTTTCTTCTGCTCTTTCTTATCCATGAAAGTAAAAATATTTGGGGGGTTTTCATGTTAAAATTTTTAATTTTTTAAATATTTGTAGGATTTACAATAAAATTCCCCAGAAGGAAACTTCCCGATCAGTGTGTCTGACTGGCTCTGAAACTCCTCTTGAAAGAGCTTATCCTCTATTTTCCAACTCAGCTGAGATCAGGCTGCCCCCTGCAGGCAGGCAGCAACACCGCACCCAATGAGACCTGGTCTCATCTGGAAAGTGCTGTAAACCTGCCTCCAAATGTTTTTTTTACTTTTATAATTTCAGAGGGAGGAGGCGGAAGCCAAAACCCGGGAGGAGTCAGAGCGCCAGCGCCTGGAGCGGGAGAAGCACTTCCAGAAGGAGGAGCAGGAGCGACTGGAGAGAAAGAGGGTGAGGGCAGCTCACATGAGAACCTCTCATGCTGGAGTTCAAAGTTGTTCTGCAGCTAACATCTGATCTGATGTGCTCAGCGTCTGGAGGAGATCATGAAGAGGACTCGCAAGAGCGAAGCAGGAGAGAAGGTGGGCAGGCTTGTGCACCTCCTGCAAGCTGAACTTCCTGTGGGGTTAGTGTGAGACCATGTGACTCGTTTTTCTTGCAGAGAGAAGCCAGAGGCCCTCCCCAGGTCAACGGCTCCGAGCCCCAACAAGGTAAGGACCAGAAGGAGATGCCTGATCCTTCAACATTTTTACTTTCCTTTTTTTGAGATTGTAGAAAAAATAGAATTCAAAATCAATGTTGATTATTGCTAAACACTTCCGGAAACTTCCAGGAAGTTTTGGAAGAAGAATATGGAAATATCAGGATGCTTTTCAAGCTTTGTGCAAAATAAATGTTTTTGGTAATTGGTTAAAAAAGTGAGGGTGAAATACAAAAATACAAAACAAATTGGTGCAGATTTTTTTAAAGGAAATGTGTTTTCAAGGCTTAATGGTTCTGAGCGAAGATTTCTGGAATCCAAAGAACCGCATTAATAATTAAGGATTCAAAAAACATTTAAATGTTTCTAAAAAATTCCCAGATTTGTCCAGAAATAACATAACATTAAGAGTAAACAAAACTAACAATTTATCAAAATCCTTAAAGGAGTGCAGAAAACAGGTTGTTGTAGAGAGGTCGACCTCCTATTGCAGGTTCGGGTTCCGCTCCACCCATCCATAGAGCCTCTTGTTAATGCCTTGCTCTGCTGCCATCATGTGTGTGATGGGTGAAGGCGCTCAGGGCCACCATTTTTAAACCATAATTAAAAATTTGAGTGAGTCAGTGGTCTGATCTTCTGGATTCATTCAAAGAAAATGTTGCAGAATAAATCTGAAATATTCTGTAAATATTTGTATTAATTATGAATATGTTCTTTAATAATGTGAAATATTAAAGAAGGGAAACACTTGTGTACTTTTTGAATCTTTTTATGTGTTTTTTTCATGATTGGAGTAAATTCTTGAACAAAAAACAGATTTCTGTTTTCAGTATTGATCTGTTTCCTGATGTCACTGCTTTTAAGATCCTATCCGTCATGCACTAAAACTTAAGATCTAAATTATGATCAAATCAGCCTCAATGCTGATTTGTTCAGCATCCAGCAGAATATTTTCTTTGATGTTTGTTCCTTGTAAGAACTTTCTGACCGTGCCTTGCTCTCCATGCAGCCCCTGGGAACCTGCAGGTCCCCGCTGCTGCGTCGCAAAGCAGCAGCATGATCGTTAACGGCGTCCAGCCTGCCACTCATCACAACGGCGTCTCCGCAGATGGAGATCTGGGTATCATCCAGCATCAGCAGAGCGGGTGCATCGGAGAGCCGCGGCTGACCTTCGATGGGGCAGAGCCCTTCCTAATGAAGACGGCGCCGATGAAGCCGCAGCATGTTGCCGGTACAACTGAACTTTTACCATACTGTCCACCGTCAGATTGACTTTCTCCACATTCAGGGAGCTGTGACGCTGTTCTGTTTCTCTCCATAGAGGTCCTGTGAGTTGTCATGGCAACAAGCATCTTCGCTGGAGCTGAGAGATAGCACGTACTCATACACATGTACACATGCACACACGCATAAAAGCTCCTGCAAACCGAGTGCCAAACAAGCGGAGTGACCCAGAGGAGGAGGAGCTGACCTTTGAACCCTCAAACTGAAACACTCTGATATACGTTTTTTTTTTTTTTCATTTTACGTCACGTGAAGATCTGATGATGCACCTTAAAGTTAGCTGACTGTATCAAAGTCTTGAACTGTGCTCTGCGACCTGGATCAGCGGTTGCTATTATTACCGTCGGTGATATTTTCCTCTTAATCTTACGTTGAGCTGTGTGTGTGTGTTTGCTGTTTTCTGTCTTGTTGAATTTATTTAACGCAGCAGCGGCGCGGGTATAAATGTAAAGAACCCCTACCCCAAGCTGCAGGACGCCTGTGAAATAAAGCTTTACGACGAGACTGCCGGCTGTGCGTCCTCACTGGACTCCTCTGAAGCTTCACCAGATTCCAGGCTTCTTTAAAAGGTTTCTGGAAGATGTTTGAAATTTCTGTAGAAACCTTTCTTTCCTGATTGATGATCCAAAAGACCAGGATGTCAGACACTTCTTGAAGGTGTTTGAAAGTTTAGGTAAATTGGATCACTCCACCATATCTTTATTGAGCTGGCCATCGCGCACGCTGGAATGGAAAATGAAAATGTGGACCAAAATTCACTCAAGTCACACATAACTGACTTCAGGTTTGTTTTCCTGAAGAACCCTGACATGATTCTGGAGGTTTTTTTGCTTTGTTTGGTCTTTGCTGTCAGGCACCATCAGCTTCGTCGGACTGACCCACTTTGCCCTGGTGAATCTGATGAGCTCACCAGATGAAGCCGGCCTCCAAAAACAGCTTGTTGCACAGCGCAGCCTCACGTTGCACAGAGATCTGTCAGAGTATATTTTAATCAGCGCGCGTCTCCGAGAGCGGGAGGCGTTTGACGTTAAAGGATGCAGATTTCAGATCTGACAGCTGTTTGCAGCTGAAACCATTTCTACTGTGAAGACAAACACTAACAACCTTAAAGGAAAAAAAACTATTATGTTTGAACTGAAACGAAAACTTCTACATGGTTCCAGTTTAAAGGATGATTCTCGGTGATGGATTTAGTTTACTGACCTCCCTGAGGTCCCCATGTTCACCGGACCTTCCAAAAGAGCCTTATAAGAACAAAGCTGGGTATTCAGTTTAACTTCTAATGATTTTATTTTGTGTTTCTCTCAATTTTTAGAAAAAAAATCACCAATTTGATTTCTAAAAAAATGCCAAAAACTCTGCAAAAGTGTGAAATGCACATGAAGAAAATATATCAACAAACAGGAGGCTCAATTATGCTAAAAATACAAAGAAGTCCAAATTAGAAATACGACTGTGTTAATTTACGCATTAAATTAGCTGAAAAAGTGTAGTCCAATTTAAGTAATACTAAAATGTAGATTGTAACGATGCTAAATGACAAATGAAAGAAAGTAAACAACAAATCAACTAATAAACACCAAATTGGTTGAAAAATAGGAAAAACGGCTGATACAACGTATAGCTTTTATGGATAATTTTGCAAATAATATAAGAATAGGCAACAGAAAGTTGCACCAGGTGAAAATGTCACAAAGAAAAAGTTAGGGATGAATCTAAAAAGATGTTGCCAAATTCATCTAAAAATGTTGAGTTTTTAAAATTTGTCTGAAAAATAGAGAGCGTTTAAAACAATAATACTAATAATTAGAGGCAATCAAGCGCAGTCATCTATAATATCATAAAAACACTGAGTTGTCCTGAATGTGTGTACGATGATAAGTCACTCAGATTCAAGTTTGAGTTAAAGAAACAGAGCTAAATACGTTTGAAAGAAAACTATTTAAATATGCAAATGACTATTTGTCGGGTACGGTTACGTTTAGGGTCAAAATACTTGCGAGCAATGCACACTTTGGCTGCAATTATTGCGTGTGGCCAACATCCATTTCCATCAGTTTTTGTGCTTGGTTGTAAATACATGAGAATAACATCGGCCTTTAAATACTTTTAAATAAAAAATGAGACATAAAAGTGTAATAAAGTTAGTAAAACTAACAACGAAATTTGAAAATGCTTTTATAATAATTAATATATAAATTAATGCAGAATGTCATAAAGACAAAATTGAGTTTATAGTGTTTTTAACTCAATTTTCTACCAGGCCATCTATCTAGTGGTTATCTTACAAACTGACCTGAATCCAGTTCCTTTTTTTAAGACCAGCTTCAAACCGGAAGTCATCAGTTTGCTGACTTGTGGATTCTATGAATGTGTGTTGAACACACATTAGGAGAAATTACAGAAAACATCAAAAGCAGAATTTCTACAAAATAAACAAAAAAAAATGAACCAAAAAAATCTGCACAAGAAAATCTTAAAATATTGCAAAACATCCAGCAATTTTATGAAATAAAAAAAGAAAGAAAGAAAGAAAACACAACCGTAAAAACAGGATCATGACAGCTAAGAGGACTGGTGCGTCAAGCCTTCACCTGCTCCCCTGGTAAATCCTCGGTGACAGAGCTCCTGCCAAAAAAAGCAGCGGGGGCTCACGGACAGAGACCCAGCTTCGCCTGCTTGTTAGGGTTTGTTGCCCTCGTCTCCATGTGGGACCATGAGCTCCCTGAGCTGACAGGTGCAGCGTGACCCGCAGAGGACGGGGTCAGACTGACACACGTGCACAGCCATTACCATAAAAGGCTATTTAAATCAAACAAAGTCAGCATAGAAATGTACTTAGAAATGTATCTGATCTAAATAACAAAAAAATTAAGTTAGAGATTGCTATTCGTAATAAACAGCCAGTTGACATTTTTACTGTTGTTTACCTCTAAAACACCACAACTTTTCATTTGATGGATTCCTGAAATGACTAAAAATTACTAATTTATTTTCAATTGTAATAATAATAATAATAATAATAATAATAATAATAATAACATATAATAATCTAATTATTATTTGTTATCAATTATTGCAATTGTTTTACTACATTATTAATGTTTATTAAATTATTTTTTTTACATGTCAGTGCTATTCTTTTAACTATTTAATCTGGTATAAACAAAAAAAAAAAATCTATTTTCATTTTAGACAGTCTACTTTAAAAAAAAAAAAAGAAAAGTATCGCAAATTATCGCGAGAGTATCAGTGACCGTACGCTGATATTCACCAAGCAGGAACTCGCTGGGTAGCTGCCGCGAAGCGTGTCTGCGGCAAAATTAGAAACACTACTTTTACTATCGTGACTGCAAATACGTGTTCAGGTAACCAATATTAACTAAAAGCGTCAGAGAAACGCTTGGCTCGTTTTAAAGGTGAGCGGTGGATCGCTTCGTTTATGCTAGCTAGCTAACACTTCATATGCTAACACATCGGCAGGTTTCGGGTCAGAGGAACCAGGAAGTTTTGCAGAACAAGCGGCGGCCTTAAGGCTTTCGTCGCTTCTTTGAGCATTGATCAATTTTAACGAAACCCATCCTTTGGAACAAACAAAGGTAAGGGGGCTTTTTCGTCTTTTTCTTTCTTTCTTTCTTTTTTTTTTTTTTTTTTTGCTAACGGTTTGCTAAAGTTAGCTAAGGCGAATGGAGGCGCGTGCAGGACACTCATCGAAATCGATTAATGGTTTACTGACTCACGTTAAAGCGTTTTAGGGATCCTATACAGAATTTTTCTCTTTATACTTTGGACATATTTTTTAGTTAAAGGAGTAACGATGGATCATGTACCAGTGTTTTAAAAGCTACTCTGTATCTAGTTTGTTTATTCAAAACCAACTTTAGCTTTTAAAATAGCACAGAATCACAACTTAGGTTGTCTCAGTGCGTTACGTAAAGGAAAAATGACACCAAAACAAAAGTACAATTAATAACCACTGGTATCCAATTCTTTCCCAGTAGTCTAATATTGTTTTTGTTCAGATAAGAATAAAAAAAATGAAGCTACAATGTTGTAGCTAAATTTCAAACAATTGGGCAATCTATTGTACAGACTAAATGAACATTAATTATGGTTAAAAAAAGATAGATTTTGCCATGCAGGGCTCTAGACTAAAGTTTTTACTGGTTGCGCCTAACTTTTTTTCTGTGGTGCGTTTGTGTGCCCGCATTGCATTTAACTCAGCAGTTGTGCATGGTCACTTTCCTTTTTAATTGCTGAAAATGAATAACTTACAAACTGGTAAACATAAAGCCCTTTATTAGAAAAACAATTCTACAATTATGTTAAATTACATAAAAAGTTGATGTTTGAAAACCCACTCCAATGAAAATTGTGTTTTGGGTATTTTTAACATGTTCTTGTAGCATTTTCTCATGATAGAGGACCTATATGAAAGAATTTAAGACTAAAACTGCATTTCTAAGTTTTTCTTCATTCAAATCAGAGAAAATAAAACATCTGTTTAGAAGAAAAGCCAGCAGTTACAGCGTCTACGTGCTAAACTAAATCAAGTTTCTTGTGACTGGTAGATCTGTTTAGCAAAGACTATGTGTGACCACTAAGCTACTAGTTAAGACATATTTTTTTGAGCCACAATTTTTTCCCTTTAAAAATTAAAAATTGGGGTGGAGTCATTTGTTGATATATGTGTCTGCAGTTTGAACACGTGTGTTTGTGAGCTGGTTTTGTTGCGGGTTTGTTTGTTGTCGTGTGTTTGCTTGACCTTTGCTTCCTGATTCATGTTCCAGCTGCCTCCAGAACCTGCTCCAGTACTCACAGCACTCTCTCTCCCGTTCCAAGGAGAGCCGTATTTGTTCCGACCCGAGCGTAAACATGTCGAAGGCTCCAGATTCTCCGTCCAGACTCCGATCCAGATCCCGGTCCAGGTCGTACTCCAGATCCAGATCCAGAAGCCATTCCCGTTCTAGGTCCAGAAAGCGCCGTTACAGGTGAGTCCAGTTCTGTATTTGAAGAGATTGGTTCTGATCAGACTCCTGGAGAGGGTCAGGATATTCTATAGTGAGTTTTTGTGAGCTTCAGGCTTAGTATGTTTCTGCTGCAGTTTAAGGTAGAATTCTTCCCTAACAACGGTCTCCACTGTGACCAAAAACAGAATCCGGTTCTCCCAAAAACATAAAGTTCTCCAGTTCACATCACTCCATTCAATCAGTTGATCAGAAGTTCCTTTATCTACACGTTCTGCTGGATTTCTCTCAGAAGCAGCCAATCAGATTGGAGTATTCACCTGGATCATTTAAAGTGCAGAAACACAATGTTCGTTTCTTATGACTGGATATCAGCATCTTTGTTTTTTTTTTTTTTGAAGTAATACTGCAGACATGAATGTCTTTACAGTTCTGTTTGTCTTACTGTTATATTACTATCTTCCTGATATGTTTTCTTCACACAAATTACATTTCTGGGATTTCTGAGTTAACACTTTACAAATTAAAATATTTCAGATAGTAAAAATGAAGAAAAAAATGTTCTCTCTGGCCTTTTTTTTTGTTCAAAAACTGCATATTGTCAAATAAAATTTACCGAGTAAAACATTGTGATTAATCACAATCCAAAAGTGTGATTAAACTGATTAATTTGTTTTAATTAATTGACAGCACTAGTTTGCAGCCTGTTTACACCTTTCCTGACATGTTAAAATGTAACATTTTGAAAACTTTCTGCTGCTGTTTCCCCCCTTTCTTTTGTTTGGAGGTTCAAAGACTGGAGAAAGTTTTATCTATGAACTCAGTCATCTGTTGGTCATGTAGCTAAAATCTGTTTAAACCTGAAGCAGATTTCCAAATGGTGACTTTTCCCAACCAAAGAGCTTTGTTTCTGTCTGTCTGTGTGCGATGATGGACGTTCTCTCAGCTTTGTAGGAACATCTGAGTTGGTGTGTTCTAGAGCAGCTCTGGTTTCTATAGAGGACGTGTCCGTGTCTTTGTTTTATTCCTGTAAACTCCTGGACGTTTGTGCCTCCATATCGCTTCACCTCCTCTTCGTCTCCTGTCAGTTCTAGGTCTCGCTCCCGTTCCCACTCTCCGTCCTACAGAAACTATCCCTCCCGGGACTATCAGAGCAACCGAGGAGGCTTCAGAGGCTACAACCGGGGCTACCGCCGCCCGTTCCACTTCCGTGGCCGGAACCGGGGCTTCTACCCCCGTGGCCACTATCAAAACCGGGGAGGTGGTGGCTACGGCTACAAGTCTAACTGGCAAGGTGGTGGTGGCGGCGGCGGCGGTGGTGGCGGGGGCGGTGGAGGTTGGCACGACCGCCGCCATGATCAGGAGCACCACAGTCCGAGGAGGGGGCGCTCCCGCACGCCCAAGAAGCGCTCGGGCAGCCGGAGCCGCTCCCGGTACTCGGACCGCTCCTCATCAGGACGGTCCCGCCATTCCAGGCGCTCCAGCTACTCCTCCAGATCCCGTTCCTCGTCACCAACGCACCGCAGCAGCAAAGGCCGCCGCAGCTCCAAGGACGCAAAAGACAAGCGGGCCGAAGGCTCCTCCGAGAAACCAGGTCAGGCTGGGGAGGGCAGAAACATCGAGAAGGCGTCCGGCGGGAAATGGATCGACTTCGACGCCAGCCCCAAACAGGCCAGCCCGGACAGGAAGAAAGAAGACTCTTCATCCGCCCCTGAAGGCAGAGGGGGAGGAGCTTCTATGTGGAAAACTGTGGGTTCTCCTTCCCCGCCCCCAAAGAGCCCCGCAAAGTCCGGACAGAGCGCCACCATCAGCGGCTTTGGCTTCTTCTCAAAGGAAGATGCCAAACCTGCAGACAACTCTGCCATCTCGGCCGCCTTTAAGAAGTACGTCAAATCTTTCTACGTCTCCTCCTTTTCAACTTCTATCCTGAGCTTTTGAAATGTTCTCCTGGCACACCTCCTGCTTACATAACACACCTCCCTTCATCTTTCAGGTTCTTGGCTGAGAACAAAAGCAAGAAGCAGGCACCAGAGAAGGAGAGCAGCAGAGAGAAGGAGGCCTTGGCTGCAGACCGCGAGCAGGAGAAAAGCTCCAAGTCTGCAGAGATCTTCAGTGTCTCCTCTGCTGCCTACACCGACTCCAAGGATGACAAGACCCTGCCATTCTTTGACCCCGGAGAGGAGGAGTTCCTGAAGTCGCAGGGGCTGAAAGAGAAGGTCATCCCAGATGATGCAGAGGTCCAGCGCACCCCCACAGCCCGAGACATTTTCGGGAAGTGGGGGGATGAGCCGAGCTTCTCCACGTCTTACTCTTCCAAGGAGAAGGGTCGCAGAGAGGCTAACGATCCCTCCGACGCCATGGAGGACGAGATGTATCAGGTTCGGAAGCCTTCCAAGAAAGAGGAGAAGTCCAAGAAGAAGGAAAAGAAGGAGAAGCAGAGGAGAAGCGTTTCCCCGCAGGTGAAGGAGCGGCCGCTCTTCCCTGGCGCTTTTCCTCCCTCTGATCCGTCACCCGTACGGCAGCTCTCCGCCTCCAGGGAAGACTTCGAGCTCAAATTCAGCTCTTTAGAGGAGCTGCCGAGGTACAAGCTCATCCTGTAGATCAATGGTCCCCAACCCTCGGGCCGTGGGCCCGGCACTTGGTATCAGAGAAAAAAAAAATACATGCTGTAATTATGGCCCACAGGCCATAAAACAGCAAAAAAAAAAAAAAAAAAAGTTGGAATCCACTAACAAAACCAATGTACACTTGTCGGGGATATCCAGGGTAATTTTGAAATTATCATGACCCACGGTTTCTGTGGGCATTTGGTGTCAAGATCTGCAATTTTACATTTTTGAAAATGAACCTTTTGTTTGTCCAATTTTTACGAAATTTCACAGAAAGTCGGAAAAATTCTTTCATATAGGTCCTCGGAAAGTCCACCATCTTGAATTATCACAAAAAGAACCACTGTTAGTAGCAGCTACAAACAAAAACTCATCCTAGACATTTTCATTTATCGTCCTGTAACTTCTCGAGCATAAATGTAAACCTACTGTGCAAAAAATGTTGGGATTAGAAGTTGTAGATTTTTTTATGGTGTGCGCGTGGCGAGCTCGCAGAAGGGGCCTTCCCCTACTACTTTTTATTGGGATATTGTAAAAATATATGTTGATCCCTGACTAGAGCTGAGCAAAATGATAAAACGGGATATGAACATATAAGGAATGTGGGCGTGGCTAGCAAAAACATTTGTTCCTAAGGAAGTTTACTTTTGCCGATTTCTCCATAACTTATGTCAATCTGTTCGGTATTCCCAGATGACCAAAATGTAAAAAAGTTGCTATGAAGAAAAAACCAACAGAAAAGTCACATTTTTAAAAAGATTTGAGGATGGGTACCACCTTGGGCCATCCAACGGTAATTAATTTAGATTATATCAGTTTTTCTTATTTTCTGATTCTGAAGGAAGTTTTATTTCTGAAAACCACCAGATTCTGTTCATCACATCCGTCCATGCCTTAGTCTTGAGTTAAGTCGTTAGCTTCAGTCACGTCTTAAAAACATTCACTACCTTCTTAAAGCGGCTGCCCTGACCACTAAATTCAAAGCCCCAAGCTAACAAAATTAATAAAAAACAGAAATGTCTTTGGGAATTTAGGGAGAAAGGGGCCAGGGAGAAAACTGTAGATGAGTCCTCAACTGCAAAGAAAAAGCAATCTGCTGTTTACAGACAAATCCTGGAGTTTTCCTCAGAATATGCATTTATCACCACAGGTGTTGTTCCTACGGACCTAACCTACTTTGCATAAACTGACTCCCTAATCTTATACAGATGCTGATAATAAAATTTCAAATGCGGTGGATTAACCTTTAATATAATCTTACAAATTATAATGTATATAATTTTAATTTTATGATGGTTGTGATATTTTATTTTGCAGAATTTATCAGTCACACCTTAAAAGTTGGACGCAGCTGAAGTTAGATTCCACTTTGACGTTAAACGGAGAAGCTTACTCACATTTTAATACATCCTGTACAAAGTCTAGGTTTAAACCGGCTGCAATATCTAATTAAGATCAAAGTACGGTTAATCTTTTACCCTGGAGGATAACCTGAGCTTGAATTAAGTTTTTAGTGTTTTTAATGAAAGAAAAAATGTAATGTTTTCTTTTTTTTTTTTTTCACAAATCAACAACTTTGTTTCATCAACTCTTCATTTTCTGTCAAATGTCAACAGACAGTTTCCTTTTTTTAAACAAAAACTTATGAAGAAATATTTCAATTTGAAAAATAGATTTATCTGAAGCTTAAAAAAATTGAATGCCAACTTTGGACCGGACCGGTCCGTGGCCAAAAAAGGGATGTGGACCACTTTTCTAGATCCATTACCATGGAAACAAATTCAACTTACTACTAGCATCTTAACCCCTGCTTTTCTCTTTCCTCTGACTCGAGTCAGTTATTTGCCTGACTGCTGTCCCGTTTCCCTGCAGCTCCTCGCTCTCCAAGGACCGCCTCTTACCGCGTGACCTGCTGAACTCCTCCAAGAAGGATCCGGAGTTCCGCTCCATTTTCCAGCACGTCCAGTCGGCGCAGCTGCGCCGCAGCCCATCGGAGCTGTTTGCGCAGCACATCGTCTCCATCGTGCATTACATCAAAGGTAGAGCGGCTAGGGCGCCGCTCGTCCATACAGCCGGGGCATTCCAAGTGTGTTGTTGACCCTCGTTTTGTCTCTGCAGCTCAACACTTCCCTTCCTCTGACATGAGTCTGAGTGAACGCTTTGCCATGTACCAAAGAAAAGCTGCAGAGGCAGAAATGATGAAACCAAGGAAGAGCCCAGAAATCCACAGGTACCCCTCGCCACCGCCGCTGCAGCAAAACGCTGTTTTCCAGTCAAACTATGACCAAAAAAATACTGACATTTTTCTCTGATTGATCTTTTTGTCTTGTTTGTGCCTCTGATCGTTCTCCACCTGTTTCCTCCACCTTTTCAGGAGAATCGATGTCTCCCCCAGTGCCTTTAAGAGGCACCCTCACCTCTTTGAGGATTTGGACGAGTCGAGCTACAAGGTGACGAGCGCTTTAGACATTTGACGTGTTTGGAGTCTTGACCCAAACCGAGCAGCCGTGTTCAGCTTTTGTGCTTTTCTTTCAAAGGATGCGTATTTCTAAGTCAAAAGAACCCAATTGTGTTTTATAAGTGCCAAGAAAGCCCCCAGCCTATGAGATATGGTTATTGATTGATATGTACGAACCCGAGCAAAAAGGCTTAAAGGAAGTGAATTAAGATCCAGAGTCGAAGCCTCTCAAGGGACGCTTTTCTGTGCCTTTGCCTCGTAAGTATTTTCTCCTGAGCAGAAAAACCCTGAACGTCAGTTAATGTTGATGCATGTTCGCACACACACACCTGCTTCACATAGCTCATGTGCTGACTCAGCAGCAGAGAAAAACACCTTCATCTGTACGTGGGCTCGTTTCACGTGCGTCCCCTCGCCTCCCTGTTAACCCTTCCTAACTCCTCCCATCGTCTCCGCAGGATCCAGGAAAAAAGTTTAAAGGAGACGTGATGGACCTCCGTCTGGATATTGAGAGACGTAAGAGGTTTGCTGGGAGGGAACGCGACTACAAGCGTGAGGGAGGCAGGAGCCCAGAGGGCTCCCGAGGACCCAGCAGGGAACAGTCCTCTGAGAAAACCGGAAAACACCAAAAGAAGTCCAAGTACGTCCACAAAATCTTCTTTTTTTTGGTTATTAAGTCTTTCATTTATAATGCGCAGCTTTTAACTCCATGGCACCTTTTGAGGCAAGTAAATATCAAAGCACTTCAGCTCCAAAATTCCCTTAATTTAGCATCTGCATCTAAAGAAAAACACAGATGAAGATTTCTTTTTCAGAACTAGAAATAAATTCAGGGGTCAAAGGGTTCAATGTTTACAATAATTTAATTTTAACAGTTTTTTTTCTTTGCCTAAACGTTTTACTTTTGACAGCAGCAAAAACAAGTTCCTTTCAAAATAAAACACCCTATGTTAAACTAGATCTTTTTGTCTGCATTTGATCCTTATTTCAATCAGCAATGCAAGAAAGTCCAACATGACGTTTCCATTGATGCAGAACCCAATTTTTAAAAAATTCTATATGTGTGAATACAACTATATAGATTGAAGACCCACTCCCATAAAAATCCTTTGTGCTTTTTTAAACAGACTCTTGCTGCATTGTGTTGATTAAAAAGGACATATTTAAAGAAAATTAAGATTAAAACTGCATTTTTGAGTATTTCTTTCTTCAGATTTTGGTGAATTAGGAGCTAGACATAAAAATACTGTTGAAAAAGTTTGTGGTTGTTGGGTACAAACTACAATCGGTGGGGCACAAACTCCCCCGCTCCATTCCGATGCATCTGCTTGTAGACAAATGGATCCATGGACGTCATTGTTATCCTTGTCTTAGCTGCCATCTGGCTCAAAACTGTACAGCTGAATAGCTCCAATATTTCTGTTGCACCGGTAATGCTAGGATGGAGGTGTGAGGGGCTGAAAGCTAGCTGGGAAGTGTAAATAAAGGGATGATGGGTAATCAGAGTAGCGCCAACAGTCCCGCCCATTAGTCAGAGGTGAATTCCTAATAAATTCTCTAATTGTCATGTGATCACAGGACTTCTGTTCTTCAGAAATAACGTTCCCGTTGCAGTGGAGAGCAGAAATATTGTCATTTCAATCAGATTTTTTTCAAAACATTTTGAATTTTAATGAGTTTGTGAATTTGACTTGTTTGCGTTCATCTTTGATTTTTCAGGAGTTATGAAAGGATCTGCTGAGTGGATGACTTCAAAAGTGCTGTTGGAAGTGCAGCAGAGTGAATGAAGACGACTGTTCCCTTAGTTTGAAAGTTTCTTTAGGGTTTCTTACAGTATTTCTGGAGATTAGAGTCATCCAGCAGAATTCGATGGTTAAAGAGCGAATCCCCAAAACATTCAGATTCTCCCTTTTAATCTGCGTTCATAAAAATCAAATCCAGGTCTTTAATCTACAAACCATGGTAGAGTTCTGAAATCAGGGTTCTGTCTCCTGGTTTCATGTTGCTATGAATCATAACTGGTGAAATGGTTTGCATTGCCGGTTCAGTTTAGACAATAACAGGTTCTTTGTTTCCTGACAGGAAGAGTAAGAAGAAGAGGGACCGCTCTCCATCTTCCTCCTCCTCCTCTTCCTCCCCGTCCCCTTATCCTCCTCCTTTCAGGGGCAAGGAGTATGTGGGGGAGGGGATGGAGCACCCAGAGGAGAACTACGGTCACCCGCGTTATCCTCCAAGAGACTATGGGGGCCCTGGAGAAAGAGGCCCCCGAGATTACGAGGGCCACATGGCAGAGAGAGGAAGAGGCAGAGGATTTGTGAGTTCAACCCACAGTTTTTTCTCATGGTGATGATGATGGTGGTGTAGATGGCTGTTTGTCTCGGGTTCTGCTGGGTTTAGTGAAGGTAACAAAGTTGTTGGAGCGGCTCCCAAAAGGTTCTGACGGGTTTGATTCCGACCCTCTCGTCGTCTGAACTATAGAGAATCCCGGACAAACCCCCATTTTTCTGGTTTCAGTTCCCCAGAATCCGAGGAAGAGGCTGGAGCAGAGGGAATTATCCTGGCAACAGTAATGGCAACCCCGCCAATATGAACCCTCCGGTTCGCCCCCCTGAGGAGGAGTGGGACCCAGAATACACCCCCAAGAGCAGGAAGTATTACCTGGTGAGTTCTGCTCCAAGGGAAGTTCATGTCAGTTAAAACTCGAGCTTTCTATAGATCCTCTCAGCCTGATCCAGCAGAGCAGCAGCATGAACCGTCATTGGTTCCTAAAAATCTACAGATAGAAGTGAAGAACTCCTCATCAACTACAGATGTCACTTCCTTTCAAATACTTCATTTTTTTTTAATCTTGGGGTGTTACAGGTCAGTGTTGGTGTTTGTAGGCTGATTTGAATTTCTATACATTAGATTTCTTTTTTAAATAAGTAAAAACTAACGAAAATTTAAAACGTATCCACAAACTGATGAGCTCTTGATATGCACACATAACAGGTTAGACTGCTGTTCATTCATTGGAGAGGATTTCCTTGTGACTTTTTGGAGTTTAGTTCAAAGGCTATAGTTCTTTCTTTCCTGTTTTTCTTGTTTGTCAAGGAACTTTTTAAATTTCTTTTTTCTTTTTGATAAGGACAAACACAGATGAGGTTTTTGATGTTGGACCTGATTTATTTAGTCAAAACAAACGCTAAGAACTTACTAAAACAATGGTTTTATCAACCATTGAAGGCTAAGTGTTAATTATAGTTGTGCTGGAGAAAATAATTCCCTGAGGGATCCCTTGATTTAACGTATTTTTCCTGTTTTCAGCACGATGATCGCGACGGAGAAAAGACTTGGATTGACAACCGTGGTCGAGGCCGTGGCTCCTTCCCGCCTCGCCGTGGCCGCTTTGTGTACCGGAAGGGGGGCAGCAGCCCCAAGTGGACCCATGACATGTTCCAGGGGGGCGAGGAGGGCGAGCTGGTGGACGATGGGGGCGAGGCAGATCAGAAGGAGGGAAAGAGCGGGGCTGATGGCCTGAAGCCATGAAGCCGCCGCCCCCACCCCCGATGGTTGAAACATGTTTGTGAGTGTAGACGAGACGCGCCGTTACTGTGAGAGTTTTAGATTTCCTTCTTTTTAACCGTCAAAGCTTCATCTTCCTTTCTGCAAATAAAAAGCTCCGTGCCTTAGAGGAGAGCGTTCGAAGGCTTTCATCTGTCGTTCACCCGGATCCGCGGGACCAATCAGCCGCCTCCATCCGACAGGAGCGTCAGTCCTGTCCAGCAGCCTGAGCTCACCGTGTGTGCACGTGTGCTTGTGCACGTAGCAGTACATTTTCTCTGGTTTGTTTTGGGTTTAGTGCCGTGTCTTTTCTTGAGTTTAGATGAAAACTGTTCGGAAATGTGTCGCTTGAGTTTTCGTGAAGCTGCAGTTTCAAACAATCTGAAATCGTAAAGATTTGTCCGAAGATGAACCGAGCGGCAAAACTGCATGGATCTAAGACTCCGGTTTTTTCATTTTTACTGGTCATGCTTTGAATCAACTGTAATTTTCAATAAATCTGTCTGTGATTCGGAGCCTTTTTCTCGATCCTTCATTATAAAAGGTATTAAAAAAAAGTCACTTTCATGTTAAAAATCTTAAATAAGCTTAAGAAAAACAAAACATTTCCAGAATGAAACGTACTTAGAGATAAAGATGAGTTTTTTTTTTTATCCTGAACTTCCAATTGAGTTTTGTTTGTCCACAGCGCCACCATGAGGAGCTGTGAAGCATAGACTGCTTTAAGTAAATGTTAAAATCATCAACTAAAAAAGATGCAATACTAAATATATTTCAGTTGAAAGTGACACAATTTATGTGGAAACATTAAAAAAAACGTTATTTAATAAACCTATATGATTGTAGTCGTGGCTCACCTCAACAAGCAATTTCATCTGATTTTTTTCAAACAAATAAGTGCTATTTTCTACTAAAAATTATACAAAAGAAACTTAATTGTTTTAAGCCTGGTACAAATGTACAGCTTTAACATGATAATACTCACACTTCAAGATATTACTTTTTATAAATTCAATTGACTCAATCTGCTAAATGTATTATTTACTGGTTTTCTTCTGTCACCTTTAGCTTTTTAAAAAATATTTTGTAGATTTTTTAAAGACAGTTTTACATAGTTTTTTTTATGTTTATTAAACAGGAGTTTACATGGTCTTTAAACAAAAATTCTCACACTGGGAAAACCTGAGTCACACTAAAACTTGGGTCCAGACAGTTGCGTCACACAGAGGTCCAGGTCCAATTTAATTTATTTAAAAAAAAAGACATTAAAGGAAATGTTTTTTTTATCTAAAAGAGAGTGCATTTTTCCTGAATGTGCTGCATCCAGACGGTCTGCAGGAGTAGAATTCCTCCTTTTGGCTGGAAAATGTAGAAAGTTGTCAGCCTTGGGATGTGGCAACGGGATGGGAACTTCAGCAGAGCAGTGGGGTCAGCGACCCTGGTCAGAAGCCAAACAAACAGTAACATGGGGGTGGAGGAGGAACAGGAAGTGAGGAGCTGATGCACACAAACTGGAAAAACTAGGAAAATGAAATTTCCATTATTCCAGCTGATTTAGACACAATGACCGGATCATTCTTACCAACTTGTGAGTTTTTATCAAATTACCACAGACAGTACAGATTACTTTTATTATTTTTTAAAAGTAATCCTTAATATTGTAATATTATTTCAAAGAATAAAAACACAATGAGAACCAGTTTAATAAAAGCCTTTTATTTTTCTGTTTTTAAAATGTATAAAAAAAGTAAATAAATGTAATTTCATTAAGAAAACTCGTGTATATATAAAAGTATTAGGCTACCTTTTTGTAGAAAAGTAAATTTACTTATGTTTTTATGTCTTTTTACAGCATTTCTTGTTTTACTAGGACGTATTTAAAACAAAAACCATTAAAAAAAATGTTTTTAATTTCACCCATTTAAAACATCAACGGACAAAAGTTATTTAGTTTATTTTTATATTTGATGCAGTCAAGTGTTTGGAAATCATATTGATCCACAAAAGAAGCCTTTGAAAGTCTCATTAAACATACATTTCCCTGTGTGAACACTAAGGAAAATCCAAACTGGTTTGGGTCTTATATTTTGTAAGGATGTCTGCCTGACAACTGCATAATTTTTTGGTCTTTTCATTTTTTAATGTGTATATCTATTTAATTAAAATATATATTTTTTCTTTTTTGTTTTCTTCAAAACAGTAAATTGCAACCGAATTTAGCTAATTTACAAAGGCTGACTTTGCATTGAAGGGATTTTTATTTTATTTAGTTTTAGCTAACGATTTCCTTTGGCTAGTTTAGCCTCTGCTGTTTATTTTAGCACCTGTTAGAGCAGATATCAGTTTAACTTTATCTTGCTTCAACATGAGCCGTATTCCACTTCTTCATCTAACTTAGCATAAATAACTCACATTTTAGAAAGTTTCTCACATTAGAACTCATTTCACCACATGAAGCGGAACATTTTTGAAGTGAAGAATTAAAAACCCAATCGTGTTTCTATTAATGCAGCAAAAACGGTTAAAAACGGAAATTTTCTCCTAGTTTTCAATGAGGGTTTATGACCTCATTGGGATTCCAAGATGGCTGCCAAAACAAAATATATTGATTAAAAAACTTTCTTTTTAAAGTTTTTTTTTTAACAAAATTACTTTCATTGTTTAACTGTAGATGGTAAGAGTTTTTTTTAGCATTGAAGGGATTTTCGAGATATTTTTTTGTGTAGTCTTAACAGAAATAGTCCAATTTTCGTGTTGCGTTTGAGGGAGTTTAAAACCTAACTCCTACAGATTTGACAAAGCTTAAACGATTCGTAATCACTATGTAAATCACGTGACCAGTCCTCTAGTTTTACCCTCTCCTAGCAAAAAGCTTTGCCCCCACCATTTCTGAGTCAACATTATAATTATTATTCACAAAATTAAGAAATTATCAATACAAGCTTCTGTAAGAATTGCTAATGCTAAAAGGAGCATTAAAGAAATAAAACAGTTTGAAATAAATATCTTCATTTGAACTCTTCATTTGTCTTGGCCTTTCACTCTGCTGCTCTCATCCTTCTAAAGTCTTCTGCCCTACCCCTACCCCTCCCCCGCACGCCCTCACATATAAAATGTTTAGCTCCGCCCCTGTACACACCATGACACAATGCCGACTGACTAAAACGAGATTAAGAACAAATCTAGGACATATCCAGGAAGTCATAAAGAAGCAAAAAGAACATGAAAAGAAGTGTAGGCCTTGCTTGACTTAGTTTAGGTCAAAGGTCATGATTCAACTGTCAGACTTTTGGATAAAAATGAAATGCATAAATGAAAAAAGAAAAGCATAAAAAACATCTGGATTGCCCACAAGTTTCTGAATTATATAATATTTTGATATGATAAAACACAAAGGAACTTTCTGGAAGGTTTGCCTTCCATTTGGACCCAAACAGACTTTTAGAAGAATTGTAAAACATAGTGGAGGGAGTGTGATGGTTTGGAGTTCTGCAGCAAAACAAAGCAGGTCCACATTGTAATGGGCTAACATGATGGTTTTGAAGAGTTTTTGTTAAAGTTTGGATTAAACCTGATGTTGCTTTAAATCTGAGCATGTTTCATCTTTAAATCAGAGGAACATGAGGAACCTTCTGTCAAAGTCATCATAAACAGGGTTCACTTTTGAAGAAAGGACTCAGCTTTTTTCCTCAGAATAAACCATCATTCAAAAACTGGTTAAAAGATTATCTCAAATTATCTATAAAATTAACATCTGTATAAAAGTCAGACAGAAAACAGGAATTATTCTGTGGGTTCTGTCTAAGGGACATCTTCACCTCGGTTCTCTCAGAACCAAAGTTCCTGCAGAAACCCTGAAGACGTTGCTCTGTGGAACCAGCAGAGGTCACTAGCGAACCGTCCTCTCCCTCTTGGTTCTGTCAGAAGTAATGGACCCGCCCAATGGTTCCGGTTCCTGTGACCAGGATGTCAGGCTGTCTGTTCCTCCAGATCTCCCGGACGATCTTCTCTCGCTCCTCCAGACGTCGCGCCTTCTCCAGCTCCTCTGCCGAAGCAAACACATTCATGCTCCTCAGCGTCCCGTTTGATTGGCTGCTGCAGTTGCTCAGGGCGCCCACTGTTGTCTTGTGGTCTTCCTCCTCCTTTTCTTCCTCCTCCTCCTCCTCTTCCTCACTGGACTCCTTCAGCGGCCTCCTCTCAGGAGATGAAGGAGGTTTCACGCGGCGGCGAGTCCTGCAGGCAATGCCACCCACCAGGAGGCAGAGCGCCATGAAGAGGCCGAAGGAGACCCCCATCATGAAGTAGAGAGCAAAGCCCTCCGGATTTGCTGCAGAACAAACAGCATTTATTCTGGAGCCGGAACAAAACGACCAACCCCCCCCCGCCAAAAAAAATTAAGTTTAAGGACAACACGTCAAAGCCAAACAGCTACGACTCCAGATTTGACCTTCTGGAGGAGCTCCTGCAGGAGTCTGCTCCAATCTGGAACTTCAGACTAGAGTTTGGATGAATCTGAGTGAAACCTCCAAACGGAAACTTCAAATCGTTTCAAAGACACACTTCCTAAAGAAAGAAGAACCTCCAGCAAACACCAAACAAGAACCGGAGGCTTTTTCTACAGGAATCAAACGGGCCTTCCAACAATATTAAGAAGCAAGGAAATGAAAAACTCATATTTCACTGAGCAGAGACTAAACACTTTCAATACATACTTAGTATTTCACGAAGATTCAGACACTAAAGAAAGGCGAACACTCTTCAATCTCTGAGTTTACGGTTGTTTGTGGTGTTCCGTCGCCTCAAACGGCTAAAAAAAGCACTTCAGGGATCTTATTTTTAAAAAAATGTTTTTTCCCCAAAGTTGAACAGACTGACCTTTGATGTGGGCATAGGTGGCCATGCTGTTACTGAGCAGCTCCATGTCCCTCTTCACAGGCTCCATGATGGTCCTCCTCGGTTCACAGCTCCACCATCTCCTGCTGTGGAGGAGAGCAGAGGAGGCCTTCACCCGAGAAGAGGCTCACTTCAGAGTAGTAATAGGGGAGGTCTGGAACTTTGGAAAGTTTAAAGTCATGCATTTGTGGAGACAACCCCTACACTTCACCTATAAATGTTTCCACTCTCTCCCGCTAGCTCACAGCCCCAACTTAACATTACTGGTGCAACAAAAATGCAGAGCAAAATTTGAGCTGTCCGGTCGTACGGTTTTGAGCCAGATGACGTTCATGGATCTATTTGTCTGCAGGTGGATGCATCAGAATGGAGCGGAGCAGGAAGCTCGTGACTCGCTCGGCATATTGTCTACGTCACAAATAGGATTTCGTCGATTTGAATGAAAAAATACTTAGAAATGCAATTTTATATATGTCCTTTGTCATCAGGAAAATGCAGCGAGAACAAATGAAAAACACAATTTGTATCAGAGTGGGTCTTTAATGTGGTTCCTGTGGGAAATTCTGCTCATGTCTGATTGCCGTTTGGACTAAAAGTGTTGACTGAAGTTTCCCAGCTCCTCACATTCACTTTCTTTCAACGGCAATTTGCGTGGGCGTAGAATGTGTTCTTTTCTGCTGGTGCCTCCCCAGGGATGATGATGTCAAACACCCCCCCAACTGTTACATAAGGGGGGGCTCGGGTCCCTCTCCCACCCTGATCCTTATCCCTGTGGCAGAGCTGGATCGCGCTCTTTTATTTGTTTTATGGGCAATTACAGCTGTTGTTGCCGTTGGGGCTGTAGGGTGGGGGGTGGGGGGTGAGTAGACAGACCTAAGTGACCCCCCCCCCACCTCCCTTGAGGATATCCATGATGGGAACCAGAGGCCCTCGCCAAGGATGCATTTTAAGTTTACAAGACTAAAACTCAGCTCTTCCTTCAGTTTGTTTGTTTCCAGCCCCCCAGACAGAACAACATGGGGGTGGGGGGCATTTATTTTTATTTCAGCTCAGCGTAGTTGCCAAACTAAGCAAACTTTTTTTTAAATTTTTTTATAAAGCCATCTATTAAGTAAATAGCATTTAGCTGGAGGGACCTAAAGGCCAGGGCCGCTCCAAACTGGGGGGCCTGGGGTGGGGCAGACCCTTTTATTTATTTTTATATATATATATAATCTGGCGTTCTCTTCTCACCTTCAACTGGAACCTTCAAAGTCTGATGAACATTGCACTAAAAACCACTAGGGGTATACAATTATATTGCGTATATAATAACTAAACAAAATTTCATTGATTTTGATCATCAATTGGACGACTGGGGGTGGGGGAGCAGTGACCTGGTTTCCTGTCATTTGGTCATGTGACCCATGAGTTTGAATGGGCTCATTTGTTGGCTGGTTTCAGCTCTGTGGTTGTCGTCAGAGCGTGGTTCTCTGCAGCTAACAACATTAGCCGTTAGCGCTCAAAGCAGCTCAGGGTGAAACCACGACGGAAGCCAAACTGTAACGAGTGGGAAGATTGAAGTAAATCATCAACCCTATGAAACTTACGTTCACATTTTTTATGAATTGGTGGATAGTAAATCAGAGAAAGGAGGGCATACTGCCCCCTAGTGCAGGGGAGGATAACATCCATGCTCAGATTTGGAGAGATTTGGACTTTGTGAGGCTGGACAAAGAGAGGTCAGACTCAGAGGACTGCAGGACTGACTGGAGTAAGTGTTCCCTTTGAGTCATAACTTCCTGATCATGTTGTGTTGTTTGCGCTTTGTTTATTTGTGACTTGTTTTTATGTTTTAGCTCAGCAGCTGGTAACAGCGCGAGACACAATGATGCAAACAAACAAAAAAACCATTGTTACCTGATAAATGTGGAAGGAAGCAATCAACAGGATTTAGTAAACAGTCAACTTTGTGTGGGACAGCTTTCCTGTTGTCATGGTTACTCATCACCCATCATGGTGACAAAATAAAATATTCATTATAGGAGCCCACAGTCCGGAGGAGCTCAGATGAATGCTGGTCCTGATTTATGAGAAGAAAACAACATCTCTGAACCGCAGACATTGGATCTGGTGTTCGGCTGGGACCAGAGCCAGTGTCCTCTCATTCCCCGCCTCGCACCTCCAGACCAGTGAGCTCCGGGCCCGGCAGCTGGGGCTGTTTATGCCAACCCCATCAAATCCCCACACTTCCTGCTCACAAATCCCAGAGGAAACCCGAGGCGTCTGCTGAGCGTCAGACTCGTTCAAAGGTAGCTTTTCAGTGAAGCTCCTCTCCTTCATCTCATCTGTTTCATGACCACAGAGCTTCATCTGAGTTTTCTCTTTTTAAAATGTTTCAGATGAATGTGAAAGAAGAACGGGTATTTTTTTTTCTCCTCACTCACCTGGCTCTGGAACAAGCTGCACTTTGTTAGAAAAGTCCACCAGATGCAGGCTGCTCCACTGTCCTCCTCTCAGATGTTTGCTTTTCCTGGGAAAAAGTGGTACTCATGCGTGCTCCTCTGCCTTCAAAATAAAAGCCTCAGTCTGCAGTCACTCACGTGGAGCTCCTTTGCAGGTTGGAGCCTCGTCTCTGAGGAGATCCGGGACTCTGTTTGCTTTTTAAACTTGTGGGTGGAGCAGGAAACGGCAGGGCGGCTGCAGAGGGCGTAGGGGTGCAGAGCTGTGGGAGCTGCTGGATTAACTGAGCTCTTTGTGTTTTCATCTGAGCCTGGAGGCGAGCAGAAGTGCATCCTGTAGGAGCTGCTAGCAGAAAAGTCTTGGTTCTGTTTCAGATCAGAGTTTCACAACCGTTCATGCGACTTGTGTTTGTGATGCCAGCTGCTCACGTTTTGTTTCAAGTTGCTGACGTTTTCACAGAAGGAAGAAATTGGAGGCAAAATTTACAAGTGAATTTGATGATGTTTCAATAAAAATGGAGGAAATCACTAGATTAACATTAGCCACTGAACATGAATGAAAACGTGGAGTAATTTCAAACCAGTAGCTGCCAAAATGTATATGTGCTCAGGCAAAAGGTTTACACATGTTCCCCATAGGCCGAAAAAAGTCGTGTCTGGTGACCAAACATCCATCCAGTCATTCATCCAATCATCTATTTGGTCATCTATGAAGTCACGCAACCAGTTATCCATCCAGTCATCTATCCAATCATTTATACACTCATTCATTCATTCGTCCATCCCATCATCCATCCAGTCATTCATACACTCATGCATCCCATCATCCATCCAGTCATCTATCCAATCATTTATCAAGTCATGCATCCAATAATCCACCCAGTCATTCATTCATTCATTCATCTGGCCATTCAGTCATCTATGTAGTCATCTACTCAATCATCTATCCAGTCATCCATCCAGTCATTCTGTGATCCGTCAATTCATCCAGTCATCCATCTAGTCATCCATTCAATCATCCAGTCACTCATCTAGTCATCCCTCATCTCTGAGAAAAAAAATTAGATACGAGAGGAAAGGAAATGAGTTTTGGTGATTTGTACTTTATAGAGAAGCCACCACCTTGCACTGCAGAAATGAAGGTGCAGATCCTTACTTTTATTTTTGATTAGGATTGATCAACAATGCTGTAATCTGGGCGCTTACTTAAGCGTGAAGAACATCAAGTAAACTAATTTAAGTAAATAGGAATCTAGTCTGAGTAAATCATTTCAGCATCAGATAAGCCCCTCCTACAACTGATGTGAGACCTCACTAATAGAAAGTTTACGCCTCGGTTGGAACAAAACAGTTGTGCCGGTAAAATCTAAAAATGTCAATATAACAAAATGAACAGATCCCAAAATAATGAATGCAAGATGTTTCACAAATGTCTTTGTGCCACCTACTCATCCATTTCCGGGACTTTGCCAAAATGGGCAAAGTAAACTTAACATGGCCAACCTTAGGCTTCATTTAGGATGAGATGAGGTGAAATAGGAGGAGACGGTTGGGTTGATTCAGTTCTGTGATGTTCTAGTTAACCTCTGAAGGGTGAATGGTGTTCCGTGTTCTCGGCAGCTCATGCCCTGCATGACAAAGGAGTTGTTTGTGTGGTTTCTAAGTGTTATTCTGAGAGAGGCCGTGTCGATGTGGCGTGGTCATCTTCTTGGCACAGCGGTAAACTGCTCATTATGTGGCGTGCTGTCACCCAGGCTGGTTTCACAACAGCCAGCAGAAAAACATTTCTCTGCGTGGCCATAGACTCCGGCCACGCCCATCCATCTGCAGCCTCCTGTTATATCAGGGTGTCCTCTCCCTGCTGCAGAATTCCTCACATTCCCTGAAACACTTGTGTCCCGGCAGCACGCGGCCTTTCCAATCCAAACAGGCTCTTCCTTTCACGCCCGCACTGGGTTCTCATTGGCCGCCGTCTCCGCCAATCAACAACCAGCAGCCCCACGATGCAGAGGTGACTGTTTGTCCTCAGCAGACTGGCATCCTCCATGATTAATGTTTTCCTGCATGGGAGCAGCGATTAACTGAATCCACACAGACGGCCTCTGTGATGCAGCAGAGCAGGTCAACACGGCGCCCCCTGAAGGTGTGTTTGCACCTGTTCTGCTCAGTTGGAGGACAGCTTTGAATAAAAACATCTGGAAGTTTGTTCTTTTTTGAAACCCCAGTGGGGCGCCGTCTCAGCCTCATAACAGTCTCTTCCAGAAGGTTCTGTCAACCTGAAGCAGATCAGAAATGGCTTTGGGGTGTTTCCTTGGATCCATGATGCTCACCTTTTCTCCCAGGATCCACCCACAAAACTTATACCTCTGGGGAAAACTTGAAGTTCCACTCCAATCATCGTTTGGTCTTTTTTAAAGACGTGGAGTGTGGAGTGGCGTGGAGTAGGCCTGTCCCCCCTTCCCACCATCCATCTCTTTTTATGGTCTCCTATCAAATCCCCAACCGATCATTACTGGTGCAATAAAAACGCCAAACAATGTCAGAGCTATTCAGTCGTACAGTTTTCTATTTCACAATAACGTGTTAAAAACACAATTTTTACTGGCATTTGTCTTTAAAAGCTGTTATTGTGCACCAGCAGACATGCTTAACAAATGACGCAAACACTCAAAAACAACTTTTGTTTTTTGTCTTATATTTACAGTCGAAGTTCTTTTCTCTGAGACACTGTAGCTATCAGTAACAAAGAACTGCTTTTTATATAAACCATTAGTGTAAATTCATTAATCTTTTTCTCTTTTTTGCATCCAGTAAAGGCCTTCAAGATAATTTATGAAGATTTCGTTTAAGGTTCCTCCAGAGCTGCTGTCCTACATGTTTTCCAACTGACCTGCCATCGAAGCTCCTGATTGGCTGAAAACACTTGATCCAGGTAAATCAGCTGAAGAGAACTAGAAGATGCTGATCCTAGAGGGTAGAAGTCTGACGCTCCTACAATGCTATAAAGTCCCAATCTGAAAAATTTGTGTTGTTCGTGCTTTTGGGTCAGAAAATATTCTATTCTGACTATTTTTGCTGTTTTTTTTCAGAGCAACTTTCCTATCAACTGCTGTCATGATTATTTCCCTGCCACAGCTTTAACAATCTACTAAGAATGATGGGAAGAAACCAGAAGAATTAAAGCGAAAAAAAAAAGTTATTTTAAAGAAATGTGCATGTTTTTTTTCACAGAACACAGATGCTGTTTCTACTCTTAAAAAGAGAAAAGAAGGAAATACTGGAGACTGTCGCCCTCTGCAGGCTGAAACCTGAAAGTGCAGGTGAGCAAATAAATCACGAGCACTTTTTATTTAGCCAGGTCACTTTATTCACATCCTAAAGTGTCTATTATATTTTAAATACATCAAAATGCACTGCTTAGCTTTTCCTTTCTAACCTTTTATTTTACACATGAACATTTTAAAAGAAAAGTCCTTCCAGTGTCTACAGCAACTAAGATGGGACAAAAGTATGAATCCTTGCTGTCTCGGAATGGCTAGAGATAAAAAATAATTAATTTAGTAGATGTTCTAAAACCAATGAGTAATTAATTTTTATTAATTACCAAAACAAAATAGTTTTACATGAAGAATATTTGAGCCATCATTTGGTTGTCCAAATATTAACATTTTTCTTTTTTTTTTGTTTGAATTTGATTTACTTTTTTTTTAAACAGATCGGGAATGTTATACATAGACTTTATTTTAAATTTGAAATCCTTTCTAAACATTTTATTTTTTTACAAACATCACCATGTTTCAGTTATTTGTCCATCATTTAGACAACAGGAAACATTTTATTGTGAAATCGGTTTGAGGACAGTTGGAGGGGATCACCCCCTCAGGGTGGGGTTTGGCCTGCAGCTCTGGACCTCCAGAGTTTTCCATCAAATCGTCATTTTTTTCCTCCCGCTGAACTCTTTCCTGCCCCCGCCTTCGCCGGCGAAGTTGCGTACCCGGTGGATCTTGGCCAGCTGGCTCTCTATGGTCTTCATGATGTCCACGTGGTCCGGGATGTGCACGTAGCGCACATTCCTGCCAGTGATGAACAGGTCCTGCAGCTGGGCGCTCTGGCCCCACCGGTCTCGGAAGAGCACGTCTTTCAGGCGGATGTTCATGAAGGCGTCCACGTTAAGCACGAGCCCCCGAGCCGAGCTCTCATTCCTCAGGTCCACCGTGGTCACCTCCCCCTGCAGACCCTGCAGCAGGACCACCATGCTGTTCTCTGCTATCGTCCGCTCGCGGATGGAGTTCACTACCTCCACCCCCACCGTCTCAGGTTCCATGGAGTCTTGGAGCGGAGGCTGGACCAGCACAGTGGGGGGCTCAAAGTGCGACACCAGGGACCCCTCCTCAGCAGGAAAAAACAACCAGAAAACAAGTTTCACGTTTGACATTTTATTTTATCTCAGTTCAGCCTACATCAGAACTTTTATTTTTTTGGAGTTTTTGACCCAAAAAGAAGATTCTGTCCTAACATATTCCTACATTCTTGGTGGCTTCAGCACCAAAATTCACTCAGGTTAAAGCTTGAAGTCATGGAAGTGTTTTTTTTTTTCTTTATCTGAATAATAATAATACAAAAATGAAAATAATGACGCACAAACCCAGAAAAACACGGACCTGAACACATTCTCACAATATTTAAGACCTCTTCTTTAGTGCGCATGTCTGACTCCTACTGGCCTCTAGTCTCCATATTTGTCAGAGTCTGGACCCTCCATTTGTGTGTGTTTTGAGAATGTTTACATTTATAGAACTAAACAAACAGTCCAGTGTTTCTTTCCTCATCTCCTTCAGCAGAAGACTGCTACTCTGAACCATCCTTCATTTAGATAAAGCAGAGTATTATTTCCAGTTATTATTTTTGCATTATGTTTTGATATCAGAAAAAAAGCACTTCTCAAATGCATACATTCTCGACTTTAGTCAACTTCCTTTTTGAAGAAAGTTTTTAAAACAATGAAAACATATATTTTAGAGTTCGGAACCAACTAGAATTAATAAGGAAACAGCTCAGATCAGGCTTTAGAGCAGCTGTCAGAACGGAAGCATGGCCAATGAGAATCATTTGTCCCAAATGTCAAATATTTTTCAATTAAATTATTTGTGTTACGGTTAAATGTGGCATTTACTGCATTTAAACACCCATTTACCACACAGCTGTCGCTACTAGGAAAGCGTGGAGGAATTCAAGTCAATTTAAAGGCATTAAAAGAGTCAATGGAAAAGAGTTAGCCGTTAGCTTTAGCTAAACGAAGCTCCGTTAACGTTTCCGGTTTAAAGCGAAACTTGCTGAAATGCTTACCCGAATTTGTCGGGCACGATTTTGGCGTGACTCCGGTTTGATATTCCTCAGGTTGATGTAGTGGGAAAAAAACCTCCGCCAAACAAGAAACCCTGATCTACGCCAGTTTACAACTGCATTTAGACCGACGCACCATACGTAATGACGTCAAAATCTCACAGCCAACGAATGAACAGCATCATTTTTTTCTGCGACAAAGCTTTATTTAAAAAAAACAGTCGCAACACATTTGTTTTTAGTGTTTAGGAAAAGGTCGTCTAACACTGAAACACGTAAGTTGATAAAGAAATTAAATTAGAAAGAAAATGTAAATTATAGCTTTAAATAGTTCATCTGACAGATAATTTATCACAAAACAGATTTTTACATTTTTTTGTATAACTGATGTGAAAACTGATTTGGGACAACATATCACATAAAATATAATCGGCATTTAAGATACCTATATTAGGTATTATATATTATTTTATATATGGGCAGTGATACAGATGAATGAAGTATTCAAGATTATCCTGAATAATCCTAATCCCACCAAACATGCCTTGTTTTCTTGATTGTCCACCTTGATCTTTCACTCAGATTTATTTTTGCACAGAACTGATTAAAGTTCTTGTTTTAAAAAAAAAAATCTGTCCACATGGTTAAAAATAAGTTAAAACTTTATTAAAAACACACCAACTTGAAATTCATTGTTAATATTCCTTTTGTAAACTTTGCGTTTTACAGACGTACCAGCGGATTAAACTGAGATAGAGACAGATTTTAAAAAATCTATGCTGGATGTGTACTGTATCTTTTTTATCTGACTGTAAAGTGATCTCTGAACCACAGGGGTCAGTCAGAGGTCATCCATCATGGCCAGTAGCTCGTCTCCTTTACTGCTACTTTGTTCCTCGTGCTTCAACTCTTCTTCGGCAAACTGACCAGCGATTCGAGCCAGTTCAGCAGCGGCCTGTTCATCCTGAACCACACACACACACAAAAAGGACACATTAACACGGGTCCAAGCTGCTGCCTGACTGGAAAACCGAAACAGAGAATCAATAATAAATAAAAAGCCTGTCAGTTTTAATGTAAACAAAGAAAAGCAAAACTTCACGTTTCAAATGTAAATGCTTTGTTGGTTTCTGTGTCGTCTTTGACCAAGGTCATCACTGGAAAAGAGACCTGGGTCTCAGTTGACCCTCCTGGTTAAATACAAGTAAATTAATCTGTCACACGGCAAGCTTTCGACATGTTAACTACCATTCCTGGTCTGCTGTGCTTCGATAAAAAGAACCAAAAAAAACACCTGCATGGCTTGAATGTTGATGACGTCAAAGTCCTGAGCTCCTCCTGAAGTTCCCCTGTCCAGCAACATAAAGATCTCTGAGCAGAACAGGACTTCTCTGCAGGGAAGGGGAACAGAAATGCACTCACGCCTCCTCCTCCTCCTGGTCTGAGGCAAACAGGTTTAACCGGAAGCGTCCTTCGGCGCTGTGCGCGTGCTCGGCCTTCATGCTGCCCATGATGCGAGCCAGCAGGTTCAGCTCCTCCTTGGCCAGCAGGTTTGGAGCGTCATCAGGCTGCAGGGTTCACTCGTTACTTTCCAATCTTCATGATGATGTGATCTAACCGGATGTGTTACCTGAGCACAGGTGTTCCTGGACGTGCGTGTCTCCTCTGGATGGCTCATTGTGTACCTGTTTGACACACCGACACAATCTTCATTATCACCACGTCGAGCAACGCTGATCGGAGCTCGCCTTCGTACATGTTCACGCCAAGTCTGAGGACTCTGTCTCCATGAAGGTCAAAGGATCCCTCTCTGACAGCGCTGCTGTAACGTCCTCCACTGGGAAACTCGTGGCGGCTCACCTCCCTGCCCTTCACGCCAAACTGCCTGGAAACAGACGGCAGCAACGTGAGGAGACGAGTGCATCATCTGGACGAGGGCAGTGGATCATGGTGTAGGAGGTGATCTGATTCACAAATCAAGATCTACAATTCACAGATCAAACCAAGACTCAAATATGGTGGGTCTGAATGGATGCCATTTCTGTTAACTGGATGTATGAAAATCCAAAAACAGCTAGGAAAATAAATATTTGAACAACCTGAGATTTTTCAAGTTCTCCCACTGAGAAATTACAGAGGTTTTCATCTTAGATGCACTGTGAGAGACATAACCTAAAAAAAATGGAAATCACATTGTATGATTTAGAAAAATATGTATTTGTATGCTACTGCCGCAAAGAAGTATTTGACCATCTGTCTGTCAGCTAGAATTCTGACCCTCAAAGACTGGTTAGTCTGCCTTTATAAAGTCCACCTCCACTCCACTTATTATCCTAAATTAGAAGCACCTGTCTGAGAGGGTTACCTGCATAAAGACACCTGTCCACCCTACACAATCAGTAAGACTCCAATTACTAACATGGCTAAGACCAAAGAGCTGTCCAAAGACACCAGAGACAAAATTGTAGATCTCCACAAGGCTGGAAAGGCAAGGCTGGACCTACATGCAAGATCTCATCTCCTGGGGTCAATGATCATGCATGGCACAGAAGGTTCTTCTGCTTAAACCAGCACGTCCAGACCCGTCTAAAGTTTGTCCATGACCATTTGGATGATCCAGAGGAGTCATGGCAGAGATTCATGTGATAAGATGAGATCAAAATAGAACTTTTTGGTCTTAATTCCAGTTGTGTTTGGACGAAGAAGAATGTTGAGAAGCTTCCCAAGAACACCATCCCTACTGTGTAGCATGGAGGTGGTAACATCATAATATGGGGTGTTTTTCTGTACATGGGACAGGACGACTCCACTGTATTAAGGAGAGGATGACCGGGGCCATGTATTATGAGACTTTGGGGAACAAACTCCTTCCCTCAGTTACAGCATTGAAGAAAAGCCATGGCTGAGTCTTCCAACATGATAGAGACCCAAAGCACACAGCCAGGAGAACCAAGTTGTCAACTAAATTTAAAAAGAAATCAGCTTTTCACAACTTACTTCGATAAACATTCAGTTTACTGAAATAAGTTCTTTTCTTTTCAGTCTCTTTTCTTTTTCCATACGACAAACACTTGATAGTTTTATTTTAAAAAATGAAAACCGTTACTGACACTTTATTTTGAAGATTCATTTACTTCCTGTGACAACATTGCAAACGTTTAGTTTGGTTTATATACTTAAAGACCCGCTTTGATGAAAATTGTATTTTAGGTGTTGTTAACATGTTCTTATGGCATTTTTCTGATGACGGAGGACATATATGAAGAAATTTGAGCTTAAAGTCGCACTTCTGAGCATTTAATTATTTAAATCGTTCATATTCAAGTAGCAGATGAAAAATGCTGTTTGAAAAAGAGCTGATTTTTTTCAATATTTTTGTATCTTACACTGACATGAAAAAGAAAAACTAACAAATTATAATTAAAACTACCTACATCTCATAAAAACAATGATATTGAATTGTTTTTGTGGATTTCATCAAATGGTTTAATAAATATCCTAATAAAAAAAAAAAGATTGACATTTTAAAAAGTGAAGTTTTAGTAAATTATTTGATGTCGTGGGCTTTATAGGGTTAATGCTTGTAAGTGGAAATCAAACAATGTTTGATATTATTTAGAAAGGAAAAGATCAATCAATCAAATCTGGAATGAGGTAGTTATGATCTGTGATTGAAATCCTACCTGATCAGACCTGGAACTTCCCCCCCATGAGGCACCGGGCCTGAGGTGGTCAGGGTGAAATGCCCGTTGGGGTTCTGGATTTGGTTCTTCAGGAACAACGACACCTGTGATGAGAGAGAAAAATCCATCCAGGACCTGCTTCCTAAAACACCAAACTGGCGTCCATTTAGAGGACTCACGCGAACGTGCATGTCTTGAAAAAATATGAGCAGAGTTTGTCTGAGGAGCTGAAATTCTCCTTCTGATAGAGGAGCATAGACCTGGATGGCGAGGAAAAGACGGTTAAACGTGACGCACAAAGTAACTTGATGTGTTGGAGTTTAAATCCTGAGAGAACACCTCGATGAGCTTCCTGTGGGTCTCATCCACCTGATTGGCGACCGCCGGAGTGTCTTGGACAAACTCCCTGATTGCGTCCATGTGGTTGTATGTGATGAGCAGCAGGTCTTTAGGCCGCGGACAAAGGTAGACTTGATATTTGAAAGCCATGACCATCAGCTCATAAAGCTGAAAGTTAAAAACAATTTATTCAAGTTTTTTCCAAAAAATTTCACAAACTTAAAAAAAACTCTAAAGCTTCAGATCAAAGATTTTTAAAATTCACATGAATTATAAAAAAAAAATACACCAGTAAACAAGTACAACGTTTGCTAATTATGTCTTTTCTAAAATCATTCCATCTTAAAATGCTGAGTCATCGCTTCGAAGTGATAACACTAATAAGTCGAGTGGACTAAGAGAACTTTACACAGTAATATTTTTGCAGTAAACAAAACAAAAGTTGTTTTCAAATAAAAAATATGTCAACTTAAAGCCTAAAAATATCTTTTTGGGTGAAAATTCCCTTTTATCCAGAGGTGTCCTCGAGGGCCGGCCCCCTGCTGGTTTTCCAGAAACCCTGTCTCGTCTGCTGCTGATTACCTGGATCGGGTGTGTTTGGCCAATAAGAAACTTCAGTGGCAGGTTGGTCACAAAACATGTTGGACACTGACCCTGGAAGCCTGGATCTTGACACATTCACAGACCCCCCCCCCCCGCATGAACCCCTTGATGTCTATGGATGCAAAACCACTTCAGCTCCAAAGTTACACTAATTTGGTCTGTAATTGACAGCAAAAACACAAGGGACCTTTTTTTCATAGCTGGAAATACATTTAGGCATCGAGGGTTGAAATCATTTTCTTCCAACTGTGTTTTTGCTCAAATAACAAACACTGATGAAAGATTTCGTTGTCAATTCAGTTTATGAGGAATGATCCAAAAAGCAAGTGTGCTGACTTTGTTACTGTCTGATTATTTAGTCTTAATTTAGCCGCCATCAGTGTGTGTGTGAATATGACTGTGACTGTAAAGCGCTTTGGGCCTTCTAAGAAGGTGCTAAAGCGCTCTATAGGTACATGCTTTTTAGGATTAATGTTTAAAAAACAAACTGCTTCTAACGGCATCAGAAGTCCATTCTGTACCTTTTCCATGCTGGCCGGGTTCAGCCTCATGATGGAGGCGTGCGCTAACCGTGTGAGCACGGTCTTCATGGTCCTGTGTGAGTACAGCTGCTGGGGTTTGAGAAGTTCGTCCATGAAGGTTTTGCTGAACATGGTCCTGACAATGTCGTTCATAACTGTGAGGATTTTAGAGACAACAGCAGAAAAGTGGAAAGTCGTGTTTTTGTCAGTTATGACAAATACACAGATTCAGTTCTGCTCATTCAGGATGACAAACTGGATTACATTTTTCAACTTTAACTGAATCCAATAAGAAGAATCCACATACATCTGTCCAACTATCATGAACATCTCTTGAGTTTTCACCAACAGTTGAAGCAGGCAGAAAAAATTACTGAAGAACTTTGTTTTGATTTTTAAAATTTATTTTTAGACATGTTTCGATATTTAAAAGTCTTTCCCCTTGTGGCGTCATGGGGTTGCTGGAGCCTATCCCATTTACTCTTGGGTGAAGGCGGAAACACCCTGGAAGTGTTACCACTCTATCGCAAGGAAAAAACGATAAATTGAAAAACAAATATTTTTAACATGAGGTTTATATTTGTATAAACCTCTTTCGTATTTGAGGCTGACATAAAATGTGAATTGCACAGTTTCACAATGACATATTTTTTCAAATTGCAATGTTATCTCACTGGGAGTTTAGCTTCTTGTGCACACCTACCTCTTTTTCTGTCATTTTCTGACCACACTCCTGCAGCCCAATGAGGGATCCCCATGAAAGAAAACAAACAGAAGATGTTTGTGTTTCTGCTGGTTGACTGAAACAAAGCCAAACTGGCATGAACGTGTGATGAAGGATCTACCTTTCTCCGAGTTATCCACAGACGTGTTCTGAGCTTGCAGACGTTGGTCTAGAATGTAAAGCATTTCTCCCCCCAGATTAATAAAAACCAGCGGCAGAGTCCTGGTGGACATTGTGCTTGTCCAGAGAAGGTCACTGCTGCAGAGGTAACCATCAGATCCAGGTGCAAAGATCTGGAGCACTTTTTTTGTCTCTGGTTATTCCTGTCGTAAAGCGCCGCCGGTAACAGAGGTGTCCATTTTAACTTCTTAACTGATCATGACTCTGCAGACTGTCACTAAGATGCAACAGGTGGTCAGGAAGAGGATCAGCTCAAGCTTATTGGACAGGATCAGTGTGACGCCTCGATTGCACAAGAAGAGAACGAAACCCATTCATGCATAATAGTAAACAAAACATTTTATAAACTTTACAAAATATCTGAATGTAAACCTTTAAACCGACAAACTTTTTGCACTTTTTGTTGACCCTTATGGGGTTTATTCATGGTCCAATTTTCCAACTGATGGGATTAAGCCATAATGTTACCCTGAGCCTTAAAATGGACTTTTGATAATAATATACTCAACAAATTTGCACTAAAAGTCAACAAAACTTTAGTCTAGAGAACGACTTGGCAATTATGGCCCTAATGACTCTGCACTTTGCATGAAGTTACCCATGGTAACCATAAAACAAGGTCAACACGGCTGCTTTTCTGAGTGAACATGCTTGTTACTTCAAAACTAAAAAACGTTATTGCCAAAATGACGTCCAACCTTCAGCCAGGGCGCCACATAAAGGACAAATCAGGAAGTATTGCCTTAAAAACTTTTGCTAACTCGCTTATCCTCTGGTTGGTTATTTCTAGACACTAATCAAATCAAAAGTATAAATCAGCCTCAAGAACCAAGCCAATGGACAGCTACATTTAAATCAGGGACACATTAGGGTGTCTCTTTTCCTTCATCATGACTTGGATGTTTTATTGTTCTTGTTGTGTTTCCAGCTTTTCACTGGTGTGTTGATGACAGGTACCTGATGTCGAACCCTTTGAGTCCCCTTCCTTTGTGGGATTAACTGACTTAACTAGCAGAGAAGAAGTCTGGAGATGAAAACCTTTGCATTTTAGTCTTTGGGAGCCCTACATGCAGCTGGAAAGTGTTGCGGAAAGGAGAGGGAAAATGCAAGGAGAAAAGAAAGCTGACTTATGCAAAGGAGAAATTGAAGGTTTAAAGGTGAAGCTCTGAACCGAATCAATAAAACGAGTTAATGATGAGTTTGTGAAAGAGTCCCAGGAAGCAGCCTCGACTAATAAGTGTGTGAAAAAAGCCGCTGACTGAGCTCTGGCTTCTCTATTCTACCCCTTGAAGCCGAATTTTACTAACTGTCACCGTGCCGTTCTATTTGTCCATTTTACGATGTCTCATTGCCTTTGTCTTCCATGTTCTAAATAAAAGATTAGAGAGTAGAAATTTGCAAATGAGGGTTTATCTCTATGTGGAATGCCGCTGCAGCTCCCTGCTCTGCAGACAGTTGTCTTTCCCACTCAGTCATGTCCACTTCAGGTTTTGATATTTTTGACAATTCTTATGATGGCTGAGAACAAAATGTGAGACGATTTTGAAGATAAACCCGGTAAACCGCAGAGGAGATTATAGATGATGGAGATCCACCTCTACTTCTTTATTTTCTCTGCGTAAGATAATCTCATCGATGTGTTTTATTCTATGCTAGACAAAGATTGATCCATAAAACACAAGATATTATTAGAACAATTTTTGAATATGTACTTGTTCCGCTAATATTTTTGTGCTTTTTTCCTCTCCAGAGCGACCTTGACCGTGGGGGCAGGAACTGGTTTCAATGACAAACCAGACCTGCATCCGAGTTTTTACAACATGGATTGGATGGCATTTCTTCCTGATGAGACTCCACTTTCTGCCATCGCCATTCCAGGAACACACGAAAGCCTGACGTTATACGGAGGACCACTTGCTGTGTGTCAAGTTTGGACTTTGAAGAAGCAGCTCAGGGTGGGAATACGATACTTGGACGTGCACGCCGGGATTTGGTTTCCTACACAAAAGGAGATCTATATCCGGGATGGTAATTGGATGTTTTGGCAGCAAATGGATCTAGGAGAAGTCCTCAAGCAGATCTCAGATTTCTTAGATACCCACAAGACTGAGACAGTGCTTTTAAAACTCTCCTTACATGGACTTTACAAGTCAAAAGTCGAGAATTTGGTGAAAACAATGATTGGCAAATTTCAGAACACAATGTGGACCAAGATGTCCATCCCAACTATCAAGCAAGTTCGAGGTAAGATAGTTTTTCTGAGGAGTGAAACCTTTCATTCAGGAGCAGACAATGAGAAAACAAATTTGTTTGAATTTAACAAGTTGAAGAATGTTAAAGAAAAAATTAAACAAATGAAGTCACACATCTGTGCTCATCGGATTGTTGTCACAGAGAATACCGCCACTGTTTTAAGAAGTCCAAAATCATTAGCCCGAAAAGTTAATGTGCAGCTGAGTGAGTTCATTCATATGCACAAGACCATTTCTTCAAACCCGGGCTGCTTAGGGGTTTTCAGCATGGACTTTCCAAGTGCAGAGACCATCAAAAACATGATTCGTCTCCAACCCTGTGACTGCGGTCAAAGACGAGGAACCACACCTCTGGTGGGAAGACCAGCTGCTTCACCAGGAGCTGGGTCACTTTCTCAACCAGAATCAAGTCCCATACCCAGATCAGAAGCTGCTCAACCAGAACCGACTTTTTCAGAAGATGTGAAAACTGAAATTCAACCAGAACCAACTCATACTGAGGGTCCCATATTGGAACCAAAACTTCAACAACCACCATCTCCTTCACAGAGACCTGAAAAAGAGTCTCAGACAGAACCAGCGTCCTCTTTAGGAACAGAACCAGAGACCCAACCAAAACCACCTCATTTGTCAGAGCCAGAACTAGAATCAATTGCTTTGCCAAAGAAAGAGCAAGAGTTTCAACAAAAAACAGAATCAAGTGCTTCACTCAAAACAAGAACTGGGTCTGGAGAAAGAAATCAAACAGAATGTAAACCAGAAAAGAAACTAGGTGTACCAGAATCAGAACGACAAACTCAACCTCAACCTCCCCCTTCACTAGAACCTGGAACAGAGTTCCGACCAGAACTGTTTCCTTTCCCAGGAGAAGAACAAAAAATTCGTGCAAAACCAGAGTCAGAGCAATTCGCCCCTTCATCACAAAAAGAACAAGAAAATCAACCAGAACCAACTTTTAATGAAGGACCTAAATCAGAAAGTCAGCAGGAAATCCAACCACATCCTTCACCAGAATCAGAACCAGAAACTCAACCAGAACCACCTTCTAATGAAGGTTTAGAATCAGGACCTCAGCTGGAAATCCAACCAGCATCCTCACCAGAAACAGAACCAGAAACTCAACCAGAACCACCTTCTAATGAAGGTTTAGAATCAGGACCTCAGCAGGACATCGAACCAGCATCCTCACCAGAATCAGAACCAGAAACTCAACCAGAACCAACTTCTAATGAAGGACCTGAATCAGGACCTCAGCAGGAAATCCAAGCAGCATCCTCACCAGAATCAGAACCAGAAACTCAAGCAGAACCAACTTCTAATGAAGGACCTGAATCAGAAAGTCAGCAGGAAATCCAACCATCATCCTCACCAGAATCAGAACCAGAAACTCAACCAGAACCACCTTCTAATGAAGGATCAGAATCAGGACCTCAGCAGGAAATCCAACCACATCCTTCACCAGAATCAGAACCAGAAGCTCAACCAGAACCTCCTTCAAATGAAGGACCTGAATCAGAAAGTCAGCAGGAAATCCAACCAGCATCCTCACCAGAATCAGAACCCGAGACTCAACCAGAACCACCTTCTAATGAAGGATCAGAATCAGGACCTCAGCAGGACATCGAACCAGCATCCTCACCAGAATCAGAACCAGAAACTCAACCAGAACCACCTTCTAATGAAGGTTTAGAATCAGGACCTCAGCAGGACATCGAAGCAGCATCCTCACCAGAATCAGAACCAGAAACTCAACCAGAACCACCTTCTAATGAAGTACCTGAATCCGAAAGTCAGCAGGAAATCCAACCACATCTTTCACCAGAATCAGAACCCGAGACTCAACCAGAACCACCTTCTAATGAAGGATCAGAATCAGGACCTCAGCAGGAAATCCAACCAGCATCCTCACCAGAATCAGAACCAGAAGCTCAACCAGTACCAACTTCTAATGAAGGACCTGAATTAGAAAGTAAGCAGGAAATCCAACCACATCCTTCACCAGAATCAGAACCAGAGACTAAAACAGTACCACCTTTAAATGAAGGTTTAGAATCAGGACCTCAGCAGGAAATCCAACCAGCATCCTCACCAGAATCAGAACCAGAAACTCAACCAGAACCACCTTCTAATGAAGGTTTAGAATCAGAAGCTCAGCAG